>OX465583.1:64756957-65121957 GCA_950022655.1 Alentia gelatinosa | reverse complement strand
AGGGATATTGACGGCACCTCTAACCCCCAGAGACAATAGGGAGCACGAACGGTCATCAAGCGACCCCACGTATCACCATAAAGCACGCTAATGCCCTGCCCATGAATATAGCCACGGCCGTCAGATTCGAGGGCAAATATTGTTGCGAAAGAAATACAATGTCCATATATCAAGTAGGGGGACATTGGAGATCCTTTATGTGCATGGATCTGGAGTGGAGGCTAGGTGTTGGTGCTGGAGGTGGTGGAGTTAGGGTGGGGTGGGGTGGGGCATGGCTGTTGGGTGTGAAGCGGGCCACGCCGGCCGTCGCTAATAATACTGCCAGCCGGAGATTAGGCCCAAGGTGAGACACCGTTGGCGAGCGTTATCTGACCGGCACTGTTCTGTCATTGACACGGCCCAGGGGCCAGGCAGCCCCGCACGCTCTGCACGGCCGAGATAGGCGCCACATGTTGGGGCCCGTGATGGCTTCTGGCTGGTGGAGTCAGTGGGCGTGCTGATATGCCGACCCTGCAGGAGGCACCAGGGGGAGCGCATCGGCACACGCTATATTGTCTCCTATAACTCGCCAGAAATGGGATTGTAAGGGATCAAGCAGAAAGCGACGCACATCCATCTCTATACCGTCTCCAGCAGTGAACGTGTTGCTGTTGTTATAGAGGCCAGAGCCAGGGCCTATAGTCATTTCCCTTTATCTCAACCCCTGGTATTTTTTCTCCCATAGACGTAATATTGGGAACTCGTACTCAAAGCCCGTTGAGTATTCAGAAAAAAACTCAATGAGGATTATGTCACAAATGTTAGCCAATTAGTTAATGTGAGGGGTGAGATAAATTCAGAAACCTATGAAAGTTTACAGTCAGAGCTCGATCCCGTCTCGTTTGAATCGCTACGTAATTCAAGTGGCTTCGCCTTGTGAATTACTACGCTATTCAAACTCGATAGGCTTCCTCTATAATACATATAGAGGGTGCCTCACATTGTACTCCTGTGTTATCTGCGGGGTGATGCTGTTCCCAATGGGCCACATCTGTTGCATCGTATGCATGCATGTATGCAGTCGTACCATCTATAATCCCTAGCGCCCTGTTTCCCCAGAAAACCCAACCCCATCCCAGTGCCATGACCTATATTCCAAATCCATGTTTAATGGGAATACATGCAGGCGCCCGGCAATAACGTCCTCATTGCCATGCAATCTGCGAGCGGAATTCCATAATTCCGCGCGATTAGACTCCTTTAATTTGACTTAGGTGAGGAGCAGGGTGACGTCATCCTGATAGCAAAAGGGGGGCTTGCCCTCCGTGTTGATTATTCACCAGTGTTGTCGTTGACCTTGACGTGACCTCCAGGCCGTGTGTTCCCCCCTGTCCTTCTCCAGGGTGGCCTCTCCGGTGTGACACCAGCACCGATAGGCAGTAGAGATAACCGGGGATGTTAATTAAAGCGCCGGAGGGATCTAGCCTTAACCTGATGAGTCAAACACCGCGGCCGTGGAATGGAGACCGGGGGGAGATAATGGAGGGGGAGATAATGGTGGGTGTGATAGGCAGTGGTGAGGCAGGGTGGTGGTGGTGTGGTGATCTTTAGGGTGGCGTGGGGTGGGTCGTCAAGGTGGGGAGGTAGCGGCTGCTTACTGACCAACCCCAGATCCTTAACTGAGCCAGTCTGAGTGGGTCGCAGAGGTCAGGGTGATGCAGTTTACAAATGAGTCGACATAGTGACTGGCTCACGGCCACACGACAAGCAAACCTGAAGACGTCCTAATACAACTATATAGGTTTTAAATGATTGTATTCTATGATTGGTAGACGTAAAATAATATATAAAGTACGTTTTGTCATGATTTTTACAGTATGTTTTTTCAGGGAAATCGGGGCCCGATTTATGAAAATCGGGGTGCCGATCTCTCACTCTCTCTCTCTCAGACAAGACACGAATATCGCATTCAGTGTAAGGTTTTATGACAACATACATTGTGTCTACTACCATTACTCAATGAAAACGGTTTAGAGATAACTGTTTCAACGCATCTTTAGAGCATGCCGATAATAAACATCCCCAAAATATCGGACAGAAAAGGCGTGGAATTCCCTGCCTGCGGAGGTGCAAAAATCACACAGCAAAGCTTATTTTAAAGAGGCTTTTCTTCTTTAAAAATATTTACAAACTGTCATCATATCATATATAACATCAGCATCCCATATCATCCGTCCTGTCTATATTCGTAAATCACAAGAAAACCTCTCTGCAGATATATTGTTATTCCATTCTACAGGTATGAGGTCTTCTATAGTAACATAATTGTAAAATACTAGACATTGTTATGTCTCACATCTATATGTAACTTATTGCATGATTCTGGAAAATCTTGACATGTGCGCACCCGGACGCTGTAATGGACGACCGCCTATCCTAAGTGAATTACTTGCTAATAAAAAAGAATAAATTTTGTTGATATTTCATAGTTTTTAGGTATGCCTTAAATACCTCTTTGGTTCTAACTTTTTGGGTTTCCTCTCCAAGACCTTTCCAGAGGGTTATTCTATAAAACATTGGGGTCTCCTTGTATGCCTCCACTCGTACCCCTTATCCTTTGTACCAAGAGTTTGGCATCATGCGATAGTTTGTACATCATACACAACATCTAGTTTTCCCATATGCGCCAGTTCAGTGAAAGCTGTGTTAACTACTGAGGCACTGCGAGCAGCTCGCTCACACTGTTGAGCAGCTCATCGTAGCGCTCCGTGTATTGCGTCGCTCTCCTCCCGCGGCTGGCTTAAGTGGCGCCTGCTGATTTGCCGGCTAATGCGTGGTGATCTATGCATAACGCACCCCAATATCTCCGCTGAAGACAACAACCACCACCACCACCACCATCATCACAACTCAACGGAATAAGACCCTAGTTTCACAACGTACACGTTTCAAGGGGACTTCAATGTGTTTCAGTATGTCCGTTTCAATGGGACTTTAATGTGTTTTGATATATAGTGACTTGGTTCTATTGCATGTATTTATATCGTGCTCGAGTTTCAATGACAAACGATTTTAACTAGGGAGATCTAAACGAGGGCATAATAAAAGCACAATACATGTTATCAATCAGGCTTCAAGAGTCCAGGCGGTCGAATATCATTTAGTTGAAGGACAATACCATGCATGAGGAACGTACGAGGGAATCGCTCCAGTTCTGGGTCAGCGAACCACGTCTTTCTCTTTTTCCTTGGCTCTGGCTTTCTTATTTTCGCAGATTACAATGAAAAATCATTAGCGCCCATGCTAATGAGTATGACATGGGGCAAACCTCATTAGCCCTGACCACAATTAGCATGTCATTGGCTCATTAATTACCCCCTGGCCGTCATTAGTTCCCTAATGAGGGGGAAGCAGCCCCTGGCTTCTGATACCAACCTTGACATGGCAGGCCCCAGAAGCCACGAGTCATGGCTTCGGGGGGAATATGATATCACAGTAATAAACCATCCCCAGGTCTTCCACCGAGACCATAGAGACTATTGTAAAATGCAGGCATAAGACAAGTAACTATAGAATCATAGTGTCTACTGTACAATGTTGATATCAGACAATGCCTGGGCTTCTCTTGCATCAGTCTGGAACACGGAAGTAAGAGACAGCTACATCGACTGATGTGGTGTTTCCACCTAGCGATTATGACCACCGATTATGGCATTTAGTATCGCCGACCGATTATGTGACACTTTTGGTGTGATTATTGTCAGGTGGAAACAAAAAGTTCGACTTTTTTTCTCCATCTTAACATAATATAGCAACTCCGTCCGACATTTTGTTCCACCCAGGAAATGTCTCTGTGTTGGGTTCATCAGTGGCTGAATGAACTTGAGTGTCAAAAATCGGTCGTAGACTACCTCAGTTTTTATGAGACAGCAGCTTTTGTGCTGATCGTCACTGATTATGTGCACTGATAGCTTCTCAAATGTTGCGTATAATCAGTAACACAGGGTTTTTATATTCATTGAAGTGGGTATAGGCCCGTTTCCACTGGCCGATTTCCAGTCACCGACCGTCAGGAACCATCAACAGCCTTTTGGCACTGCTGACCCAAAATCGGTCAATGGAAACGACCAAGCTTGTGAAATGACCCACAAAATTTTCTGCTTAGATTATGCAATGTGGCACCACTAACCACTGATTGAAACCTTGGTCGCTGAGTGAAATCTACTACCCTTCTATACTGACACAGAGTCAGCGGCACCACCGACAGACTTTCTAGTTAGCTCGAAAAAATCTAAACAGGCCTTATATCCCAGCGATAACTTTATTTTGTGCCTTTAATTGTTTGATGACCACAAGTGACCTTGATGTGCGAATCTCCAACCCAGCTAGATGTACACATGTGACCTCTCCTCAGTTTCCACTCTACAAAATCATGCTATTTCAATTGTTTTTCGTAAGTAATAGCCAAATTTGGTGAGTGTGTTACACAATATCCCCTTAAAAATGTCTAATAAAAAAATCTTTTCCCCTGAATAGGACACCATGTCCTCAAAGGGAAATGCAGCATATGGGATACTCATGGAAATGGGCCACTCTAATCAAAGAAATATTGGTCAAAACTACCAGATAATGTTAACCCCCAGGGCTTTAGAGGCATACCCTGCAGCTGACCATGACCAATCACCCAAGATCGAAATACCTCATTTGCCCACTGGTCCTTGAATCTTTAGATCCTAGACACAGGCAGTTCCAGAAATGGCAAATTGACTGTGTGCAACTGGGTGACGGAAAACTATCCATAGACTGAATATATAGACTGAATTGCTATTCACTTAAAATTGCATGCTCATTCATCAATGATGAACAAACTATTAGCCCCTCGTTTGTTACATTGTTGATCCTTAAACAAACAAAAAAGTTGATAAACTCAAATAACTATGTTCAGAGGCGCGTCCCTAATGACAGCGCTTTCTTAAATTGAAGCCAAATCTGCGCCATATCTATGAGACATTTTATGTGAGCTATCCTTGAAACTGCGACAGAATATTTACATGCCTTCGATTTTCAATGAGTCAGCAGATATTTGAACTTGCTGTGATCTCAAATCAAAATACACTGACAAATAAAATGATAAAGATAACAATCCAGGGGCCTAGAATTTACATTAGACCAGGAACTATTTGATAATCCTTATTTTCATAGGTTTTCAAAAGCCAAGAAACCCCAAGCAATCCGTTGGTGACTACAATAGTACCTGTCTTCCAAATACATTTCGTGCAGGTCAGTACTTCAATAATAATAGATATTGACCCTGAAATGCAATCTCTGAAGTATACATTTGGGCCCACGTAAACAATACATCTCGGCCTATATAAACAGATACTGCAGCAGTCACATCCCGCAGGAGCAGTATAGGCGCCAGTTATAAGCGTCAGTTGTAGGCGCCGGCTATCTCCCACTGCTCCGCTATGCGCCTTTATTGGTCATCTCTGGTGGGCGGGCGGAGCGGCGCTCGCGGGTCAGGGGCCCCGTTTTGGTATGTACGCGCGGTGCTTGATAAATGCGGCCGGGGTTGGGGCGGGTCGCGGCCGGGGGAAGAGGTGGACAGCCCGTAATTACACGGACTTTGCCTATTTCTGCTCCGATAATCCTACAATGGCCTTCAGATTCCCCGCCCTGACAATGCGCCCTTTTTTCCGACCGTGAGAGGGCACTGCCACTATCACCCCACCCTCCCACCCACCCACCCACCCACCCACCCACCCACCGGCTCTTCCAGGGCCTCCACGAAGTACAACCGCCGCCTGGAGTCCCACGGCACCCAAATTGGCCCGTTTCTACTATAGTAGTGAGGGTGGAGGGTAAGAGAGAGGTGGAGGGTGGTGGTTAGACTTGCTCAAGATTATGAACATTCATTAAATGATTAATCAAAATCAGAATTAAGTTCATTATAGTATGCATCCTTCTCTGACTGTCCTATGAATCATAGACTTGTCCACTATGAACAGAATCTCCTGTTTAAGGTCCCAAGTCGCTTCCTCTTCCTGTATCCCTATACCTCCTCCTACTCCTTCCCCTTCCCCTCCTCCAGTTCTCTGGTCACCTGTATGGTTATCTGTATGGAGAGTGTTGGGAATACTGGAGCTAAACAGCACCAGAAATCCAACACCATCACCGATTGTACCAGTCCCTGTATCAGTGGGAGGAGGGGTAGCCATAGGATGCAGGGACTGGAGCCAGTCTAGTAGGGGGTAGGTGAGGTAGGAAGGGTGGGGTGGGAGGGTAGAGGGCGAACCCAGGCTATCAGCCGGGGAGGGGCAGGCAGGCCCCAGCCCCGGCCCTGGCCCCGGCCCCTGTCCCGGACCCCGGCGCCCGGACCCGGCCAACCCGCACGGCCCGGCCCGGAATTGGTAGTGACAGGGTGAACTAATGTACACCGGCGCCAAAAAGAAAACGAATAAAGCCCGGAGCAGAGGTCGCCTTTCCCATCAGCGCGGGCGGCCCGGGCTGACTGGATGGCGCGCCCGGCACCCACAAGGTGGTGGGGCCGGGGACCTTGAGACAAAGACCCGGGCGGCCAGCCCCTGCCCGGCCCCACCCCTCGGCCCATCAGTCACCGGGTGGGCAGTGCCGGGCAGGAAAAGGGGGTGGAGGTGTTGTCTGTGGTTCAAGGTGGGGTGAGGTTCCTACCACCGTCTTCGCTATTTAGTATTCTCTGCGCCAATACTAGGTGTGAAGGTTGCCGTTGTGTTGTGATTACGTGTGTAAAGGGGAATTCACACGGTGGGATTCATGTACCTCACAGGGTTCAAAATCTCATGAGATTTTGGTCTACTTTAGAGGTAAATGTCGCCAACAATTGCAAGGGGGATAACATGTCTCAGCAAATTTTTTTTTAGTATTTTTCCTTATGTTACATAGCTTCCTAATACGTCACAGTAGTTCAACATTGTTATACTAGAGATTTGAGTACAAAATCTCAGATACACACCCTATGAGGTACATGAATCCTATCGTGTGAATCCCAATAAAGTGCATATTAGCGGGGAAAATCCGTGCCATCTCGTGTGAAGTCAAACTTTCACAATCATCAGTTACTCTATCCTGCTTTTTTCTTTACTGTTAAATCTCAACAGAGAATGTCGATCATTGTCCACCAAATGTCAGAGAGTCAGTTAGATTGTTACCACTGATAGTAACCGAGACTGAACACAAATAAACAACCACCTTTGAGCATTTCCGGTTGATAAACAATAGATACTGTGAGTCTAAGCCTGTGCTGGAAGAATGATGCTGCTTGGCGGACGGGCACCTGCTTTGTATTAGACTCAGAATTCCGTGATCTGACCTATATCCGAGCAATACTGTTAATGACACAGCTGGAAAGGTCTCGCACTACCGACAGATAGATAGATCATTTTAGAGGAGAAAACGGTAAGATATAATGTTTATTTGGGTTAGATGCATGTGACCGATTATAAGGCACCGATCTACAGATGGGAACCACCGAAGCATTTTTTGGTATACTGACGCCAGATTGGGGAATGGAGACAGCCTGCTATCTCACCCCTGAATCTCACATCACTCAATGCCCATGGAGTATTCAGAAGAGATACTCAATGGGGGATCATGTCACAAATGTTAGCCAATTAATCAATGTGAGGGGTGAGATAAATTCAGAAACCTATTCAAGTTTTTGTTCAAAGCTCGAACCATCTCATTTGAATCGCTTAGTAATTCACTAGGCTTCGCATTGTGAATTACTATGCTATTCAAACTCGATGGGATACAAGGTCTGACCATAAACTTTCACAGGTTTCCTCTATATTATCCCTTTAGTATTTGAATGTGTACCGATCGATTTAGTGAGGATTACACAATAAGGCCATCACCAACCGACTTAGTTAATGACAAAAAGAATCAAACCCCTTTACTCAAATAGCCAGTGCCGTTTTCGTCGGTCACTGGAATATGTAAGATTACAATGAACTTCACATAGCTCCAGGGTCTCTGCCAGGCGAAATGCTAGACACAATGGCTCCCAGTTGATCACCCATATGTTGTCATCCTAGATAGCCCTTAGAATGACAATGGTTGGTGCTTTAGGGTTGAAGGACAAATAAACAACGTTAACTTTCCTTTAGATAAGAACAAAAAAATACACCTCTTACCTTTGGGATACCTTCCCGCTTGTACGTAAGGTGTTTAGTTTGGGCTGGGGTCATTGTTTAGGTTAGGGCTAGGACTTTTTGTTCTTTTAAGGTTTGTATCTATCCTGGAGTTAAGGTTTGGTGAATAGCACCCTTTTCCACCCTCTCCAATGATGGGTAAGATCTGGCAGCCACTTGGCACAGGCTTCTGCTCCGATGAGCCCAATAGTATCCGATATCCATCAAAATGAAGCCATGTCATATCTAGATTAGAAACCTCTTCTACTTCCGTGTGCCTTCCTTGCGAAGGGTAGTTCCTGATTTCGTCACCGGTGCCGCCACCAGCTATTCACACACTATCTAACCATACACGTTGAGGTACCAGAGGTATCTCGTCTAATTACATTCAAAAGGATCCTGCCTTCCGAAATAGTTTGGGTTTAAGCTTTTTAGAGATTGTATGATAGTCAGGTAGGACAAGAGGTAAATTGGGTTCTCTGAATGGAAGAAAGTTGAGAAAACCTTTGAAAGAGTAAACTTTACCAGAGAGGTCCTCTGCCATTCAGAAGGACATGGGTTTGAACTAATCAGAAAAATGGTTTCAAGTGACAAGCCATGGGGTATACGAGCCATAGGGTATTGGTGTGTTAAGAGAAAAGTTGTTAGTGTTTTTATGTAAATGCGGCTAGCATTTTCATCATATACCTGTGCGCGAACGTCTCACACTCAAATTGACGCTTGTCCACTAACCCACTGTTAATTTGCACGCTGAACAAGTGTCGGTCGATGGTTCTCCTTATGAAAGGTCAGTGGTAAATAATCAGTGACCTGTACTGCAAAACTGCAGCGACTTTTGGTGGTAAAAAGCAGAGCATCACTGATCACTTCAATGTGCTTTGATTTTGTTGGTAGGAGGAGAAGTCATCGGTGGTGTAATACTGCCTAAGGCAGGGGAGAAAACTTGTTGACCATTTCTGTTTCCACCTGACGATTATTGCACTAAATGAGTCACGTATTTGGTAAGCGGTGCAAAAATGACGTAATCGGTGGTCATTATCGGCAGGTGGAAATGCTGCATTAGATATGGAGTCAGTTTGGAGCATAGATATTTTTGATATGGAATCATTTAAAAGTAACGACATGGGATCTATTGGCAGTATAGATATTGAGTAGATTGACAGTATACTTCTGCTGCACTGCAAGATACTTATGTATACTCCACAAAATACTCCTAACACAAGGTGTCCATGGTAAACATATGGGGACTCTGTATGGACATGCCCGGAGCATACAGATATGTCGTATGCATCGGACTACAAAAACCATCGCATGGAGAAAAATACTGCGTATGAAAAAATAGTGCATAACTAAAGTGAACCAAAATCTGCACACTACCAATTGGATAAAGGTGTATGATAAATACAATACAGACTGGTTTCAGATAAAAGTGGTTGTATGCTCCTCGGAACATAGGCTCGGATATTATTACGTGCCAACTCCTCGGAGCATATGACCTCTTGTATCTGAAACCAGTCAATGATGTGTATATATTCAATACCAGACTGAATTTCCGTCCAATCGCTACATAATAGTCACGAGAAAACCTAGGGGGATAAGGGAAAAGAGAGATAGAGGGATTTAAAAAAGAAACCAACAAGTTTCGGTCAAAGTCGTCGTTCTCCACAAGTTTGATGCGGAGTGACATGATCGAGGTGACAGCCGAGTGAATATTACATAGTATTCAAATGAGTTGGAGAACAACAACTTTGACCAAAAAGAGTTGCTTTCTGTATTTATCTCACCCCTGTACACAATATAAGAAGGGATGACACACAGGATATAGGCCATGGAGAACGGACTGCAATACTCATAGCGGCATGGAGACCGAGTTCCCAATGTTAAGCCTATGGGACAAAAATACTAGTAGTTAGACAATCTTTGAAACCTACATCAAAAACCCTGCTTTTAAAAAAGCAAATGCGAAGTCCAAACTTACTGTACTACCTTAAAAAAAGGTTCAACGAGCTTCGTATTGAAGGGTGAAACCCTCTGGTATAGAAGTTCACAGCACTAGTCAAAACTAATTTCACATTCACATAGATGACGGATGCCGAGACCTCCACAGTCCACCCCTACATCCACACACTCAGGTTATTACCCCTTTTTACCACCGTCGGGGTGCAATGTGCCAATGCACTTGACTCTGGTGCACCCCACCCTCCCCGCGGGCTCCCCGGGCAGGGGGACGGGGGCGGGTCGGGGTGTGATTGCGTGTCTCAGGCCATAGCAGGCCGTCTGCGGGAGGATCCAACCCTCCTCCAGTGCTGGGTGGTAATTCCCGTATTGGGCGCGCGAAATGAATGATGCTATGTCATGGCCGGCATAAGGACGCAATCGTGACGAGTGGCGGGGTTGGCGGCCCCGGGAGGTGTGGGCGGGCAGGCGGCGTGTTTGGCATGCATCAGGCGGCATCACCTGCCCCGGGTCCGGCTTAACCCCCCACCCCGGCCACCACACCCCGATCCCTACCTTTACCCCATATCATAGCCATGTCTCAGGGGCCATCCATGAAATATGTACGCAGAATTTCTGAAATTTTGGACCCCCACTTCTAACCGCTCCTAGTGTTGTGCTCCCAGTTTTGTTCAGAGAAGGAGTATGTACTTTATGGATGGCTCCTTATGTGGGGTTTGCACCTGCCGATGAAAACCCCACTGATTATGTACACCCTGGGAAAAAGTCGGTCGGTGGTGTTCCTTGAGAATTTGTCTGTGCTAACAATCGTTAACCCAAAAGCGCACACTTTGTTTCCACCTGAAAACTGATTATGTGTTCCATGGCACTGAATATTCAATATATGCATATACGTATATATTAATATATATATATATGACCTGACAAGCTGGACAACCCTCCCTTAATTAACAGAAATCAGTGGCGTTGAAAGAATACGCTGTTTTTTGACTGAAATGGTCATGGTCAGTGACCGATTTGGGACCCTCGCCAGCAATTAATTTAATATGGTTTGATTTCTTGGGTAGCCTCAAACGTTGGTCGGAGGTGAGATATTGTATAATGTTGGAGAGAGAAATTGTTTCCATCTGACGATTATTGCACAAAAAGTATCACATAGTGGCAGCGCTAAATGTCATAACCGGTGGTCATGGTCAGCAGTTGAAAACGCCACATAACAGTTACCCTTTACCCACGATGTCTACTGTGAACTGTATAATATATAGAGCGCTCAAGAGCGAATTGTCCAGAACTAATATATAAAATCCATATTTCTGCCAACAAAGAAAAATCATCATTCAGAAGTAGGAGCAAATAGTAGGTTCACCATTGATGAATGAGCGGGTGCACGTACATTTATATGCAAGATAAGCAAAGCTACATCTCTGTGGCCCAAAGACAAGTCAATAACTGTGACATCCTAGTTGGTGTGATTTGATTAACCCTTTAGCTACGCTATGATGCCTGGAGGCATTCCCGGGCGTAGTACGCTATGATGCCTGGAGGCATTCCCGGGCATACTACGCTATGATGCCGGGAGGCATTCCTGGCCACACTACGCTATGATGCCGGGAGGTATTCCCGGGTGTAGTATAAGTATGCTATGATGTCTGGAGGCATTCCCGGTCGTGGTACGCTATGATGACATGAGGCATCATTTAAAAAATTGCTATTTTTAAATGAAACAATGCAAATATTTTGATCATATTTTTCCAATCTTTTCAAAACTATATCATAGTTAATATCAATACTATCATATAACACACTAACTATTTTGGATTACCATGGAGGTGTGATATAATGACAACCCTCTGGATATAGTAAAAAGTCCAAGCCTACTACAGGGGTAAAAATATTACTACAGCAGCGTATTTCAAAGAGTGTATTTAGTGCAATATATATGTAGCGTATTGAAAGGGTTAACTGGTGTGTCTTGGAGCAGTTCTGCCTTGTTTCCCTGTGTTCAGTAGTGACGGCGAGGTGCTGTCAGTACGACTCGGGACTACTCCAAGGTGAGCTGCTCAGTTCACACCCTCCAGCACCACCCTCGTCCCCAGGGTCCTACCCTCCGGGCCCCACTGACCACACCCTCCCAGTCACAGGTCGCCCTCTGCTACCCCTGCGGGTCAGATCGAGTGTCAAACACTTGTGTGTGGTCATTTGTAAATGATTACAAGCATTATCCTATTGTGCTAATTGGTGTGTGATGCGTGTTGGTGAAAGGAGGAGGCGGAGGGAGGTTAGTGGGGGTGAGTGTCCGGCAGTATTGGCTGACCGTATTGCTGACCGTTGTCCGCCGCCTAGCGGGCGTGTTGGGAGTAGGGGGCGTGCTGGATGGCTCTTAGCGCCATGTTGGGAGACAGCACGAGTCATCACAGCCCCCTGTGGTGAGGCTAAAGGCTGAAGGGTGGGTGGGGGGGGGGGGGGGTAATACTGGGGTGATGATGCCCAGAGTCCGTAGGCAATGACAGCCGGCCACCCGGGGGTCCGCCCGGCCCCTGGGGTGGCCTCGGGCCAAATGAACCCCACCCCGTCCCCCCAGTTACGTCTCCCACACCCCTGACTGTAGACTGGCTCTAATCCCTACATCCTATGGCTACCCTCCTCTCTGGGATACAGGGACTGGTACAATCGGCAATGATGTTGGATTTCTGGCGCCCTTTTGCTCCAGTATTCCCAACACTCTTCATACAGATACCCTGGCTACTGGTTAGGATATCTGCTGGAGATTGATACCCTCCCACTTTGATCTCAATCGAGTCACAGTCAGGAGCAGGCTAAATGTATTGCTATGATAACACAGGCGGCCGGAGTACAGGAGGAATGGAGGGGGAGGGGTATGAGGAAGTATAGGGTTACAGGGAGTGGCTTGGAGCCATAAACAGGAGATTTGGTTCATAGTGGACAAGTCTTTGATTCATGGGCCAGTCAGAGAAGGATACATACTTTATGAACTTTACAAATTCTTATTGTGTTTAATCATTTAATGAATGTTCATAATCAGTCTTGAGCAAGTCTACCTTGACTGCCTTCCCCACCTCCACTCAGCATCTGTGGCCTTCACCCCAGCCCTCCCCCAACCCACAACAGGCGTCAGGGTGGCGCCCAGGCTCAGCCCCTAACCCTACCCGACCAACACCGGCGGCTTAAGGCTAACCGCACTCTATTGAAACAATTCCCCACCGCAGTGAGCGTCTAACCTCAGATTTGATTAAACAGATGAAAAAGAGTAATCTACTGCCTATTGACATAACCACACCGGGTATTACTCAACACCCCCTCCCTCTACCCAATATAACCCTTTGTTCTTTGTGTGTGTGTGAGGGGAGGGGGGTGGGGGTTACTTGCTTCTATCTCTTTTTTTTTAATAATTGCGGTCACCGTGCACCGTGCGTCGATTCGTCAATGTTGAACGTAGAGATGATAATGAAATTGGTCGCCGACTTGGCTTTCCAGGTCGTCTCTAATGAAAGTCTCGCTCGGGGTGACGCCTGCAATCTAACCTAGAGACTAAGGGGAGCGGTGCAGGGTGACCTGTCTATGCGGAAGGAGGGTCTCAGTGGCAGGACCTGGGGAGGCGTTGCTCCACATTTGCGATGAATTTATAGGGGACATAGCCATTGTTAGTACATGAAGCAGTCACTAGGTGGTCGGGGGACAAAACCTGTATTCTGCCTCTTTGTTCTTACTAAATTCAGCTGCCTTTCAATGTTTTACCAAGATTCCTTTGACTCTCTACACCGATCCCAGAGCAGGAAGATATGATGCTAAAACCCAGGACATGATGTTTTTCACATGGAACACTTTATTTACATATGTGAGCAAGGCAAGAAAAGTGCCATTTCCCAATTATCACTCACTTCTTTTGCACCTCCATTCGTGAAGAACAGCTACTTTTTCACCTCCTTTAGTGAAGAACACCTACTCGGGGGGCGTCATGGCGGCGCCCATGGATCATAGGCTATATGCTGTATAGATCGCTGAATAGCAACTTGAGGATGAAATCATTGCTCCAGATTCTTTGCAGATCGCATCATAACTATGTCACCATCCTTTTTCAATTGGAAATCTAATGAACCTTTAACCTTTGTGTCACTGAAAATGTGGTATTGCAAAAAGTAGTGATACAATGTGAAAATAACCATACCACAAGACACGATCGCATTTTACGGGAGCAACGCTTTTCGCATATTTCTAAGAGCAAAGAATCATAAATGCTTGGAGCTAGTGATGTGACCATCCACCTGTATTTTGGCCTGTGGAAAAGCGACTTTTTTAATTATCTTGATCTGCACTTCATAGAGAGTATCAGTTAGTTCCAATATTCCATATCTGGTGATTGTTTAATGTTTTTTGTAACCGTGCCAGTCTTGTTAGGGACAACAAATGTGTAAAGGTTTATTATCTGGGAATAAATCATAACGCATCTTCATCATTCATACAAACCGAAACTGTTCTAAGCTTTGCTATTGCTACCTTTACTATGACAATAAGGCAGTCCTTAACTACGTAAACGGTTTCCTTATAATACCTCACAATCTATCATATATGCTACAAAAGCTACACTTCATATACATAGCCTACATACTAGAGACGAAACCAACAAGTTTTGGTCAAAGTCGTCGTTCTCCACAAGTTTGATGCTGAGTGATATTAACAAGGCAACAGCTGAGTGAATATATCATATAGCATTCAATCAAGTTGGAGAATGATGACTTTGACCAAAACAAGTTCCTCTCTGTATTTATCTCACCCCTGAACACACTTAGACACACAGGATATGGATCATGGAGAACGGACTGCAATACTCATAGGGGCATGGAGAACAACTTCCTAATGCTAAGCCTATTGGACAAAAATACCAGTCATGAGATGAAGAACAAGCTGCTATATGATGTATACTCTTTCAAACTAATCCTGAATAAATTACTCCGCACGTATGCTATACATGAAATTAAGTACTTCACAAACAACATTACAGGATGATCTCCACATTATAGATAAAACATTCAACCTGTATGCCAGGTCAATGTGCAGTCGTATCACTAAAGTGAGATTCACACGTTGAGATTCATGTACCTCACACGCTTCAAAATCTCATGAGATTCTGTTCCTTTTTAGGGGAAAATGTCGCTAACAATTACAGTAGAAAAACATGTCTCAGGAAAATGGAACCCTGCAATTTAGACGAAGAGATTGTTTTCGAGTACAGAATATCAGCAGGACTTGTCTCGTGACACACACCCTGTGAAGTACATGAAACTCAGCAGGATTTGTCTCAAACAAACACCCTATGAGGTACATGAATCTCTGCAGGATTTGTCTCAGGACACACACCCTGTGAGGTACATGAATCTCAGCAGGGCTTGTCTCAGGACACATACCCTGTGAGGTAGATGAATCTCAGCAGGACTTGTCTCAGACAAACTCCCTGTGAGGTAAATGAATCTCGACAGGATTTGTCTCAGACAAACACCCTGTCAGGTACATGAATCTCAGCAGGATTTGTCCCAGGACAAACACCCTGTGAGGTACCTGAATCTCAGCAGGATTTGTCTCAGGACAAACACCCTGTCAGGTACATGGATTTCTGCAGGATTTGTCCCAGGACACACACCCTGTCAGGTACATGAATCTCAGCAGGATTTGTCTCAGGACAAACACCCTGTGAGGTACCTGAATCTCAGCAGGATTCATCTCAGACAAACACCCTGTGAGGTACATGAATCCCATCGTGTGGATCCCACTTTAACCCATCTTGCTCGTCTTTCACATCGCACAGACATTAAATAATTACAGCCTCCCCGTAACATGCACCCGGGTGTCGTCCACACCCCACACGTCAAGCATCAGACCCGCGCGCGGGTGCATGTCAGGACCCACCCTGCACACCCATCACCTTGCACCAAAGTAATGACGGCGCTACAGGAGAAGCGGCATACATTGTAGGTCAACGGGTTCCTCCAGCGTGTGCCAGACGCATCCAGGGGCGTGCACATCTCCCCCCACGACCCCACCCAGGGGCCGGTTAGCCCCCGTACCCCTCCCGCCCCTCCCCCGGGTTGACACACTGAGGACGGCCTCTCAGCATGCACGACTTTACCTGGAACTTGGCCAGCGCGCCTCCTCAACAGAGTGGGAGGAGTTCCCTCAAGTAAAAAAAACCCAGGACAAAACGTCAAGGAGGGTCGTATGGGAGTTTATGAGTACGCGACCCCGAACTGAGTTTGATGAAAAAAAATATGATAAAAAAAGAGAACAAGGGGCTCCTAAAATGTCTTGGATGCGGTATCATATGTGCTTATTGTATATTATGCATTATTGTATTATTGTGTAATTTACCAATACATGATATATCTATACATGATATATCTGACCAGAAATGTTAAAAATCACGTATCTATAATGTGAACTTTTCCTGGTAATAAACTGCTTTTCAAAAAAAGATAAATGGAAATTGAGCTCTTCCCCAAACCTTTCTCTCCCCCCTTTTTGGTTGCATTTCTTTATTATTGTTATCAGTTTTTGGCTCTTTCTCCCTCACTGGCCAGCATTGCCTTTCTTCGGTGTTTCTTTCCTATTGTGTCATTAGTAATGGTTATCCAGTCAAGAAATGAATCTGTAGAACGTACGGGGGTCTTTTTCCCCCTATTTCATCTCCTTCTTTAATACTCCAGTAAATAGACACAACCCAATGGCGGAGATTGGGGGCCATGGGCTGGAGATAAGCAGTGTATGGAAAGTAGTAATTCGAGACGGGGGCCAATGCCTGCTTGTTTTGCTGACTAAGGCCAAACAGAAGAAAAGCCGCCAAAAAGGGCAAAAATCCGAAAAGGCTCCGGATTTTGCAATCAGACAAAAAGCCCTCTGATTAGGGGATCATCTGCTGTGGCGCAACCATCGATCATCTGCACAGATCGGCCTCTCGCTGTGTCGGGAGGTGGTGGGAGGAAGGGTGGGGGGACGGGTGGTAGACTTGCTCAAGTCTTTGATTATGAACATTCATTAAATGATTAGACACAATAAGAATAAAGTTCATTAGAGTATCTATCTCACCCCTGGTACAAGTTTAGCCATAAGAATAACATTAGAAAAATATACTCAACGATCACCCTGGTAAAGTGACAATACTACCCCATGGCTGTGGCGTAGTGGATTTGCTCAGTAAATTGTGATTATTCTGAAGTTGTGATGATATTTAATGTCATAGAAAGGGGTAAGATAAATCCAGAACCGCACTCGAATCGTAAAATAGAAAATACTCCACTCGTTTGGCTGGGCCATAATCGTCACTCGGCTTCACCTCGATGACGATTACGGCCCAGCCAAACGAGTGGAGTATTGTCTATTTATATGATTCTCGATGCACTTCTATATAAGTATACTTCTCTGACTGGCCCATGAATCAAAAACTTGTCCACTATGAACCATATTTCCGGTGTATGGCCCTAAGCCACTCGCTGTAACCCTATACTTCCTCCTACCCCTCCCCCTCACCTCCTTCTGTCCCTTGGCCGCCTGTATTGTCATAGCAATACATTTCGCCTGCTCCTGACTGTGCCATGATCGAGATCAAAGTGATAGGGTATCAATCTCCAGCAGATATCCTGACTAGTAGATAGGATATCTGTATGGAGAGAGTTGGAATACTGGAGCTAAACAGCACCAGAAATCCAACACCATTACCGATTGTACCAGTCCCTGTATCCCAGCGAGGAGGGTAGCCATAGGATGCAGGGACTGGCGCCTGTATCCCAGCGAGGAGGGTAGCCATAGGATGCAGGGACTGGAGCCGGTCTAGGCGGTTGGGTCCGGTATGGGGGTGTAGTATGGGGAGTGCAGTATGGGGGGTGCAGTATGGAAGTCGCCGCGCGGGTTAAGTGTGTACGGCGCATGTGTCACCACAAAGTGCGCGTCTCAGTCTCTCCATGGAGACAAGGTTGACTTCCGCTTCCGGCCGGTTCCAATATCCTCCGCTTGGTGTCGTGTTTGCGACCGGAAGTGCCTGCGTTCGGGGCGGATATAGATGGCGCCGCGCTGCCCCCTGGGCTGAGGGAGTGGCGTTTACTGACTTGCCGGGCCTCCCTGGAGGTCCTCGCGGGTCGCGCGGCAAAAAGACCAATACCATTCATCGTCCTAGCCTGTCTCCCGGGGTTGGAAGCAAAGGATTTCCCCTAAAGACCCCCCATACATGTATCGTCACAATGTGCTTTGTCATGGAAGTGGAGCCAGGCCTCTCAAACTTTTAGATGATGTTCTTCTAGAGAGCGGGCTTCCAGCGTATGGCAGGGGAAGGATACCGTATGGCTGGCCCTCATACTAGTATATCGCTCCCTTTTTCATTAGTTTAGCCAGCTGTCGGATACTGAATGGTATCCAATCATTTTAATACATCTGAAAATTTATGTTCTGATCCTAAAATGGCATATTTCTTTGGTTAACGCTGTCCTTACTGGACCTGGTGACAGGTGCACATTTTTTTAATGCAGCATGCCTGACACTGACCACCTCTGAAGTGCAGGCCTATGTTACAATTATTGAGAAAATCTATTCTTTTCCACTGTATTGAAAGTTGTCTGTCAATATTTCCATAGTGATAACTATGAAATCATCAATTAGCTATCACTGTAAAATCATTTTACATAATATCTGACAAAATTATAAAGATTCATATTGAATCAGCTGAGATAAATGATATTTTAACCCCCAAAAAAGGAAAATGATGCCTTGAGCTACGGGAACGCATTAAGGCATCATTTGCACTAGCCGCGGGAGTGCACTGATGCATCATTGGTAAGGGAAGGGTTAAGCAAATCTTTATTTCAGGGCCATTCGGAGCGGATGGCTCTCCATGAAGTATTGGTCCTCCTCATTGAAGTCATTTGCCATCCGCTGATAGATTTTTTCAAGAAGGTACAGAGCGGCATTATCCGATCATTATGTATTTATTCATTACACAAGCCTTTTGTATAGTTGAACTCTTGAGCGGGGTATTTTCAATTTCTTGTTATGACATAATAGGCAAAACTTATGCCTCAATCGTTCTCCTTCATTATCCTTTTAGATTGATTTCCCACGCAACTTCCGAGCAAACAGCATTATTTCTGATTTCAAAAACAATTGTGACAATCAATTAAAAAAAGACATGTTCCGTTTTTTAAACTAGAATTACTTTTCAAAAAAATAAATCGTCAGTGAGGCCCCCAACTTCGGGTGCCATTGTGAGTAGTATATGTTACAAGTAGTATACCAAAATAGGAATTGTATGAGGGCTTAGACCGCATGGTACACAGACTGGGAATCACATTACTGACTAGTCTTCTACAAATTGAAAATAAAGTGCAAAGTGAAGAGTATCTAGAGATGTATTTCAGAGAGTACAGGGTGTCTAACAGAGGGGGCTTTATTGTTGAACTTCTTTCAGAAGCATGTGATATAACGAACAGAAGGTAATTGAAACAACAAATATACATTCTTTGAGATCGGTTTCAGACATACTTCAAGTCTCCCAATTGTAAAGTTGTTTCATTCATCGAAGTCTCTGTAATGAGTAGAGAGTGAGACTGAATGTTTGTGTGGTTCTACATTCTCTATAATGAGTAAGATAGTGAAACTGAAAGTTCGCCTGGTTCTACATTCTCTGTAAGGAAGAGAGTGAGACTGAATGTTCGCCTGATTCTATATTCTCTGTAATGAGTAATCTAGTGAGACTGAATGTTTGCCTGGTTCTACATTCTCTGTAATGAGTAATCTAGTGAGACTGAATGTTTGCCTGGTTCTACATTCTCTGTAATGAGTAATCTAGTGAGACTGAATGTTTGCCTGGTTCTACATTCTCTGTAATGAGTAGAGAGTGAGACTGAATGTTCGCCTGGTCCTACATGTACCAGTGCGCTGATTACGGGTCGGCACCGACCTGTCTGAATGTAACATATGGGACCAGGTCTTCCGGTGATGACCGGAAATCCTCGCGACCGGAAGTTGGCCGGGTGCGCGCGCAGAGGGCAGGCGTTCTGCCGCCATTTTACCATACATGAATATCGGGCCGCATCAACTTGCAAATATAATATTGGGCGGGGCCAGGGAAACTGGCCTTTGGAGGGCAGCGGGAAGCGCCTACATATTACCGTCCACTTCCTGGCCTTGTCAGCCACGGATCTGAATGCATACGATATTACCCAGCCTTATTTGCGGCGGGGCGGGACCTTTTTGGCGCCCGCATTTTTGTCCTTTCAACTAGATGCTTGATCCAGGCGGCCCCCGCCTGCGCCCGCCTCCTGCCCGGCGTCGTCCTGACCCCGCGCCGCGACCCGCAGTGCCGGCGCGCGGCGGCGGGGTGACGGCCGGGTCCGGGCGATATTAGGGGCAGGGAGCGGTCTAGGGGCGCGGGGGTCAGGCGGCTGGTGGCGAGGCGCGGCGCCGGAGACTCTGATCAGGCCTGGCCCTTCCCCCACCTTCTCCAGGCCGGTGATAACCCACCGAGCCACGTTATCGGCCACCGGGGCCAGCCAGACGAGATTACAGTTTCGGCCAAAGTTGTAATGACCGTGGGGTTGGGGTGGGGGCCGGCTTATTTATCCCACCCTGGAGTGGCCTGGTATGACGGGGCGCCGCCACCCCGGGCCCCCGACAAGAGGTAGCGGCCGCCCGAGGCACCCCTCCCGGTCGGCCGGTAGTTAAACCCGCTCGTGCTCCTGCTTTGTCATCACCACAGATTAACTGTGAGCGTTGTGTTATTTATAAAACTACGCCAGGGAGAAATAACCAAACAGTGGAGAGCTCGTCCGGGGGCAATAGATGAGCCCTGCTCCTCCACGTTCACCCTCACCCCAATAGCCTGCCACCTTAACCCGGGCCCAGTGTTCATCACCATAGCTCAACGTGCGCCGATTCCCCCAACCACACGTAACTTCTTATGGTGAAGAAAAAACGTACAACAACCGAGAACGCAATGCTCTATAACACAATCAGAGATCAGATATGTGTATCTTAGAACATCCTATAGACATGGGGCCAATTGTTTGGTTACCCATGGAATATAAATTATCCATTGAGAATACAGTAAAACACCGCTTAAGGGAACACCCCCGTTCCGAGCAAATTGTCGCCTTAAGCGGGGTGTCCCCTTAAGCGAGGTGTCCCGTAAGCGGGGATTTACTGTATATGGGGATTCAGTAGACCATTACCCATTATTTAAAAACTGTCAGATACAAGAACCATGATATACGGATTTAAATCTGTGGTATACGGACTTCAAAACCATGATATACGAAAGATACACTCTTTAATCAGATATTCAGTCGATTTGCTTGTATCTACAACCTTATGCCTATGGTTGGAGAGCAGAAACATAGTCCCAAATGATATACCCTATAGTATGTCAATTCTTTGATGTAATTTATTCAATAAAATGGACAATAAATACGACAAACGATGGCTTTGTGGACAGGCGCGCTCTGTTAACCCCTCAAGGTCGGCCTCGTAGTACACTCACTAACACTTGTGTATTACTATATTTCAACTTCTCATGGGCCACTCACTCATATACTCTACCTAAAAGTAGTCACATATACTTGAAGCTTGCTGCAAAAAAATAACCTGCGTACTAACACTGTGACATTGGGAAAGGTGCAAAGGGTCAGTGTCGCAGGATCTAAGAGGCGTGCCCAGCTGACCATGACACATCACTAGAGACAAATACTAGAGAAATACCTCATTGACTCACTGTTGCTTTGGATCCTAGACGGGCAATTGCAGAAATTGCAAGTTAACTGGGTGCAAGTGGGCTACAGAAAATGATCCATAGAATGTATATAACCCAAACCTTTCAATTATTATTTATTTATTTATAATTCCACGCTCATTCATTAATGATTAACATACCACTCGCTCCTAGTCGCTATTAGTGTGTTACATAAAGGTCTACCGATGCTCTCTCGCGAATAAGGATTCCTAGATAGCAATCCCAGTGTAACATATTGACAGGGAAAAGTGGTGTCCTTGGAAAGTTGCCTCACGTACCGCACAGTAAGTGGCCCCCCAACCAAATCAGACCTGGTTTTATCCACTGCTCATAAGGCCAACCCCGGAGCCGAGAGAAGCGACCTTCTCCAGCACAATGTAACAAATGGCCCCTGCCGGCGCCGGGTGCGGCGGGGTGCAGAGGCTCAATGCTCGCTTGCCATAACAATTTTCGGTGTGAAAGCATTCCGGAATCACTTGATGTGTGCCCCACCCCAAGTTTCACCTTCAATCTGGTCGGGGGTGCGCCCACGCCGGTCGGGGCCAGGCGGGGTGGAGGCGGGGGGTTGGAAGGGGTCCGCCACCTCTGTCCATCGCACTCGTCCTTTATGTCACTGCGAGAAGCCCAGGCTCCGGTTGCCTTTTCTACGTGCGCATCAAAAGGCCTTTCAGAGCGCCACTTCCTGTGGCTTCGCTACTGTCCATTTGAGTTGTCAGCGCGGGGCGGGGGACTGACGGGGCCGTGGGAGGTGCGCCGGGCCTGGTGGACGGGGTCGGCACCCCGGGACATGTTCACCGGGACAACAGGTAGCGCGCCGCGCAAGAGCCAGATCCAATTTCAGTGGAGCGGGGCGGGCGGGGCACTGACATAATGTCACCGACCGGGCGCACTCTCTCCATCAGGGCGCCGGGCCTGCCGGGGAGGAAGCCCTGCGCCCCGGTCAGCCACCCCGGGCCAGCCCCGGCCCCGACAGGACTGTCACAGCCCGCCAACCCCGCACCCTCACTAAAAGCACTGCCAGGCGGGCCCTGATGGCGGGCGGGGGGCAGAACGGGACCCCGGGCGGGGAGGGCGGGGAGGGCGGGGAGGGGTCCCGACCGGGCGGGGCGGGCGCCCAGGAGGACATGGAAATGAAATTAGCGCTGTACCAGCGGGCATGGCGCGTCTTTCAGGTAGGGTGCGGGGAGCGGTGGGAGAGGGGATGGATGGATGGAGGGAGGGAGGGAGGGGGTGGCGTGTCAGCACGCTCTGGGTTGGTGTCACTGTCAGGGCGGAAGCCATGTGTGGACGGTCCCTGCCGCCAGCCACCCACACACCACCTCCCCTCCCCACCCCGCCCCGCCCAGCCCCAGAGGGGTTGAAGCGTGCCTTGACATCATACTGACATAACGCTGACATCACAGTGACATCACAGTGACATCACGCACCCCTCCCACCCGGCGGCCATCTTGAAAGACGAAGCCGCACGCCAGCAGGGGGCGGTGGCAGCGGAAAGGCCAACCTGAGAACCTCCGAGTACTTCCCCCTACGGCGAGAATTTGGTAGAAGTTAGCGAAGTGTGGCCGGCCGACTGCCTGCCCCCTGCAGCTGAGATGGGCGAATTATCTGCACGGAATGCAGCTTGACCTTGCCTCGCGGGCGGACTAGTGACAATAATATGGGTGAGAAGGAAACAAATGTAACCCCAATACACTCCATCAAGACGGTGCTGTGACAACGAAAACGATTGTCAACAGCTGTTTATTGGTGCCAGATTTCGCCATGATGAGCATCTAGCAGTCCCCAGCATTTGTTTCTGTTACTGCTTCTTTCCTAGATAGTAGATACCGCTTCATATACGGGCATAATTTCGATGTGAATCCTGTTGATATCTGTATCTATGTTTTCCTGGATTCTTCTAATAAAAATATGCTTGTGCTTTTTCATTAGTTATCAATTATAGAGAACTTTAGATGTGTCATCAAGATTACAGGAAACGTAATGTACAAGGTATTTCTCTCCCCATACATTGATGAGAACCTTTTTCATAATACCTTTATATATACATGTATATATATTCAGAGAGTGTAAATAGATTTACTTCTTATCATCCGTGACATACAAAGTACCCATTGAGAATGTATGAAGGCCCAGTAAACCATGGCCTATTGTTTAAAAACTGTCATAACCAAGGTATACGGATTCAAATCCGTGGTAGATGGCCTTAAATTCACTGTATACGAGAATTTAGTCCCTTTGTGCATGGTACGCTCGCTGGCGCGCTTGTATTACTACGCGTCAACTACTTGTAGTTTGTCACCTTTCTAAAAAATACAGTGAACTCAGACTAACAAATGTAAAGGTGAATAAAAACACAGGAAAGGTGTAATTTGTTATTACTATTTATACCTAAGTAACTAGGAGGGAATGGAGGGAGGCTGTCGGCGAAAATAACAAAATCGGTAAATGGTTTAAAGATACAACGAGTTATATTGATATAGAACATACATACTCTCGGTCCGATATCACCAACCTCATTATACATATACATCACTGTTACTTGTCATTTTCTCTTCTGTTCACCACGCTATTGCTGGAAGAGCGATTTAATGTATACATGAATCGAAAGCAATAAAGCCTTTTCGAAAAAATAAAAAGATATGATAGGTGAAATGAACTCTGAAGGATGATGCCGAAAATATGACTGAGATTTGACAGAGGTAAGGACGAGGGACACTGCCAGCGGCTGTAACAGGGGAGCAGAACGTATAACATGGAATCAGCAGTGAGCATTGAATGACAGAAAAGGGATAAGTGTGGGACAGGATAGGGGAAGGACACGGTGAGATATTTGAGAGGGCTCTATGAGCGGATGTAAGAATGTCCGAGCTGTAGGAGAAACTAGGTCAGATGGGATGAGCTGCTCTTGCTGTGACTCATCAAGATCTAATTTGCGCCTATTAAGGCAGGACAAGGGTGAGGGCAGAGCTGGGGGAGGGGCGGGCTTCAATGTAGGTGTCGGGGTCTAAGTGCCCCACCTGAGTATGGTAATTTCTGAAACCCGGGAAATAGTTCCTAAACTCAATCTGAAGATATAGCAATTTGTGTCTTACATACATTTATATCAAAATTGCTTAGATGTAATTAGTGAGTCTCAGGTTGAAAGATACTGAGGACTGTATTACAAACGAGAGGCCCTTGGAAACGTTTCTGCGTATTCATAAAGAGGTAGGAGGACCATAAGGTGCGGAAGTCGGTAGGGATGGGATTCTTGTGTGTCTGTGCATATATTTGTGGTATGTATAACTCTTAAGCCTGGCGTTCACCTACTATGAAAGCATTTAAATCCTCTTGATGCACTACCATGCTTAATGTAAAAGAACATAGACTTTGTGTTACACAAAAGTCTGAGTAAGAATGTCGATGTGTATCATGATAAGTTTTTAGGAACATCGTAAGGCCTATCGTAGACAATTTTGAGCCAGTGGACGCCAAGCCTAATGGTGCACTGGCTTTACGTATGTATAATCTCTGTGTAGATAATGCACCGCAGGCGTAAATGTACCCTGCATATTGGATGTCTACTGTCTACACCTGCATCTGAACACGTAGACTGAGCCTTAGGCCTGGCGTCCACCTACTACGATATGGCTCCGATGTAGTCTACGATGCACCTCCCGATAAAAAAAATCAAAATCGCGTCGGAAGGTCACCTGATATCGGGGCAGTTGACCACGTTTCTGCGATTAGACACCGATAAAAACCCCATACAATGCATGGTGGGTTGGCATGTCTAGACATATGTCTACGATTTTGCACCTTCCCGATATGCCTCCGATATTTGCTTTTTGTATCGGTGCCATATCGGTAGGTCTAAATCTCAGTGCGGGTTCGGAGCCAGGTATGTGTGCCTGTCTTTGTGGTTTTGCATCATGTTTATCCCTATTGTATCATGTAAATATGTAATTCACTATGTATATGTTGCATAGTGGTTTATGTCTACATGCGTGTGTAATGCACTATGCATATGTTGTATAGTGTATCAAGTTTATATGTATAGTATGTCATGTACATGTCTGTCAAGTATCATGTGTATGTGAGTAGTATATGGAAACTGGCTTACTGTCTCCGTACATAAAGGATATGCGGTGAAATTATCAATCAGATATTTCCAGAAGCCGAGTGGATGTATCTGATGAATAATTTTACCAAGTATTTTGACGAACAAAGACAGTCATCCTGTATTTTTTTCGAATTATCATATACCTGAGATTTTACCTAGTCAAGTGACGTCATAACCCATACGTCTCGGTGTGACATATAGCCAAAAATACGTCATGGGTAGGAGTGGGCAGTATGTGTATGTAAGAATGATATATTCTGTGTATGGATGTGTCGTGTACAATGTGTGTGTGGTATATCACCTGTATATGTGTGTAGTATATCATGTGAATGTGTGTAGTGTAAGATTTGTATTCATGTGCAATAAAACCCCACTTCTGGGACACCCTGCTGAAAGGGACACCCCACTTAAGGGGCCAGTTCTTATGGTGCAGAATGCTTCAGAGCCCTGCTTAAGGGGCCACTTTGGAGGAACACCTTATTAAATCTGACGGGATAGTGTGGGGACAACACTCCAGATTATCTTAATTGCTTCTTTATGGTGTGCCTGTGAGGTCTGGTGTCTAGACGACGAGACACCAGCCTGAGTAAGCTCCTGTATGCGTCAGGTAGGTGTCTGTAGGGTGTCTGTGTGGTTATAACAGTGTTTCTATGCCATAGTATCACCTGTATAGAGGTATCATATAGGGGACAGAGCAATTGTTAGTTCATGAAGCAGTCACTAGGTGCTCGGGGGACAAAACCTGTATTCTGGCTCTTTGTTCTTACTAAATTCAGCTGCCTTTCAATGTTTTACCAAGATTCCTTTGACTCTCTACACCGATTCCAGAGCAGGAAAATATAATGCTAAAACCCAGGACATGATTTTTTTTCACATGGAACACTTTATTTACATATGTGAGCAAGGCAAGAAAAGTGCCGTTTCCCAATTATCACTCACTTCTTTTGCACCTCCATTAGAGAAGAACAGCTACCTTTTCAACTCCTTTAGTGAAGAACACCTACTCGGGGGGCGTCATGGCGGCGCCCATGGGTCATAGGCTATATGCCGTATACTATGTACCACATAGCCTCATTATCGGCTGACTGAAAACCCTGGTTATGGGGTCACCTCGCTTTCGTGGACAGTTTGCTCGGAACCGAAGGTGTCACGAAATTCCACATGATTGTTTATATGTGGTGAGTTGTCTTTTCAGAATGATATCACGAAGCAGAGCTGAGTGGTATCTGTAGCAGAAGACAACGAAAGCCATGTAAACAATCATATGAAATTTAGTAATGTTAAGATTTTCCCCTACCCCATCACATGTTTTTAACTTCATAGGTCATGCGTGGCATATGAATATTTTATGGCATAACCGTGGCATACAGTCACACCATGTTAATTCTATGGAGATTTATATGAGGGGTAGGATAATATGTGTCGTGTGTGCATCTATAGGCCCGTTTCCATTGGCCGATTTCCTGTCACTGATCCACAGTCAGGTACCACTGACTGAATTTTGGCACTGCTGACCAAAAATCGGTCAATGAAAACGACCCAGCTTGTGAAACGACCCACAACATTTTCTGCTTAGATTATGCAATGTGGCATCACCTACCACTGAATAAAAGCTTGGTCACTGAGTGAAATCTACTACCCTCACCGCTTTTTTCTTTAACTATGCACAGTCAGTGGCACCATTGACAGACTTTCTGTGTAACTGAAAAAAAACTACACCCTTTTTGTCAGCCATTACGTCCATTTTCATTGGCCGATTTCCTGTCACCGATCTAAAGTCAGGAACCACCGACAGACCTTTGGCACCGTGGACCCAATATTGGTCAATGGAAACAACCAAGGTCGTGAAATGCTTCATGACTTTTTCTGCTTAGATTATGCAATGTGGCACCACCCACCACTGAGTGAAAGCTTGGTCACTGAGTGAAATCTACTACCCTTACCAATTTTTCCTTACCTACGCACATTCAGTGGCACCACCGACAGACTTTCTGTGTAACTAAAAAAATCTACACCCTTTTGGTTTGCCAATGGAAACAGGCCTTATGTGGTATGTTGGCGTGTGCGGGGTGGGTTGGATGGGGTGTTCGAGATCTGTGTCGGCCAGGCACTGACACTGATGAATGCGGCCGTGGGGTGTAGGTATGTCGTAATGACCGTTGGCTAATGGTGGCTATGCTCCACCAAGGGCCCGTGATTGCCCCTGGTCCCCTGGTCCCCCGCTCAGGGCCCGCGCAGGCCTAACGCGACTCCGATTACGGCCGACGGCCAAGACAAAAAAATCAGGGCTGGATGAATATAAATCACCAGCTGGGAATTAGAGCTAAGCATGTGAAGGCTGGCGCGGTTAATAGAGCCCCGACGAGGGTGTCGCAATGGATGCCGAAAAGCGTAGCATGACATCGACGGGGAAATCACCCGGCCGCCACCCCATCAGGCCCCCGCGCCCACGTCGGCCATTCAGGCCTCTCCAAGACCGAAAAAAGATAATGACATTTCAAGCTCCCGTTTCAAATAATGGTCAGGGGGAAGTTCATTATTAGCGCGGAATGAGCGCTGCTGCGGCCGGGGCTGTGGCGGTGGTGCTACCCGACGACCGGGTCGTTAACGGGGCGTAATGCAGGCGGCGGGCGGCTGACAGGCCTGACGTATTGGCCGCGCACCGTCCCCCTCGGGTTGTGAGCTGCTCGCATGGGAGCGAGCTGCTCTGGGAGCGACTCAGGGGTCCCTCCTCCACCCACCACCCCTCAGCGTCACGTCCTTACGTCATGCCCCCGGTTCGCAGCCCGCGCGTCCGTCGCAATATATTTGCCTGACGGATTACGGAACTTTGGCCCAATCTCGGCGAATTAAGTACGCTCGGCGGGCGACGCACTTCTGTTCGGCTAAAAACAACATATCGCAATATTGCAAATAATCCCATAAATTGCTTTATTGATTGCGTGCCTGTGCGGCCAAGAACAATAAGTGTAAGGCTGAGTGGGTCTGCGGCTATAGCCACAGGAGGAGATGGTGTCAGCGTGGAGGGGCTTCGGGGAGTGGGCTGGGGTGGTGGTGGAGGGGAGGAGGGGAGAGGAGGGGGTGGAGGGAATGCCAGGCAGAAGGAGGCAGGGCCATGCTGAGCTTGTCAACCAACTTTCACAAAGTAAATCAGAAGTCGGGGCGGGTGGAGCGCGTGGCCGCTGGTCAGAGTGTGAGAGCTTTTGTTACGCCGTCCATCTATCACAGCCAATATCGTTATCAAGGGGCGGGCACCGCAGCCCACCCTTTGTCCCCACTCCCAGGCGCTGCCGAATGGGTCCTGCCTGATAGCCTAGGCGCCCATTTCTTGCCCGTCCCCTTTTCTCTACTGAGCGCACTTTGATAAACGTCTTAATTAAAGCCAGAAGGCGGCTCTGTCGATGACCCGGATATACCATGAGCAACTCGTTCCGCCATCTTCCCCACCAAGAGCAGCTCTGAGCACTTCACTCCGAGCAGATCCGAGCAGATCCCACGACCAGGTTCCTGCAGTACAGACAAGGCCTTATCGCCCACATCTAAGAAGCCAAGATTCCGGGAGAGTAAGTAGGCCTTAGGCTGGCCAGGAGATCACAATCTTATTCATTCTGGCAGGAGCATTGGGGTCACTGGTGTGGAGGCGGTTTGTATGGATTGGTCAGCCACAGGCGACGTTATCTACATCTTCAGATTTACAGTCTACTGCGCACATACTAACGCCATTGTTGCCGAGCTGAATAAAATAAACACACGAAGAATTGCCAGAACCAACATATATGTATTAAAATATCATCAAATGTAAACACATTCGAGAAGAACTTCGTGCATGCACAAAGACTGACATAAGTGGAATCAGCAGAGCCCACTACTGCCCGTTAGCAAGTATATATGTATATGATATATACTTGAAAATCCAGTTCTCTCTTGTTTCTTTAATTCCTCACCTCTGTTATCGTAAGAGTAGTAGTGATGTGAAGAAATATAAATATTTGGAAATTAAACATCACAAACGTATCTTTAACCTTAACTCCAAACTACTACCCTATAAGACTAGAGCCGTGTGGGTTAATTGTATGTTTTACATATTTATTTTAGTAAGTTACATTTCATGATCTCCGACCTCTTTGAGGGTGTCTTTAACACTCATTCTATTATGTAACCTATTACCCAGCTATATGTCCCCCTACTCCTGGCGGACATTTTTTGTAAAATATACTTTTATGATACTTATGTTAACATTTCTCTGTGATTTCTCTGTATTCTCTATCTGTATTTTATCTCACCCATGGTACAGGTTTAGCTATAGGAATAACATTAGAAAAAAATACTCAACGATCACCCCCTTAAAGTGACAATACTACACCACGGTGGCGGAGTAAAATGTGAGATGATGTCATGTTGATTTGCTAATTAATTTTACTTATTCTGATATTGTGATACAATCTAATGTCATAGTAAGGGGTGGGATAAATCCAGAACTGTACTCAAAACGTAAAATACACAATACTCCACTCGTTTGGATGCAGCGTAATTAACACTCTGCTTCACCTTGGTGACAACTGCGGCGCATCCAAACTCATCGAGAATTGAGTATCTCGATCCAGTTCTATATAAGTACTAGCTACAAAACCGGTATCTACTTGGCATTTCCCAGTCCTCCATCGCCCCAGTAAAAGCCCCAGCACCCAGGGGACGCTTAGCATACTGTCGATACGATGCACCAACCAATTGTGATATTCCATTGATCAGTGGTGCGATATGTGCTCTAGACGCCCGCCCTGCGGCCGCTATCGGGCCCCACGCCGCCCACCCTGCCCCGGGGGTGTCGCGCCCGTCGGCACACCCCCCTAACCTGTCCCCGACACCGCATTGATCCCCGAGGTGTAATTTTATGAAACTACCCCCCCCCCCCTCCTCCGCTCGCCCCTGATGGCGGTTCCACATGGCTGGAGCCGCTAACTCAGAAATCGTTCCCACGCCCAGGAGGAAAGCTGACCTTGAAGGGGTCCTCCAGGGTAGGACGGGTGGCGCCCCCTGCCTCCTAGCGGGAGAGGATCGTGGAAGTCGTGGTTTGGTGCCGAGTGGAGACTAGGTGGAGGTGAAGGTTGAGACGGTGTCCTTGGACCTATCTGAAAATAAAAAAGCAGAAAATCGTTCAAATCCTTATTTCTGTACTTGGGATTTGGTCTATTTTTACTATACATGTATTTTGATGGTAATATGGGACTGCATCGAGATCCATAGCCACTGACAATATGCCATGATTTTTGGTTGTGGGGTAAACTCACGAGGGAAAGCCGAGTGAGATCACGTAGCAATCCAAAATGAATGGTATATTATCAGTGGCTATGGATCGAGTGCGGTTCAGATTTTATCTCACCTCTATCACTGACTAATTGCCTACGATTTGTAACAGCACTATTTTTCTAAATACTCCATGGGCGTTGAGTACGGTTTCCAATGTTAAGTCTATGAGGAAAATATACCGGGGTGTGATAAGTATTTCTACAAAATATTTCATTTCATATTTATCTATAATGCACAGATGGTGATTAACAAGCTAGATTCCTACAAAAGGAATTGTGAGGTGAGAAGGACAAAAATAGTCTCTTCAATTGTAGCAAGAATAGTATACTAGGGATGTTACTGCATCTACTGAATTTGAATATCACCTCGTTGTTTCAATGAGAAGTTTGTAAATTAGGAGTATATATGGACCAATATCTGTCAGTTAGGCTTGGCGTCCACTGAGCTCCAAATTGTCTAAGATAGGCCGGACGCTATTACGATACACGCCTATGTTCTTAGTCTAGACCTCTATGTAAGATAAAGACTTCCCCGATGGTCTATATTTTTGACATTTTGCAATGTAGTGCATCGACGTGGACTCCTGGCTTAATTATGAATATGCCTTTCGAGCATGAATCTCTTTGTCCCTCTTTATTATTACGCTGACCTATATATATAAAAAGCTGCAGTAGGGACCTTATGAACAAAGACTACTGAAGGGATGGTGAACGCCTGATGAGCGTCTAGTGGTAGCCTGGTGAACGCCTAATGAGGGCCTGGTGAATGCCTGGTGAACGCCTGATGAGCGTCTAGTGGTAGCCTGGTGAACGCTTAGTGGATGCCTGGTGATCGCCTGGTGAATGCCTGATGAGTGCTTGATGAATGCCTGATGAGCGCCTGATGAGCGCCTGATGAGCGCCTGATGAACGGCTGTTACAGGGCGTTAAGTACGCCCAGGAAGGAGTCTCAAACCAGGGATAGAGGGCCGGGTTCGTTTAAGGCCGGGCCGGGGATCCGGTTAGAGATCAAAAGTTAATGTGGTTGGCGCGGGCAAAGATGGGCAGATAGGGAGGAGACTTAGTAGCAGGAACCGGGTGGTCGGGAGGGGCCCGGGGGTGACTGTGTGTGCCCGCCGTGCACGGGGTCTGATAGGCGCCTCCTCACCATGTGTGAACCAGCTGATAACATTTAATGTGCTCGCGCCGTCAGAAGGGTATAGTCTCGGCCCCACTCGCCCCACCCCCACCTCACTCACCCACCCCGCAACGATAGCAGGCCACCGCTTCATAGCTTAGTCCCATTTCGGGTTTTTAGATAATACGCCCCTGAAGCAGATTGCTTGAGTGACCTGGAGTAGTCTGGTTTGGCTTGTCAGAGGGCTGTGTAAATAGGGGAACCAAATTGAGTTGTTTCTGGTTCAATATAGATGTGAGCTGCTCCGAGCTGCTCCCTTCGAGGTGCTCCTTCTTATATATACCCTGGCTGCATGCCCTTCCCCGGCCAATCCCGCCAGCCGCCCCTCTCCAGCGCTATCTTCCTGCACGCAGTCTGCCTGGAGTAGCCTGGCCCCAGATGCCCTCCCTGGATGGCATACTGGAGGGCTGGCGGGGGCTTCAGGGGGCTGGCTCTAGGCCCGGGGTATAGGCGGTGTGCTACCCTTGCCTACCCTGAGGGCCCCACCTTGTCTTATCTCACTCCTCGCGCCGCACTCCCTGAGATAACGTTCGTGGCCGGGGCCTATCGCAGGAGGGGGTGTGGTCCGCCCCACCCTGCTGTGTCTTGATTCAGAGCCACACGATCCACCGGGGTCCTTATCTGGGGGCCTTATCCTTATCACCCCTACACCACCCAATGAATAACGTTTGATTCGCCGCCAGCAATCCTTCAGCGCTGTTCGCACGGCTAACTTCGTTATCTGAAGGGTTGGAAGTTTGGCCAAAGTTTCTTGGATGACACCCGGTCGTGCAGCCCCCCCCCCCCACCCATCCCCTCCTCCCCTCCCCCCCTAGTAGCACTCACCCTGGGGCTTATCTAAAAAGACGGCGGGGCTGGCACGGGCGCCCGGGATCCTACCGGGATCCAGATCTTATCGGTGTATCGGCGTGATCTTTGATCGGACACCGCGCCCGTTTCTGATCCGATCGGCCGAGCGTGAGCGGTTATCGGCGCCACAAAGGGGCAGGTTCACACCTAATGAACTCTTTTTCTTTAATGGCGTCGTCGCCGGCTCAGCTCTGGCAGCAACGCCCCGACTGCATGCTCCCCAACCACCCACCATCTTCTCTCTCTCCCCTCTCCCGCCACAGCCAACAACATTGGAGTAGCTCCGCGCGGCGGTGGACCAGAAAGGCAAACCCAACTGCCCCTGAGCAGCTCAGAGAGAAGGCAGTGCAGGGCAGGGCCCCTCTCCCTCCTCCCCGCAGACAAGCATGCCACGGGAACAGAAGGCCGGCGCGTCGGGAGCACCTCGTTACCGCCCGAGCAAATGCCTGAGAGTGACACAGCTGTCAGAGCCCTTCATAAATCTGAAGTTACGAGCAGCTCAGCGCCCCACATTGCTGACATCTTGGGAGCAGCTCGCCTCTTTTAACTCCCGCTCCAACGACCCATTTTCGCATACTACTCACACCCTCTGTGGCGGGCTTCCCCCCTTTAAGTTATATACGCTTATTGAGGCTTCAGTGTGGACCTCGAGCAATGGAGATATTTACAGAAAGGTCACAATGGAATAGGATGACTTGTATATCTGAGCTAAAGGTTTCTTATTCGCATTATACCCATACACGCATACTTTATCTATCTATCTATCTATCTATCTATCTATCTATCTATCTATCTATCTATCTATCTATCTATCTATCCCTCTCTCTCTCTCTCTCTCTCTCTCTCTCTCTGTCTATTATATATATATATATATATATATATATATATATATATATATATATGAAAGGGGATGTAGCTTGTCTTCGAGTATGCTTCCTTTCAAAACCTAAAGAGATCTAGAACTGGAAACTATACATCTCAGAGACGTAAAACTACCCGTACCTACAGTGGCAGTCCTTATATGAGGGAATAGTGTCTGCCTTATTTAGAACCATAGGAAATGAGGTACGTATAATAAGTGTATATAGCTGCTAATACATATAAACCCAATATCCAAATACTTAGCACTCAGGACAAAGCTCAGGGACTGTTATTATAAGAAGACGGACAGCATATTTGACGGCGAAGTTGTGTTTGTGCAGCAAGCCCGAGGCCGAAGAAGCTTCCTTCGCTTTTCCCCTTCGATGGCCCAAGGGTTTGGTAGAGGTGTGAGTATGTGGGTGGGAAGTGGGGGGTATGGAAGGAGGTTAGTTCAGATAGCGAGAGAGAGAGAGAGAGGAGGGGGAGGGTGATCGACCAGGCGTCACTGTCTGACAGGTTAATCGATCTCAGCCCTACTAGTTGGGGCGGGTTGGCCACGATGAGAACACAAAGTTTGGCCCGCGTGGCCGCTCCCCGACACCTTTGGATGCTGTCAGGGACACTTTCGCCGAGGCCAACGATCCACTGCTGGCATCCACATCGATCAGCCACCAGGCCGAGCGCGGCTAAGTGTGGACACAGCGACCAATGCGGCGTGGGGTTGGGTAAATGTCAGCCCTCCTCCTCCTCTCCGCCACCTCCAGGGGGGCCTCCCAGGCGTCCTCCTGCCTCCTCCTTGGCTTATTTGTTCTCCACCCGTATGGATTTATTCCCCGTGCAACTTGACAAAGCGCCGGTGAAATTACTAGCAGTGCCAACCCCGCCCGGAGGCCTGAGTGACAACCGCGGATGGGTGTTCAATAAAAGCCGGGTGGTGGTGGTGGTAGTAGTAGGGAGCCCGCCCCTGGAGGAGCCGGCCGCCCCGGCATACGCTAACATATAGCTCCAGGGCGGGTGACAACAAAGTGCGCAGTGATAGCGGGGAGGCAGGGGGCGGTACGCTCTGCTGGTATGTGTTTCATCATTAACCAGCCAAGCGTTAATGCAAGGGGGATGGGGCGCTGGGATGGGGTGGCAGGCCTGGGTGGGGCATGGGGAGCAAGGACAACCGATCTGAGCTCATTTGTACGACACACAAGCCAACGTTAGCCGGCGCAAGGGGAGGCTTGTGGTTGGGAGTTGTGGAGTAGGTGGAGGGGTGGAGGAGGAGGAGGAGGAGTGGAGGGGAAAGGTGGTGAAGTTGCAGGCATTTGGGGAGGTTGGGAGTAACGGGACAAAAATAAATAAAGAAAAAGAAAAAAAAGCGTGAAAAAGACCACCATCAGGAGCAGGGCTAGTATTTGATGAACAGGGGGAATATTGGCCTCTCCAGGCTCTCCCCTCCGACAAGTCGTTGGCGGGAACATCTACACTCGGCGCCAATATTGGTACTTCAAAGCTTTGCCGGGCGCGCCTGGATGGCCCGGCGCGGGCGGGGAGGGCCCCGGCACACAAAGCAGGGCCGAGGACGTGCGGGACACGGCCCCCCGCTCCCCTCCGCTCCACCATCACCTCGCCCTCCGATGTCTCGTTTATAAGCCGGCGCGGCGCGCACCGACAAACACTCGTCGCGCCGTATGTAATTTCCGCCAGAAACCGCCCCGACATTTCATCCCGTGAGCAGCTGGCGCCGTGAGCCGGCTTGTTTTACCCCGCAGAGGAGCAGCTCGGGACCTGCTCCCCAAGGCCTGAGTAGCTCACGCCGCCTCCACCGCCGCCTCCACCGCCTCCACCGCCGCACACTCGGGCGATCACTTTAACGGCATCAAAGTCACGCTTCCTTCCTGGGCGATTCCGTATGAGGCTAAGTCCCCCACGCGTCCTCATATCACATGTCAAAGTCTCATCACACAGAGCCCACTACGCCAGGCCCCTTCTCCCAGACAAGCCCTCTTGATCTCCTAATAATGTCGTGGCTTTAATCTTCGCCCCTAAATTAGTTTGAACTAGGGAGTTGGGGCTGGGATGATTACTATGGACCTGAGCGCGCCTGTGAAGGTGCGCCGGCCGCTGCCGCTAGCTGACGGCCTCCTCCTTGGAGTTGACGCGAGATCAGAGGACGAGTGGCGCTCCCAGACCTCAGGGATCCAGACGAGGCAGCCACGCCTGGAGGATCCAAACATAGGGGTCTTTCATGGTGCGCCTTCACGCATCTTAATGAACATGTAGTCGCGGGCCCTCCAGGGGTGAACGAGGAGTGAGGATGGGGGATGGGTATGGAGTATGTGGGTGAGTTATGGGGTGTGTGAGAGTGTGGGTGGGGTATCGGGTATGTGGGTGGGTTATGGGGTGTGTGGGTGTGTGGATGGAGTATGGGGTATGTGGATGGGTGGGGGTATGTGGGAGTGTGGGTGAAGTATGGGGTATTTTATCCTACCAATAATATAAAATCCCATAGGGTTAACATAGAGTTTCCGTATGCCATGCTGACTGGCATACAGAGTTTTATATGCCGCTAGTGGCATACAGAATTGTTATCACGTGATATTCCAAAATCGAAAAAAAGGGGTAGGATAAAATCAAAACCTGATTCGTTTTATTCTTGGCCACTGTATGCCACTCCTGGAGTTTTGGCTCCGGACTTCATGAAGTCACTATGCCAAACTCCAGTCGTGGCATACGGTGGCCAAGATTAAAACTCATCCAGTTTTACGATAGTAGGTGGGTGTGGGTATGGTGTGTGTGTGTGTGTGTGTGTGTGTGGGGGGGGTATGGGGGTATAAGGTGTATGGGTGTATTGGTGGAGTATGGGTTATGTGGGTAGGGTAAGGGGTGTGTGTGGGTTGATGGGTCTAGAACAGAAGGCGACATGAACATTGAATTTTTTTTATTAGGGTAGTTTAACATCCAATGTATTCTATTAGAATTACTTTGGGTTTGACCAAATCTATGAGATGAATTTAGGTAGAAATCTCACCCCAACACACTTACCGAGATGAGAATTCTTTTACTTCCCACACCACATAGACATGGTATGAGAAGGATTGGTTTTAAATATAGCTGTAAATCTACGACTGCTGGGGGTGAAAGAGAAAAGTCACTTCAGTGGGATTCGAACCTTGGGATTACGAGTCCAGTGCTCTTTACCACAGAGCTAACTCTCCACCCCAGATCGCTTTAGTTATGCTTGCATGTAAGCATATCCAGCCTGCACCATGCGGAGGCAATGCATCCAAGAGGGTGCACATACCCCAGCAGGCCTGAATCTAGGACAATCTAGAACAGTTGGCACCGTGAACATCAAATCTTTGTCTCACCCCTGGTATCCTTGACCCATAGGCTTAACATTGGGAACTCATTCTCCATGCCCTTATGGTTATTGCAGTCTGTTCTCCATGGTGAATATCCTATGTGGCGCCCATTCTTTTAGTGTGTACAGGGTTGAGATAAATACAGACAGCAACTCGTTTTGGTCAAAGAAGTCATTCTCCACCTCATTAGAATGCTACGTGATATTCACTCAGCTGTCTCCTCGTTCATACCACTCCACATCAAACTTGTGGAGAATGACGACTTTGACCAAAACTTGTTGGTTTCTTCCTGAGTACGCTTCAACATCAGCGTCACCATAAAAACGATATCAACTCACTGAGGCGAGCGATAATGAGAGAAGCTGCGGTCGCCCACGTAGGAAGCCCTGTGTGGGCACTGATCTCCTGAAACCTGATGTGCGCACCACCTCCCTCTCCTCCACGGTCCCCGATTGGAGAGGGGCTCGGTCTGACCCCGTGAGGACCCCCTGGAGGACCTGATACTCTGATAGGACTCTGCTTCCTCCAGGGCGCGGTCCCCTCACAGGAGATAGAGCACACACGATCCGCGGCTCGGCTACCCCACGCCACGGGACCTGATAGTGTGTCTCTGCTCCATGACCTTATCAGTGTCCCCTACACGGTGCGCCTCTACCGGGCCCACAGTGTAGTGTGGTGCGTTTAGGTGCTGGGAATTTGACCTCCTCCAGGGTCGAATTGCGCCGAGATAATCGCGATACGCAATACGTAACACGCGACTTCGATCGACCTCCCATCTACACCCCCTCTCTCCTCTTCCTCCCACCTTCACTCCAGGCTTCACTCGTCCGCAGTTCACAACCCAACACTCAATCCCGCACACTGAGATATATGTGTACCACTCGGATGACGTGCATGCGAGAGACCTGCCGTCTCCCACCGTCTGTAAAAGTTCCCAGGGTCGGCAGACAATCTCAGATCTTGATGGTAACCAAGATCCTACACAGTAACATAATGTCAATGGGTATAGGGTGTGGTGGGGCGCCAATGAGACCCCACCTTGGTGTGACACTTGCAGGTACACGACACCCTTATCTATGGGGATATCGCCTTGCCTCTAGTGTGCTCCTAGAGGTGATAGGCAGTGCTCTCGGCGTATCGATAAGGCAGGGCGGGTCGAGCAGTGATAGTGTGGTAATGAGAAGTGAGACGAGACTTTCTCTGCACAATGATCGTCTTCTATTGAGACGTGATACTGGGATGGCCTGTGTTCTAAAGACACCTGAGAGTAGGGCTGAGACTTCATCCTGCACTAACAAAGAACAGGTATCAGTTAGGTCTCGTTTTTTGACTCGCCCAGGGCAGGGTTGAACAAGCCTTTCAAGAAATAGAGCCGCAACATCTAGGCAGGAGTATCTATGATGCAATTTGTATTGCAGTGGTGCATCTGCGGTACAGCATAAGCTGTTCAGTTTCTAAAGGGGGTGCTCCACCAGGCCGATTTCTCACCCGATTAATTGTTCCTGGGCCCTTAATAGTTTAATAAATGACAATTTTCAAAGATTTGAGAAATTCTAAGGCATCCGATATTGATCAGCGAGTGTCTGGCTACGAAATCGGCGACCGTCGGTCCAGTGGAACACCCCCTTAAATCAGTTATTTGTATTAGTTTACTTGCTTTATCTCACCCCTGGTCTTTTCTTCCCATAGGCTTCACATTGGAATCTTATACTCAACCCTCATTGAGTATTTAGCAAAAAAATACTCAATGAGGGATTATGTCACAAATGTTAGTCAATTAGTCAATGTCAGGGGTGGGATGAATTCAGAAACCTATTCAAGTTTATGGTCAGAGCTCGAACCCATCGCGTTTGAATCGCTATGTAATTCATGCGGCTTCGCCTTTTGAACTACTGCACTATTCATACTCGATAGGATACAACCTCTGACTGTAAACCTCAGTAGGTTCCTCTATATTATCCTACCCCTAATATAAAATCCCATAGGCTTAACATTGGGTTTCCGTATGCCACGCTGACTGGCATACGGAGTTTTATATGCCACTAGTGGCATACAGCATTGTTATCACGTAATATTCCAAAATCGAGGAGATAGGGTAGGATAAAATCAAAACCTGATTCGTTTTAATTGTGTCCACCGCATTCCACTCCTGGAGTTTTGGCTGCGGACTTCACTCGGCTTCGCCTCATGAAGTCACTTTGCCAAACTCCAGTCGTGGAATACGGTGGACAAGATTAAACCTCATCCAGTTTTGCGATAATATTTATGATGCAATATGTATTTCAGTAGTGTATCTGCGATACAGCATGCTCTATTTAGTTTAATTAATCAGCTTTGTATTAGCTTATTCACTATCCTTTACGTAAGTAGGTTGAACCTGATTGGCTTTGGTTGACTCTTCTTGCCTCCCCAATAAAAAGATAGACAAGACCTTTAGTTGTGCTTCTATCTGCGTAAAGATATTGCGTTCTGGTGTCAATGCATTTTATCTGTATCACAGCAAGTATGGATGTAGATGTAATTTTATGATGCATGACCTGTATGATATCATGTTAGCTATTCTCTATCTAAATTCAATAAAATGGTCATTCCTGTATCTCACCACTCAACTAGAGCTGTATAGAAAGAGAGCAACCTCATGTACTAAATGACGACAGGAAACCAAGTCTAGATTGGAAAATATATTGTTACAATCTTAATATCATAGGCCTATCCATCGTGTCGGAGTACTTATTTGTCCACACCATCCAACACATATATCATTTGGTGTGTATTTTGGACAATATTGGAGTCTATATTAATGTGTTATACCTTATGTGTAGTCACAAGTAATTCGAAATGTGAATCATGCACCTGGGGATTTTATACTGAAGTATAGCGTTTCAGGTATATAGATCCTGAGATTTAATATCTCAATCTCATATGAAGATATTGCGTGGATATGGCAATGGATATAATATGTTATAGCGTTCCTTGCTGTATAATACATATACACTCCTTGTAACCCATAAATCAGTCTTATTTTGCAGATAGAAATGCAAGAATTCACATATTTGTAAATTTGTTGACAATCGCATGCTGTTCCACTGAAGCAATAGATAAGTTACATTTCTTGTGAAGAGCTTTTTAAGCTGAGAAGTGTTATTTAGATGCTACGAAACCCCTCCGGAATCGATGGAATGTTAAAGGTTAATTTGGAATTGCTGTATATATTTGGGAGTAAGTGAGATCCAGTTGTTTGAAATTGTTCTTGTCCCGATCTTGTGTTGATATTGTAGCTTTCAATTGTATCCATCGCGATCAAGATTGTACAACTGCCATGGCCTACCATGTCACAGCTCTAGGTTTTCAGTGGGTCTGCTTAAGCAGGGCTATCCGGGTATCTAATTTCTAGAGTTCAGTATATGGAAGAATAGAAAGCGTATATGCTTTTATCATATACCCATGATGTATATATCGTAAATACGCACCGTTTCGCCATATAACGTTAAAAGTATTATACTGAACAGGGTTCCATACCATTACCACAGTGTACTGAACACCTTGACCACACGTTGCTCTGTGGAAAATGACTTTAGAACTTCAGTGGAGCTTTTCGTATGTATGTGAATGTGCGATCTCGACCCTGATGAATACAGCACAGATCAGGAGTAAGAGTGACAGTGAGTGGGTGTGGGGCTAACGGTCGTCGTCGGCCGATAATCCGTGCTGTCTGTCAGTGTCCGTCACCCTACCGCCCCGCGCCCGCCACTAACCCCCGCGCCTCTATACTACTACTCACCCACAACCACCCCTCCCCTCCCCGCCCATCCACCAGCTGTGGATTTTGGGAGTAGCTCATCTTCGCGGATTAGACCCGGGGAGAGAGCCACGGGGGATTAAAACCTTCCTGGATCATCAGATTTGTCCCATCCACGGCCGCTGCCTAAGACACTGCCGCAATGATCCCCTAATCCGGAATCTTCAGCAGTACTTTCAGCGGATCTGAAATATAGACATTTGTGGCCGTCACCTGAGCCGGAGGTAGTTAACACTGCGAGCTGCTCTTAGACTTAACAGAGAGCTGCTCGCGCTGTGCTGGGATTAAGCCTAGACTGGCTCCAGTCCCTGCATCCTACGGCTACCCTCCTTGCTGAGATACAGGCTCCAGTCCCTGCATCCTACGGCTACCCTCCTCACTGTGATACAGGCTCCAGTCCCTGCATCCTATGGCTACCCTCCTTGCTGAGATACAGGCTCCAGTCCCTGCATACTATGTCTACCCTCCTCATTGTGATACAGGCTCCAGTCCCTGCATCCAATGGCTACCCTCCTTGCTGAGATACAGGCTCCAGTCCCTGCACCCTATGGCTACCTTCCTTGCTGGGATACAAGGACTGGTACCAAAAAAATTTCTCTGTGGAAGTAGATATCTCTCTTTCCCATGAAAAGAGATATCCATGACACTTTTTCCTTAAAACCCACAAGAAATAGGAAAAACTGAAAAAGTTTTTAAGAACACAATCTGTAATGGTGTTGGATTTCTGGTACTGTTTTCGCGCCAGTATTCCCAACACTCTCCATATAGATATCCTGGCTACTGTCACTTTGATCTCAATTGGGTCACAGTCAGAAGCAGGCGAAATTTAATTGCTATGACAACACAGGCGGCCAGGGAACTGGAGGAGGGGAGGTGGGAGGGGTAGGGGGAGGTATAGGGTTACAGGGAGCGGCTTGGGGGCCATAAACAGGAGCTTCAGTTCATAGTGGACAAGTTTGTAATTCATGGGCCAGTCAGAGAAGATACATACTAGGATGAACTTTATTCTGATTGTCTTTAGTCATTTAATGAATGTACATAATCAAAGACTTGAGCAAGTCTAGGATTAGGCCCTGCTCCTCCTCCATCCCGCGGCTCAGCCACTCTATCTGACACAGGGACCTGTTGAGAGCGCACGCTGCTATCTCCCGACGATAAACCCTCCAGGGTTTCGCTCCCCGCCATCTGCTAATCCTCATTTGGACTCAAATTAATTCAAATGCGCCGAGCAACTCGAGTTGCTCCAGCTGAGGGCCAAGCGCAGGCTTTCTCTCACGGGAGAGCAATTTGCATGGGAACCAATTGTGGCGGAAGACAGCGGTGTGACCTGGTTGAGGGTCACTTGGCTCCCATCGAAGGCAGCCATTGACCATACAGTTCCCGCGCCTATATTGATTAAAGGCGGGAAGTTTACGCGGGAAAGTGGCACGTCTTAAAGACACTCGGAGAAACTAGAGATCTCAGTGGGGTAATTGAAAGCACCGACTTCAAACTTGATGAGGCCTAGGGATTAGATTAAGAATGTCTTGGTGTTGTGGAATCCACGCGGAGATTTCTGTAGATTCTGTGTTTATTTCAGGTAAGTTAAACATTGCTTCTATAATGACCGCGAGTGTATGGTGAAGAAGGGGTCAAAGAAATGGGACAGCTGATGCTTTAACCTTAGGTAAACGATGTGATGTTCATACAGAGGTCACCTTCTCCTTTCAACCTGATTAAATTTCTCTCAAACTCCTGGTTAAATATTGGACTCCGTGCATGGTCATTGTCCTCCGTGACGGAATGTACACAGCGGCCCCGACCACCTGCCGTCCGCGGGGCTACGACCCCGCCCGATGGCCGCCTGCTGACCGGGGGGAGGCCCGGGTGCTGACCGGGGGAGGCCCGGGTGCTGACCGGGTGCCGCCGGCCGGTGACCGGGAGGTGGCCGGGCGCTGACCGGGAGGCGGCGGCGGAGGTCCCGGCGTGAGACCCCGGTGTCAGACCCGGGGTCGCGGCGGGGCGGGCGGAGGTCGGCGCCCCGCCCGGCTCGTACTCCTCCAGGCGCCGTGCTCTCCACGATTTACGCACACTTCTGGTAATCGAATATCTGCTGGACACTGTATACTCCAGCCCAATGACATGCAGAATAGACACATGATACCTATACAACCTATAAGGTCAACGTGTTGGACACTGAGGGTCAAGGCAATTGAAAATATGCAATCCCGAACTTTTATTTTCAAATTATCTTTCTGGCATGGCTATTTATTCATAGATTGAGATTGCAAAATACTAAGTATTGTTTCATTAAGTGAAAACAGAAATTTGATGGGATATTTTGATTGCCTTTGCGCTGTACTGATACTGTGTTTATTAGGCTGCACATTCTGGGTGGTCAGGGCCAGACAGACGTAACATATGCAATAAATGACTCGTTTTGTCCCCTTATTTCCCCCTTCAAGTAGATAAGCTACAAAAAAGGATATCTAAGTCCCAAAGTCTGGCTGAAATGTATAGTTTGTCTGGAAATCACTGTCGAGAAATCAGACTTGAGATCTTATCGTGATTCTCTTTACATCAGCCAGCAAAACAGTCTCCTAAGGCGGCATATTGTGCTCGGCGCAAACAAGCTGCAATCACAACCCAATTCTCGCTCTGTGCATAATAACGAGCAGCGGGTGTTTTTCCGTTAGCTGTTATTTGGTCAGGTGTGAGTTGCGGGTGGGAGGGGTAATTTGTCCGGGGGGGCGGGGTCCGGGGGCCCGGGGTGCCCGGGGTGTCCCTCCGCCCGGCCAGGTGGACCACGTCCCGGCCCCGCTCCCCGACCTCCCCGACCCCGCCCAGGCCTTTGTAACCCCTCCCCGGCGCTCTTTTAAACAAGTGTTAGCTTACAAATTATTATCACAGGAGATGTAATTCAATGAGCGCTGGCTATTGAGGGGCCGCGGCGGTGGCCTTTGTGGCACCGGACCGTGGTGGGCCTGGTGGCCGGCCGTACCCCGTACGACCGCCGGGGGCAACCCCCCGCCCTCCGCCCTGCCCCCCGCCCGACCCAGCCGGCCCTGCCCAGCATGGGGCGGCCGAGTTGTGTAAGACCCTCAGCGCCCCACGACCCTGGTCTTTTACATACGGCCTCACCTTTGCTGGCGAGGCCCTGACCTCTGCCAGCACCGCACACACCTTTCCCGAGGTCAATCAGGGCCACCTCCACGGCTAGTTTCAAAGCTGCCGGGCGCAGATGTTCCGCCAGCGAGTTCCGCAAAGAAACTCTACTCTGAAACTCTCTATAGTTTCCTCTCCCAGCCCTTTTGTCCAGTCGGAGCTCTTTGATGAGGTTCTTTCATTTGGAGTCTGTCGGTTTTTCATTTATGATTCATCAGCCACTGGCTGGTAAGTGTTGGGGTGTCATTAGTCCCTACCGCCCGGTTTCTATGGGGTTCAGAGGTTACCAATACGTATCAATAAATTACACCTCTCATCTTTTTGTGGAGTTGCAATGGATAATACAGATGTTCATCTTGTAACTAACAGAAATGTGCAGCAGACAATGCCTGTCAGTTATATATTTTGAAGGAAATATCGTCCCATATATTACAAAATAGTTAAGCATGATTCTTGCGAGCAGTGTGTTCAATGCATGCATTCAAAACAGAAAATATCCAATATTTGTATTGCCTGTTCTTTCTTTAACATTTCCTTGAATGTTATCATGATATCTCATTGAAATTGAATCTTCTTGGTGTTAATAAATGCTGCCATTTAAAAAACACAACTAAACAGTATCCAATGTTTCAAATTGCTTATGTTTTAAAGTTCCAGCAATGACGTTCTACTTATAATATGATTTGATATGATATGATATGATATGAATTCACCCAGCCCAAGCAATGTGCTTATTTAATCGAAGGGGGGCTGTTGTCAAGATATTCTGATGTAGATCAACTCCATGAAAGGTGTACAAATGAGAAATAAGAGTTAAGACGAACAAGGCAACTCATGACAATTCTTTTTTTTTTCGTTTTGTAATTCAAATCCTGTATCTCTCACCGGGGTGAGTTTTTCAGATACATTCCAATGCATACAGTGTCAGAATCCATAAGGACATTCGTCTTAAACATTTTCGCTCACACATGAGCTAGTAAAATACAGTTTAAGAAAACAAAAGTGCAATAACATAAGGAGATGTCATGTGCATGATATGAATTAAGTAATGGGAGGCTACGAACTCTTCAGCAGTTTTAGCACAAAATATCAATGTATTTTTTAAAAACAAACTATCAATGTAGTCCTTCAACTCATCCTTCATCTTGCAATTTTGCCCCGCGATCGAAAGCGAATTCCACAGTTTAGCTCCCCGAACAAATTGGGGACTTCCAATGACAAATAAAATAACTGCAACGAGCCATATGTATACATTAATGCCTTACAGGTAGGGTCTGTGGGTGGGGTATTATTCCCAGTCATTTGCTGGTCAGCTTCTCCTTTCCAACCTATAGGCCGCGCAACCATATTGGGGACTGAAAACTAGCTATGTTTTTAATTGATATACAAAGATTCTCATAACTTGGGCTGTAAAAAAGATACGGATTTGCAAAGGATTGCATATCAAACTAGAGATTATGGGCATTATTGTCACTTATAATTTGAATCTTTAGAGATGATTAATCTGTTTTCATTTTCGGCATATTTTCTGAGAAATCATGTTAAAGGTTAGGCAAAATGTTTGACTTCTAGAATATGAGTGAAGATCCCATAGAATTCAATGTGGAAGCAATATCATAACTCAGTTTAATCAATAGTTTAATCTTTTACAATCATTTTGGTACCTTATCTTTTACTGTACTCATGGTAGAAGTCAAGATGGACTGTTTTGTTATGAAAATAAAAAAACTAGCAAAAAAACCCTTTTTGTGATATCTGCCATATGTCATGATAAAGGCACTGTCTTAGTAGGCGAAAAATGTAGAAAAACGACTTAGTTTGAAATGATGCAATATTTTCATATTGTTATTTCAAAGAATTATCTTTCCTTGAGTTATTATCTACAAACAAATGCTTACTTAAACTAATTAGATATACAGTACAAATCAATCCATTAGATCTTTTTTATGGAAACACTATTTGCATCCAGTTCCCACCATCGTCCCTAATATGCCTTCCTGTCCTATAGGTCTCGCCAGTCATGTTTATGTGAGATAGGTTTGTATTGATCTCGGGGGCCGACACCCCCCGGGCCCCGCCCTGCCCCGCCCTCTGCCACCCAGGGCGTGCAGGTACAAGTATAAATATTTAACACCTCGCCTCCCGGCGTCCTGGGCTAGAGGTGTGTCAAAGGCGTGCGGAGATGAAAGGCGACGCCGCCTCCGACTTCCAGGTGAGATGTCACCTGCGTGTGCACAAAGAGAGGGACATGTGATAGGCCCAACTCTACCCTACACGCCTCACTAAGGACAGGTATAGGAGTGCATGATAGGGTGAGTGAGAGAATCATGAATGAATGGAATTCTCACTTAGTTCATGATCGTGACAGATTAGGAACAAAATGAGTGTTTGATCTGAGTCCCCTTTGTTTGTATGGGTAGTTTAACGTCCAATATGTTCTATTAGGTTGCAGTTAGACGTTGTTATGTTTTGGTGAATACTCAATTAATTATCAATAGTTAAAGGTATATAATACATACACAATATTACCATGATTTGGATCTGAGTGGCCGTATTCTCCGCGTAGTTGACGCGTAGTAATACTCCAAGCGATAGCGAGGAGTATTGCGTAGGGTCAACTACAAGGAGAATACGGCCACACAGATCGAAATCATGGTAATGTTGTATTTATTACTCACTTATTTTTTAGATTTAAGCAATAAATATGATCTTTAGAAAACTTTTCAACATAGTTAAGAAGGGACTACTTTCATCTCAATGGGACTACTTTCATCTAAAAAATCCGTATTCTCCTAGGAGATTCCGGAGGTCTGTATTCTACTCAGTAGCGATCTGTAATCTTCATAGTCTTAGTATGGAGACTCCGTATTAGGTGGGTAATAAAAGTGAAACATGTTAACCTTAATGGAAGGGCCCCTCGTACCTTGTCTCTTTCGATAAGTATATATATATATGCTATATCAGAAAACTTTGGTGCCACTACCTTAGCAATGACAAAGACGATGGTCATGTGGTGTACAGAAAGACCCCAAGCAAAGGGGTCTGTCCTCTTTTATTACCCACCCAATACAGAGTCTCCATACTAAGCCTATGGAGCCTCCAGATCGCTACTGAGTAGGATACGGGAAGCCGTATTCTCCTAGGAGGATACAGCTTTTTTGGCCACCTGACTGGCATTATAGGAACTATTTTATGTAAATAATGCACAGTGCTTGGGTCGAATTTCTAATTATTTACAACATTTTTTTCCTAATAATTAGTCGGAAGGTGAGTAATAAATATAACATTACCATGATTTCGATCTGTGTGGCCGTATTCTCCTTGTAGTTGATGCTACGCAATACTCCTCGCTGTCGCTCGGACTATTACTACGCTTCAACTACGCTCAGATAGAAATCACGGTAATAATGTGTGTATATATACCTTTCCCAGTCAATGATGGTATTTCCCCTCATGTATACTTACAACAAGTGTGACATTCTTGAAGATAAGCGTTTTATCATCCATATCTGAGGACAGATATCCAATACCCAAATATATATATTACTTATATTCATATATATATATATATATATATATATATATATATATATATATATATATATATACATACATGGATTTGAAGGGGAAAGTGCTCACGTGAGGTATCGATTTTACCAGTCTAACATGTCAGGCCTCACCCTCTACCCTCACACCTTCCAATCAGTACCCACTAATACATGGGGTATTAGAGGTGAGGCTGAAAATGACATTGAAGTTTAATCATACCTTTAAGGCGTGTTCCCTGTGAATTCAGCATGGCGAACTTGTTTAATTACAAACGGGTTAGGGAAAGGCAAGGTGCCTCGGGCCGCGTTGGGGGAGTTCTTTGAAAGCGGACTCGTGAGCAGCTCGCTACTAATCCCATGCCATCAGGCGCAGCCCCTGCAAGACACTGTTACATTTCTTGACTTTAATCTCTGGCGGTGAGGCAGAAGGTCAGTATTGTAAGAAGCCACCCCCGTCTTGCCGCGCAGCGCCGGGTATTAATTATAAGCAAAGGTGAGAGCCGCGCCTCTGCAATGGGCCTCGGGGCGGCCGTGTGTGTTTGGGGAGGGGGGAGGGGGGTTAGGGGGACTCCGGACCCCCGTGATCCAAGTCTCCAGCGGCAGCTACAGGGATCAGAGCCTCCGGAATCCGGCGCCGACGCCCCGAGGCTCCGGAGCTTATCTGTGGGCTTTTGTTTTCTGCAGGGAGAAGGAACTTTGGTGGTTATCTGAACTATACTACTACTGCGTGTGAGGAGGGTGAGTGAGTGGGTGACAGCTGAGACTATGTCTTATTATTTACGCTGCAGAAAGGGCACAGAGGAATACATCCTCATATATATATGTTGAGATACGCGTATGTTTATAAATACTTGTATATTCACTAATGGCGAATGAACTCCATTGATTAGGGTTAGCCTTAATGAGGAATCTGCGCACGCCAGCTGTGCCTAGGGGGATTAATTTTAATTCTTATTGTTTATTCTCACTGTGGTATTGTGTGGCTCACTGTGTGATGAATGTTCACATACAGGTCAGGCTAGAGTCATGTATCAGTCTCCTTCCTCCCTCCACCTACGAGCACATCCTTCTTAAAGTGGAATTCACACGGTGTGATTCACATACCTCACAGGGTGTTTGTCTGAGACAAATCCTACTGACCTTCTTTTCTCAAACGCAATTTCTTCGTCTAGATCCTAGGGTTCCATTTCCCTGAGACATATTTATACACCTGCAATTGTCGGCGACAATTAACCCTTAAGCGGCACAGAATCCCATGTACCTTATCCTTGGGCCGGTCACATTGGGATTTATGTACCTGACAGGGTGTTTGTCTGAGACAGTTCCTGCTGAGATTCTGTACTCGAACACCATTTCCTCGTCTAAATTGAAGGGTTCCATTTTCCTGAGACAAGTATTTTCCCCTGCAATTGTCGCAATTGTCGGAATCAATTACCCCTATGGAGGTAGAGAATCCCATGAGATTTTGATTTTAGGTGGAATTCACACGGTGGGATTCATGTACCTCACAGGGTTCAAAATCAGAAGGATTTGTCTCAGAAAAATACCCTGTAATGTACATGAATCCCACTTTAAACACGTTTAAAATCTGTAGGGGCATTTTGGTGAGACAAATGGACCCACTGCTGGTTCGCCAACAAGGCACCACACCTAGCCAAGAGGAGGCCAGCAAGCATGATCACATGTTTGTCACACCTTCCCCTCAAGGGTACTTGAGTCCTAGGGTGAATGTTCACTGGGACTATGTCTGAGACTATGTACCAGGTGTGTCCTCCCATGTGAACTAAATTCGCCATTTTCCTTGATACTGATCAAAACACTTTTCCATGAGAATTCTGTACTGAAGGAGGATTGCCTGAGACTGGGGAAAGGTGCGAAGTACACTCGTCTCAGGTAAATTGAATCCTACTTTACTTTTCCCCAAATAGTCGCACATTATTCTATTCAAAACGAAAAACAAGGAGTCTGATTTGGATGACATCACACTATCCTAATCTGGTGGTACAAGTATACAAAGTATATATCATAGCGTATATAATTTTATACATAGATAATTCGAAGACTTATTTGTCTGAAGACAGAGAGTACATTCTTTTTACATTCCCAAGGCTGTTCTGTGTCCTTGGCTTGGCTTACTGCTCTTGTGAGATTAGCAGTGTGTTGGTGTTAACAGAAGTGTGTTTGGTTTAAGCGTGTGTCGAGGTGGTGGTGAGCTAGTAGCAGCACCCCCACCAGCCCAACACACACCATTCCTTATGGCCCTGCTTGATCCCAGAGCAGACCAGCTGCTCGGACCAGCTCCATGAGCAGCTCGTGATCTTCTTGATGGTGGGGCGAGAAGCTCAGGGATTAAAGCCCGGCGCCCAACACCTGGCTTTTAGAGGCGGCCGAGCTGCTCCGAGCTGCTCCGATCTGCTCCCCGGCCCCACCCCGGCACGGCCCGCCACGGGCACAATAAAGACACACCCTTCCACCATCCCCCTCCTCCACCTCCTCCACCTCCTTTTTAACAAACCCCACCCTGTATAGGCATCTCTCTATGCCAGGCCTACAATCGCCTCGCCTCGCCTCGGTCCCGCACTTCAGCCGGCTTCACGCCACAGCGGATTTACAGATAATGCATAGGGCCGCGGTCTTGTTTCAGGTTGTGTTTTTGTGTGGTTAGGGTTGGACGGTAAGCGGCGCGGTAGAGGGTGTGTGGGAGGCGGCGCGGGGGATGTTGACACATTGCCTCTGATGTATCGATTGCGGCGTGTTGTGATTCTCGTTTGTCGACGCTCGGGGAATCCCGGTGCATTGTGGGCCAATGCCGCCGGCCTGCGTGCGACGCATTGTCCTTCGCAGTTCCGGTGCCTTCCGCTAGGGCACCTCTCGCATGCAACGGATGTACCGGAATGCACCGCGCGAGGCGGACGCTGGCATGTACATGAATGTGAGAGTTGTGAACACAAAGGTATTAACTGATCGCCCTTTAGTAAATGATATAAATCACAGATATACCTATGGTCATCATCTTATGGAGCCCCCAGTAGTATTCATTGTCTTTAAATAGAATTCCACATGTCAAATACCACCAACCGAGAACCTAGATTAGTTATTTCATGATTTCTTAATTGTCTCGTGTGGGATAAATACGAAAACTCTACCGTTCTTCTTCAATTTCACTCATTATTACCTCATACCTGTTTGTAAATATTGTATATGTACTAGACGGAGCGTGTTGCCGTATAGCATGATAACAACGTCTAGTAGAGTGGCCTGAATAACTGCCAAAGGCAGAGGCCATTATTTGTGCTTCCATATTTTGTGCAATAAAAAAACAAAACAAAAAAACCCATCATGAATATAACCTACTGTTGGTGGATATTGATGAGGGGCAGAACGAAGCTCATCATCAAAGAAAATGGTATTAGAATTTGTAAAAATAGAAAAATGGAAGTATATTTTAGATAAGATACAATTAGTAAGGGGAGTCTTAAACGATTTATGTAAAACAGATGCATTAGACAAGAAATATGAAAAGAAATTAGAAATCACAGATCACATATTCCAAAGAATTTAAGCCTCAACCAAAAAGGGTGTCAAACTCTATTGGAGGGTGTTAAACTCTATAGAGGAAATCAATGAAAGTTTATGGACAGAACTTGTATCCCATAGAGTTTGAAGAGTGTAGTAATTCAAAAGGCAAAGCCGCGTGATTTGTTTTTGTTTGTTTGGTTTGATTTTACGTCCAGTCAACCATTATAGGTCCTTTCTAGACTTTCTCAAGGTTCTTTTACACCGCTAGGGTGGTGATTGAATCTATGTGATGAATTCAGGTAGAAATCTCACACCTACACATTTACCGTCGGAGAGTTCTTTTACTTCCCACATGGTATGAGAAGGATGGCCTTTGTTATAGCAGTAAATCTACCACTGCTTGGGGTGGGACTCGAACCCACAAAGTCTTACAACCTTGGGGTTACAAGTCTGGTGCTTTAACCACTGAGCTAACTCCCCACCCCCAAGCCGCGAGAATTACGTAGTGATTCAAATGAGATGAGATCGACCTCTGACCATAAACTTGAATAGGTTTCTGAATTTACCTCACCATTCATATTGACTAGTTATCTTACACTTATGACATAATCCCTAATTAGTAATTTTGTAAATACTCCATGGCCATTGAGTACGAGTTCCAAATGTTAAGTCTATGAGGAAAAATACCAGGGGTGAGATATTATTATTATATGAAGTCCAGCCACTGGAGACGTTGAATTTCCAGAGGGTAGCAGTAAGAAGATGATGTGTACGACTATTTTGTGAGGGCAGGAATGATAATATTAAAAGGAAGAAAATGCTGGCGATATTGTGGATATGCCTGTAAATACTTTCTAGTCGTTTGATAAACACCTCTAAAGAGATTGATGGAGGTCATCATGAAAACAAGATGGTACTGCAGACACACCCACTACATTAGCCAAGAAATGATTAAGTACATGTAGCTCTATTCAAAACAACTGTGAGCTACATAGATTACCATGTTATACTTCTCCCATGACAAGCGCATCTTTTATCCTACCCCTTAAATAACTCTCCATAGACTTAATATGATGTGAATGTATGCCACGGTGAATGGCGCTACAAAGGTAGCTGGGAAATCTACTGTGGATCGTGTAGAGTAAGGCCTGGCGTCCACCTACTACGACTGAAAGTTAGACCTACCGATATGGCACCGATACAAAAAGCAAATATCGGAGACATATTGGGAAGGTGTAGAATCGTAGACATATATCTAGACATGCCAACCCACCATGCATTGTATGGAGTTTTTATCGGTGTCTAATCGCAGAAACGTGGTCAACTGCCCCGATATTAAGTGACCTTCCGACGCGATTTTGATTTTTTATCGGGAGGTGCATCGTAGACCATATCGGAACCATATCGTAGTAGGTGGACGCCGGGCCTAAGGCAGTACTCAACAAACTGACTAACCCTTGTGTTGCACCTTCAAAACCTACGAATAACCAAAATTGGAATGAATATAACCTATTTGATACTAATATGATATCAGAACCTCATAAACCCTCTTCCTATTCTTTATCCATTTGGAATTAGAGGGGTTATATTTTGTGGGGTTGGGTATTTACATCAAGTGTCTTCCTGCACCATGGAAGTCACCAATTTTTGTCGGTTTTTTTTTGCGCCACAGAGTCTATGAGTGGTTTTGATTACTGGACCAATATTTCAAATCAAACTTGACATTATTGTCTTTATTATATACCCATGCAGTGTATTTGAGAATGACGTACTGCTGCTCCCTATACAGAACGTCTTCTATGCTAAGATATGGTAAGTTTTATAAATTTGGGGTATATAATGAATATGTAACGACCCATCATGCTTGCACATGCTACAAATCATGATGGGAATTGAAGTTACTATTGTTGAAAAAACAACAAATCCACATCTCGTTTTGGGGAAAAAGGCAAAGCATGGTCGGGTCGTTCTATATAATTACAACCCAAAACCCAGATGACAATTGTATACGTGGAATAGCTTCATACGAGTAAACAAGGGTGAAAGACAGGGTGAAAGATATCCCAATCCGAAATCCCAGCAGATCGGCTTTAGATGGAGCCTGAGGTGATGGGGTACTAACTCGTCTAGATCTTGTGGTGCTGCCAAGGTCTCCAGTCGGCCAAAGCAAACAGTATTACCATGTTTTTAACACATCCACTGTGTATTCATGACTCGACCATTCTGGGTATTATCATTTCCTTGACACCGCCTCGACTGCCACTGTATTATCGCCCATGGCCGGGCGAATGCGGTAGCCCGCGGGGCAAGCGCCTTTTTCCCCGGTAATAAGGTCCAATAGACCGGGCGAGCGAGGGGAACATATGTCAAGCCCAAGCACCCTCTTAGTGTGATTAATTTGCAAACATTTATTTGGCCAATGGCGCGGTTGTGGCCTATGGTAATGGCCAGACCGCTGGCAGAATGAGGGCTAGATGCCGCGAGACAAACCGCAACAAAAAGAAGAAGCAAATAAGAGTAAAAGAAAAAAACATGCAATGGCGTTATAGAGTAGACTTAGATTTGGCGGATGCGGTATATGACTTATGGAAGAGGATGAGTAACGAGATGAGATTCGACATAATTATCATGTTCTGAGGTGATAATTTGCGGTCTGTGGATAAAGAGTGCCTCCAGCCACCTATATATACATACATGTGTGTACATTCAGGCCGTATATACATACATAGGCGACGGCCACTATGTGTAGCCACACACAAGGCTATAATTGCTCTATGGGAGTGCCGCTTCGTATGCTCACCGATGAAATGATTGCTGTGTTATTGTCTCCGTTGGGTGGCAGTACGTGTTGACGTCGGGGTCGGTGTCCTTGGAACTGCTCCGCCCCGGAGACCGGGGGACGGGACCAGGAGGGGGGGATCTCCGTGCCAGAAGTCAGTGCAAGGGTCGAGTAACCGACAGTTATGTCCGCTAAAACAAGTATATCATCTTATTAGGCGCTCTAATGGGCGCTGTAACCTCGGGCCTCATCATAGGGTAGGTATATATACGCACTTTACGTGAATGCTACACTGCCTGCTGCTGCGGTATACGACAACGCTATCGGTGTATGTATATATTTAAACAAAGGAGACCTTATTGAAGTAATAAGTTTATTTTTAGTAAAAAGAGCATGTGCGGCGCAAGCATGAAACCATGGACAGTGTATCTTTAGAGTTTTATGTCCATGATGAAACATATACATGGTTGACATAACAGTAGCTTACCTAAGGTCAATGTGAGGATGAGTGAGGTAATAAGATATTATGAAAACATAGTCCTAAGAGTGTTGACATTAAGCATAGTCTTAGTCCTAGTCATAGAGCTATAAATAAGATAGGAGGGGAGGGTGGATGGTAAAACGTGTAGTTAACTTGTGTGCATGCTGGTGAGTGACCTCCAGGCATCAGGACCTTATTTGACTACTCCTTTGGTCCTGATTGACCTAGTCTGGCAGTAGGTCACGCCCCTTTCTGTGTCTCCCATTTAAACACATAGGGCCTATATGTTCTATATACCTCCATACATATTTACAAACAAATCCAATAAAAAAATGCCTACATATACGTATATGCATCTGGACATCTGGATATAGGCTATGTACTAATAGATAGAGACATGGTTAGTGTGACTGAATGGAATCAGTTCTGAGTTGTTTTTGGTGGTAAATTTTTCACGGGCGAATGTTCTACTTTTACTAACCAGGAGTAGGCCTATAGATTCTGTTCGTCACTGAGTGACCAATATCATTCTACTATTTAGTTGGCTGTAAAATGGCGTTTTGAATTGAACCGGTATATAGGCCTAATGGTAAATATTTCAAGGATCGAGTTTTGTTGTTATGACTTCCCATTGTATATTGCAAGTATATAGTATTGAAGACCTACATAGATATGTACATGTTGAAATGTTGGAAAATCTATAAAATCATGGGTAATAATATAAAAGTGTCTTAATGCCTCATATTATATATATATATATATATATATATATATATATATATATATATATATATATATATATATATATATATATATATGACCTATGTAGATAAGGAGACCAGGGAGGAGCTCGGCTCAGGCACTGAGGGCGCAGGGAGGGGCAGGCAGGAGCCTAATTACCCCCCTCCCCATTAACGCTCGCGATTCTAGTAATAAAACTTTACCTACACTCCACCACTCCTTATTTAAATATATATATTTTTTTTGTAAATGATTGTTTATTGACGTATAAAGGAGTCATATATAGTAATACATGATTTTCACCCAGTAACGTCGAACATACATAAAGAACAACATACTAGGGGACTCTGACAGAACAGAGTTTTGGGTTCCGAGTTACACATAAGAGCAACGCACTTAACCACACATATTATACACACCCGGTAGCCAGTCCACAAGACACACAGTAAGTGACATACAGTGACACAACATAATATTACCGGACAAAATGAGAGGGGAAAAAAATAAATATATATATACATACATACACCCTCCTACAGTGAGTAGGCCGAATGAAACATGCCGACTCTTGTACTAAGCGTTTTGACGCTGAAATCCAAGAGCAAGTTTCCACATTGTGACCCTCTATTTAACCCGCCATTCATGTGGGTCACGGGCTCGGATAGTGCCCCACCAGGCCCCCGCTATATATACACACACATACACCCACAGCTGGATCTATGTACATTTTGATTGCTCGTTCGACCGGTAAATTGGAGGATCAGTACAGATCAGGTCTGGATCCCTCATCATATTGCCCGCCCATGGACCAGCCCTATCTCCCCCGTGGTTGGCTGCCACCAGGGGCATGGCAGTGCCTACCCCCCACCCACCCCACCCCACCCAGCCCCCCTGGCACTGTTACTTTATAGCTGACACTGGCTGTCTTCCTCCCCTCATAGATCACACCCAACGACTCCCACGGCAGCACGGCAGCTGCGTTTTTATGTGCGGGCGCTAAGTCCTGCCCATATTTTATTGTCTTAAATTAATTATGAACACTTTTTTTAAATGATGTCACAGGATTAGACAGTGGCGGCCATCATTCCCAGCTCGCTCACCTCCTGAGCCGCAGCCGGCCAATAAAGTAGGCCCAGCCTGACCCGCCGCCGACGCATTAAAGCCACGTACTCAACCCCCGCGCCATTTCTAGTTCAGAACACCCTCATGAATTTTACACCCGCCGACCACCCGTGGTGCCGGGGACAAGGCGCTATTTCGTGTAATTATCGTGTTTTTAATTCGCCGCCGGAGAACCCAGAATCTGGTCATCGGATTACGGATGAAACATGGCTTACTGGTTGGGGGGTAGTCCGCTCGTAAATTGAATAAAGGCCATGTTAATCACCTGGGTGTGGGGGCTGTGTTTAGGGGCACTTTTTGAATATTTCTAATCTCTGTTGGTGCTGTTTTATTTTTTTCTCGTGTGACAGTGGGTTGGTGTATAACGTGCCTTTAGTTTCCCCAATCCCTCTATTCCCTGCTACCCATAACATTCTGTATCTCGCTTTCTGTGTGCCTATCTGTATCTCTTTCTTATTTTGTGGTATTCTTTTCTTTTTCGTCTTAATATATTTTTTTCATGTGAGGATATAACTGCTTTTTGACTGGGGTTATGGTCATGGGTACAAAAAAAAATTCACTTGCTCAATAGTCGTAGCTTTAGTTTCCCCAATTCCCTTCCACCTACAACATTCTGTATCTCTCTTTCTGTTTGTCTATCTTTATCTCTGTTTATTTTGTGGTATTTTTTTCCCCTTATCGTCTTAATACAATTTATTTCCCGTTGAAATGTAACTGCGTTTTTGACGGGAGGGGGGAGGGGGGTAGGTTATGATCCCGGTTAGAAAAAATAGTCACAGTAGCTGTCTCGTATACTGCATTCCCTCTCACACTCTAATGACAGATTCATATGGCCCTGCCACCCATAACATTCTTGACCTCTCTTTCCGCACGTCTATCTCTATCTCTGTTTATTTTGTGGTATTTTCTTTTATTTTTTGTCTTGATACAATTTATTTCATGTGGGAATATAACTGCTTTTTTACTAGGGGGGATTAGGGTCTCGGGTAGAAATATGCACTTGTACAATGGTCGCGGGAGCTGCTTCGTACATCTGTGTTTATACCTTTCTCTCATTCTCACCCATACTAGGACTGGATAGAACTGCGCTATGATGTCAAGGTCCTTATCCCAACCAATGTCAAGGTCCTTGTCCCAAGGTCCTTGTCCCAAACACCATGTCCCTTTCTCTGGTTCCATGTTCTTGCCCCTTGTTAGGGTCAAGGACATGTAGGGACCCCAGCAGTGGGGAAATGTAGGTATCCATGTACTCTCAAGGACCCCCAGTACTTGTTTACTGAGAGGGAACCTGAGTGCGCATGTACTGTGACCATAGGGTATAATGTGATAATACCCACACTTCTTACCCACTCACAGTTATAGTTGTACTGTCCTAGATCTTCGTGATTTATGCATGGATGTGACCTAGTGCACTATTGGACTGTTGTCAGGTATCTAATGAATTTGCCTCTTCCTGTTAGACCACATATATATATATATATTGTTGCATGATATAGTCATGTATTTTGGCCATGCATTGGTGCCTGAGAGTTTGATGGAAGTGATGGATCTGTTGTACTACGCTGGACACAAACATCGGTGGTAGCGCATGTTTTTCCATGTACTACTATCTGAGATGGTAAGCCAGTAAACTGAATGAGGCCAAAGTCACATTCCTGTTACAAGCTTTATTGCTGATGTTATTCCAATGATGGCTAGCTTCAGACTAAAAAGGACATCGAGATACCCTGCTATATGATTGTGTTGCGTGGGGGCGACAATATTGATTGTAACTAAAAGGGACATCTCTTGTGGCAGTTTGGTCAAGGTAAAGTTCCTGCTCATTTCTCAATAGAGAAATTTGAACGTAGCAATCACAAAATAATCCTCTTCCTGGAACCCCTGTGAGTACTGCAGCAACAGTATTTAAGCAATTTAAGCAGGGCTTGCTTTTTACGTAATGGATTATTCCACAGTTGATATGCACGGATAAGCAATTTAGTGAGGCTTGTGTGTCAGGCAGGAGCTTGTGGTAGAAGGTCAATGATGACCAACCCTCCATGTCTACCCGGATATAGTAATTATATAGAACGTCCTGACCATGCTGTACAAGTCACAGAACGAGATGGTAATTTACGGTTTGTAAATGATCATCGAGTTCTGTGACTTGTACAAGCATGGTTGGACGTTTTATATTTACTATATACCCAAAATAAATAAAATAAATCATTAATTTAATTTTTAACAACCGATATATTAATAAACGTGTTTTGCAAGGTGGTCCGCATTTTAGTGTACGGACCAGTGGTCCGTACAGTATTTTTACGTTATATGTCAAAACGGTACGTATTTACAGTAAATACAGCATGGGTATATAGTAAATTACTCTTTGATACTCAATCGGCGTGTTACACTCGGCTAGAACCGCAGCACACCTATGCATCTGTATTTTCCTGACCTCCTTCTTTTTTCTTATTTATTTATCCTGGTTCCCTTGTGGAGATGGTGGATGGAATCCTGTAACCAGGGTCCCACCTAACCCGAGACATCATTCATGCTGGTTATTACCTGGTTGACATAGATCATGCCTTGATCGATCACGCATTGCTGCCACTTATACTCGTCCCGTATTTGGATATATATGCATTTTTATCTCACCCCTGGCCCATAGTCTTATCATTGGAAACTCGTATCTAACGCCCATTAGATATGTAGGAAAAATATCCAATGGGGATTATGTCATAAATGATAGCCCATTAGTCAATGTTAAGGGTGAGATAAATTCAGAAACACATTCGAGTTTAGGGTCAGAGCTCGATCCCATTTTGTTGGAATCACTACGTAATTCACGCGGCTTCGCCTTGTGAATTACTACGTGATTCAAACTCGATGGGATAGTTTGTTAGGCAGTCAGTGAGATTGCCCACTTCTGTGAAGGTAATTGTGATTTTACGGTTTGTATGCAGGGCACTGAGGTGGATGACTTCAGCCATTAGTATTACAAGGTCATCCTTGCTGTGCACTAAATGTTCTTCAGGTCGATTGAAGACCTCCTCAATGCTAGTCCGAGAGGCCCTGACTGTGAAGCGGTGCAGACAGTCAGAGAGCAGTCCCATAGAGCCCTGGGCTAACTAGTCGACCAAAAATGTACATCTCAGCTCAGCAGCCGTTTTTCTTATAGATATAGGTTGACTGTTTCTGATTTTGTGGTAGACAGTTTCCTGAGGCAAAATGACAGTAATTTCCTACCTTTGCATTAGTTCTCACTAATAGAACAGCCAGTGTTTCTGCAGGCACCAAAAATAACAAAAAACTTGTTTCAAAATGCAGGAAATCATACACAGGGGTTTGCCAGGAACCAGCTTATCAAATATGGCCGACATGAGTTGGAATTGGTTAGATGTGGTTAAATGGGTTGTACGAAAAGGTTCCCGAAAGTAACAGAAAGGAACAAAACAGAAATGTTATCATTGAAAAGGAAATATTGTGGATTTCTGAAGGTAAGGGAGCATAAACATGCACTGACATTGACAGGATTACTCAGAACCAAGGAAGTGATTTTCTGTACTATGGGAATAAGCGGTTGTGCTCTCTGACTGTCCGCTAGGCAGTCAAAGTTTCTCGGACTACTCAATGCGTCCCCCTGTGTTTACCTTGACAGTCACAGCTATAAAGTCGTGGCCTATTTTAGCACAGTGGTCAGATATTTTATTGTCTAACCCCTTTCCGCGGCTATCTGCCAGTATTAGACAATTAAACATGTTGTACCTATGTGAGAGGGGTTAGATAGAATACTTATCTTGTGTAGAGTCGTGTCCATACATTCAGTCCAGTTCGTCACGTATTTCATCCAAAATTGCACCAAGCATATTCTGGTAACCATCGGGAAGTGGAGTGTTTTTCCTGGCGTCTGTGAGCTAGACTGGTTCCCTACCCTAATGAAATAACGGGCTGGTAACTACTTCTTACGTAATACAGACCTTGAATTGACGGTCATGCCACCTCTCTTGGCTCTACATAGACTTGGTCAAGTCTTTTTTTAATCCTCCCTTTTTTATTAGGTCATAGATCAAAACATTACATTTGGTTTTCAATCCAGGCTAGATCACAACAAAAATATGTCAATTTAAAAGTGTTACAATCGATTTCAGGTTGAGAGTGTTATGAATTAAATAATCACGCTATTACTTAATCATCCATAAATCAAGGTAGTAAGCCCTAAGAAATTGTATTCTTTCCTAATATTAGCGATTTACTACCTCCAGTGCTTTATTTTGAAGCAATACTGCTGCTGAATATTTAATAAAAATCCTGTTGTACTGGCTGTAAGGAAGATAGAACTGCAGGCCTAATACAAATCCAGATAAAATAAATGAAATAAAAAGAAAAGGATACAGGGACTGAGGATAGTCTAGGCTATACAGTCTCAGTCTGCCATTGTGGCACTCTCCCAACAGATCTTTTGCGGGAATAGAGTACAGGATCTATACAAGGAAAGTGCAAGAAATGGAGCTGTTATCTGGCCTATAATGTGACTAGGCCATGCTATCTGTGAGCGTGAGACCAGCCCCGCACACGGGGTCACGTGTGGCCTCAATGAAATGAACATCATTTGGATAGCTTGTTAGGTGTGCCGCGAGTGAAGGGTGTTGAGTTAACTTCAGTCTGACTATCCGTTTGAGTACATTACGTGATTTCTGTGCCCAGTCTTGTGGTTTGGCCACTTTCTTTACCTGTAAGCATCTTTATGTTTTTTGTTTTATAACTCGGTTTCCTAAATACCGTATGCGAACCCGGACGAACATAAATGGTCCTGGAGCCTACTGAAAATAGGACAGTATTGTCCTAGTAGTTATAACTCCAGAATAAAAATGAAATGAATAAAAAAAGAATTGTATGGATTATGTTCCTTCTTAACCCTTTCCTTACCGCGCCTAGCGTAGCGCGTAGTGCGTTAACGACCGCGCCCCCTGCGGTGAACGTTCCCACCACTACCGCACGTCGCACGCTGTACAGACGTCAGAATACCGGCCTATTCTGTATGTGTCAGAAAATGGCGCAAACTGCAGAGAGGTGCGTTACTAATTAGCAAATTTAGATAACTTAGAGAAATAATTAGATAATTTGAATGATACCGAATGAAAGAGGAGACTTCAGACTTTATTTTCATACCATTCATGATAAAATAGATTAATATTTGATAATTATATTGATATTTCCAATTGCAGGAAGAATTTGAGACTTTTTTTTGCTCCATTGACACAAGCCTGTACATAGGCCCAATATAGCACTGCACATACAAAGATGTGTATCTTTTTTTCCATCGCGATGACATTATGTTTTTTTTACATAAATAATAATAAAAAGATATGGAGAACACACCTGTGAAGTTGTTTTGTATGTAGAATTAATAAATTATGGAGAAATCATGAAAATGTGATTAGCCTGATAGGTGGAGCCCACTGTGCTCTGTCCTATAGTAGGCGTATGTCTTTGTTTTTTCAACTCGTATAAACATCACCATGGCAACCATTCTTCAGAAATTCTGTTAATAACGTTATATAATATAGTTTTCTCTATTAAGTGAAAATCTTCTTTAAATCGATGCATTATTTTCGGAAATATAATGTCTCACATGTTCTTTTATCAAAATGCTGCATTTATGCAGCAGCGGTATTCCCATGGTGCTGCATATATGCAGCAGCGGTATTCCTATGGTGCTGCATAAATGCAGCAGCGGTACTGGCGTGGTGCTGCATATATGCAGCAGCGGTCGTGAAAGGGTTAATGCGTGCTAGCATTGCATGGTCTTTTGCTTCTTCTGCTACTTTGATGGAATAAAGTTGTTCTACACTTGTAGCAACAATACCACTTTCAGGGTCAGTAATTTCCACTATGCATCTTTTTTTGCACTCTTAGTTTGTCTTCCTAAAGTTAACGGTGCAACATGTTACCATCATCTTAGGGTGATCAGCTTCGGCGACTTCTGATTCGACCTGATTTTTGAGTGACAAGAGAATCCGGTATGGTCGCTGTCCTACAGGGCACAGAGTGATTGCTAGTTCCGCCATCATCCACCAGGATATTGTAAGATAACGCCGCTGTAGCTGGGGTACAACCACTACTCTCTTCAGTTATATATAATCTGCAGATAATCGTGAGACAAGGCTTAATCCCTTTATGACAAGTCAAAAGAAATGTTTTTAATAAAGTCCAAGGATAAATGGACCAGCCTCCTCGTGTTTTGTATGTCGTCGGGGGCAAGATGGCCTCCTCCATAACACAATAGCTATGTGCCCTATTGGAGCATGGTCACCCTCATCTGTATGCATTCTGACCCCTGGAGCCAGTTTTAACATACCTTGGTTTGTGATAAACATCAATGGATACTTTGGTGCCGAAATTCAATAAATAAAAAGATAATGGTTTGATTCAAATGAACTTTTGACAAAGTATTAGAGCTATTTTGTCCTTCGATTTGGTAAAACAAAATATCATCAGTTACCAAGGTAAGTTTCTCAAATCACATGACACATCATGTGACATTGCTATTTCCCCAAAAAGGTGCCTGCCGTAGCAGGGTCGTTTAAGCAAGCAATGCCTGCTGTACAATGAGCAGAAGAAATGGGTGCTGCAGGTAAAGAGTTTACTTTAACCCTGCTTAGGGGAACACCCTGCTTAAGGGGACAGTTATTGCAGTACGGAATGCTTTTTTACCCCAGTTAAGGGGATACTTTGGAGGGACACCTTATCAAATCTGATGGGACAGTGTGGGGACATCACTCCAGGTTATCTTGATTCCTTGTTTATGGTGTGTGTGAGGCAGGTAGACATGTGTCTAGACAATCAGACACCAGGCAATGGCCTGCATAGGCTCTTGTAGATGTCAGGTAGGCGTCTTTGGGATGTCTGTATGGTAATAAGGCCCGGCGTCCACTGAGTTCCCGATATACTATGACAGGCCTTTAGCGCCAGATCCACTAAGGCGACCAAGCGAATGCATCTGTGATCCATACGACAGTGCGAATCCCATGCGATGATATTCAACATATTGAATATTGTTGCAAGGCATTCGCATGTCCATGCGGATGTCTGCAAACGTCTGCGAACATCTGCGAACACAAATTTACATGGAAAATCACCTTAGTGGATCTGGCGCCTTATGATGCATCTTCAGACACAAAATCGACATTGCATTGGAATGTTAACTTTAACCTGTATCCTATACACTCGCAGATGTATCCCGATGCATACATCGTTATGTCTGAGGAGGGAATCGGGAGCTCAATGGACGCCAAGCCTTACAGTATCTCTATGCCATAGTATTAGCTATATGAGGGTATCATATATACTACATAGCCTAACCATCAACAGACTGGAAACCCTGGTTAAGGGGACACCCCGCTTAAGGGAACACTTTGCTCGGAACAGAGGGTGGATCCTAAAGCGGGGTTTTACTATATGTGGTGATATGGTCTGTGGAAGTTCTTTACATTATAGGGAATCATGGCAGGATGGCCAAATTGTAGCAGACCAAAAAAATAACAGAAACCAGCATATTCAGTACAGGTTTGTTTATTCTCTCCAAGCCCCATGTATATATTATAACTACTTCTTCCAGGGTAGCTATTATCGGCCTAGCTAAAGTGTTAATCAAAGTTTCACCCACCTACTATAAAAAAGATTACCTGTAAAACCCGTACAATAGGTTGGCGATATTGGCAGTATATAATGTACGGTAGATACATATTTGTTTCACTTTTTCATGAATCGTGTATCCCATCTATATCGTTAGTTATTTAACGTGTATCATTCCAAAGCCTAATCTCACACACCTATGAATTCTCCCCACACACGATGCCCACGCCCTCAGCCCTACACTGACCGCCAGAGCTACACTACCTTAGTTCTGGTCGGTTTAAATCTGTGGCCGCCTTGACCCACTACCTGTACGTGTCTCTTACTCTCCCAGCAGATGTTTTATGTCACCTGGACCTATGGTTGGAGAATGTATTCAAGTCTCACTTTTGAAGCAAATTTTCCATGCTCATATTTCCTTTTGTGTTCCTTTTTTTAATCAAATAATAATAAAGGTATACTTTATTATCAATTTGGTAAGCTGGAAATACTTATTTATAAGTATTTCTGCCCTAAGAACCCACCTATAGGTGGGAACAGAGTGGAGACAGAGGTGGCGCCCAATCTCCCTCAATCCACGTCCTCAACACACGCACGCACTCGATACTCGTAGGGCTCTGCAAGGCGCGTGCAGTGCCCTGGTGGGTATTGTCGGTACTAATCTAATGCCTCTGCCGGTTGACCGCGTGCGACAAAGTGCGACAAAGTGAATGCAATCAGCGCCCTGGCCGTACAGCGACGATGAACGCGGCCCTTTGTCGCCATAACAATAGGATCCATAGCGCTCCCTCAGCTAAATTTGAAGAATATGCTGCGGGTTCAAAAGGATTTTATTTTGTGCGTAATCCAATAATTTCCGTCGAATTCCGCCGGGTGAGGGGCTGGGGCCTCAGATCCATGCGGTCCTTTGTTTGAAGTGTGAAAAGAAGCATGGACGGTGTGGGGGAAACCTGGAGAGGCGAATTCCGATACACCGCTAGAAACAATTAAACCGTGTAGGCGTGTTGGGTGAAAGAATAGGCCTTCCCCACATCCCTCTCTCATCTACCTCTACCACCCCATCACGTCCTCTCCCTCCTACTTCTTACACCCCCTCCCCCAGTCTTTCCGCTGTAGTCCCTATAGCATGGGCCCAGGCGACCCTACGCACCTCATTCAGAAATATCTGTTATGTTATGCCATCAAGCACAATACCTCGCACTAAAGGTGCACCCCTCTCATAAGATCTCAACTCTCTAAGTCGTATTCTGTACTCTCACTACGCTCTATGTAGAAGAATTCTTTACGAACTAGGCTTAGAGCCTTGAGAATCCACTGGCATGCCTCCGGTGCTAAAGACGTACATCAATGCAACCAAAGATTCTTATAATCTCAATGATGCCACCTAGCGGGAATACTCTGTGCCAGTTGATTCTCAAGGCTCTAAGCCTAGTTTGTTATCAATTCTTCTCCCATAGAGCACAGTGAGAACCTTGTACAGATTACGACTTTGAGAGTGTGAGATCTTATGAGAGGAGTGCACCAAATGTGGTGTGTTTGTCCTGTGCCATCTGGAATCAAATAGAACATGACCCCTGCACCTGCTCAGATGCCTCCTCCACCCCACTATGCTCCGCCCTCTATAGGGATGTCCAATACTATACACATATATACTGGGAGCAAATGGTACGTTCATCAATGATGAATGAGCGTGCAATTATAAATGAATAACAATTAAAAGGTTTGGATTACATTCAGTATTTGGATCGTTTTTTGTAACCCACTTGCGTCCACTCAACTTGCCATTTCTTCAACTGCCTCAGTCCAGGATCCAAATATATCTAGCACCAATAGGTCAATGAGGCATTTTGGTCTTGAGTGATTGGTTATTGTCAGTTGGTCATGCTTATAATACTCTGAGACACTGGCACCCTGCTCTTTTGTCAGTATCACAGTAAGTAGCACACGGAGAGTGAAGCGATAGTGTTTTTGCAGTATGCTGGAAGCCCATATGTGACCACTATAACCATTAGGCAACGTATATAGTGCGAGCAAGTACGCTCTAACAAGAGAGCAGTTGGAATGGCGTGGGATTGGTTGTGACACTAAAGCATGATTCTATCACAGCATCCTTAAATGAGTAATCCTATTTATGGTTCTCTGTAGAAGGAGTGAGTGGTTAAATACCAATAACGACAGTGTTAATTTGGTCTTTTAGAGTCCGCTGCTGCGATATATGCATGGAGGGTTGACATGTGTGACTGCGGAGAAACAAAAAAAACACCTTTTTTTACAAATCTTTTTTTTTATGACTGAAAGGACGTGGAAAGTAGGGTCCTCTGCGTACATAAGTAGAATGATGTGAAATTAAGATGTCGCTCTGGGGACCTCCGTTGACTAAAGAGAATGCTGCCGTTACAATAATGTTAAAAAGGTCTAATGACGATACTAAATTAGCTCTTTAGTAGTGTACTGGACGAACTCACCTCTATGTAGCTGCTCCTCATAGCCATGGCTATATATAGTCTTCATTCTGCCAAAATAAAATAAAATAAAAGGGTAGTATAAGAAAACTGTTTGCCTCGTGTTACGCATATTGAAAGACCGAAGTGATTGTTAAATGCTTACTTCAGTTATGTTTCCATTCCTTAATATCTGGCGCATGACTATGATTTTTATGCCACGTCAAAAGATACGTGACATTTCCATTCCTCTATGCTGCGAACAAAATAAAAGGATAGCATTTTGTAATGGTTTGGACGTCACCAATAGAAACCTCTCCTTCTCAAATGACGAGGTTGTTGTTTCTATTTGTGTTCGCGGTGTGAAAACAATGTGCCGTACAACATGCCTTATTCAGCAGCACATTACAGTCGCTGTGGAAGTTAGGAAAGGGATCTTGTCTGCACGATGATGCAATGCCCTAGTTGGTTTACTAAAAATGTATGCTACTCGATGCGAAATGAATATATCCATGCATACAACAATATGATATTACTTAATGATATTTATCCTTCCCCTAATATAAAATCCCATAGGCTTAACATTGACTTTCCGTATGCGCCCGTATGTCGCATACGGATAAAAAAAATCGCTCCTTGGAGCGTACAAAAAATGGACCAATCAGAGGTCAGCAGCTGAAAGTAGTTCCAAGCGCCTTCAGAGCAGCAAGGAGAGCTATTTGAAGGACTCAAAAAAATCAAAACCTTATTCGTTTTAATCTGGGCTCCCGTATGCGACGACTGGAGTTTGGCGTAGTGATATCACGAGGCGGATCCGGAGCCAAAACTCCAGTCGTCGCATACGGGAGCCCAGATTAAAACTCATCCGGTTTTACGATATTTCCAATGGGTACTCCACTTCATGGGATCGTACGCTCATATGATACGAAATGTCCATAGCATAATTCGGAAGTACAGAAATGTGGTATCTTTTATGAAAAAAAGATAAGCACACAAAAAACAAAACATCACAGTATGTAGGTCTGCAAGTGTCATTTAAAAGTAAATATTAGAAAACCTGCAAATGTGGTATTATAAGCATGGACGAACAAATTCTCATGAGAAAAATGCTGGTCCATTTCAGTTCCACCCTCACAGTCTTACAATATACCCTCGAGCGTATCCATAATCCTTAATAGGTTAAATAATTAAACACTTAAACCATCGTATGTGTTTCACAAATGCTTCTGAATGTCTGTCCGTAAAGAGAGATAAAGTGTCCCGACTCCACAAAAACAAATGGCGAGGTCGGGACATTTAGTTCTGGAAATGCCCTTAGTGTGGCGCGGCAGTTCTCTTGCGCAACCTTGAGTAAGCGACCCGCGCGTTCCGTGTTGGCCGGGCCGTGCCACTACGGGCGCCACCTCCGCCTCCCGGGCCGCGGCCGCCCACAGCCCGGCGAGGGGCGGGTACACGTAAAAACACCGTACAGATCACCTCTAACGCCACTACTAACGGTTATCTAACTATGGCAGTACATAAATGAACACATCTATGATTAACCGTACAGTGTGGACTCACTGATCCGACCCCTGATATAGCATACAGGTGGGAAATCCGGTTATTTTATACTGGGTCTGTTAGGTCAGGCTAAAAACATAAAGGGGTTTGATTCTCTATAGTGAGCTGGTTAGAAGAGAACAAAACTATTACTGAGTATCAGTATCACAATGCGTGTTAGATCATTAGCGTCTAGTATCAGTACCACCGGAGTTATATTCTGTTAGACAAAAAAAGGAGTATGGATTGGACTTTTTTGTGGTAGCCATTGAAAGGGCCGTGTGGCACTGCAAGGACCTCTGGTGGAAGTTCAGGGAACCATCTTCCGCACTGACACAAACGCCCTTTCACAAAGTACACTAAATATATTCTCCGTTTGTAAATCGGCTGTTTTTAAACACTGTAGGGTGATATATATGAAGTGACACCTTATTGTCTGAGTTGCCACTGTATTCATGATTCATACTCTGTCTCCTGGCTGTGTAGTGAAAGGTGTGCTGTAATTTATGTGATAGTACCCGTGTATGGCAAGGACATGCATACAGAATAAGTGAGCATTATACATATTTAATGCCCGTTATTCAATATGTGATGCAATCTCATATACGAGGTTACTTAAACACATAAAAAATCATACTCGTAACATGATCGGTGCCAATTTCAAGTGATAGCACAACGTAAAGTTGACCGTAAGATACTTATTAAAACAAACAGCTTGTAATCAATAGTAAGGCTGGGCTCAACGACTGCTTTGTAAAACGATTCTTTTTATCGATAGCTCTCTTTGATTTGGCGTTTTCCGTATCAGACGACATTTCACTCCAGAGGACAAAACGCGCGCCCTTTTTCCCGCCAAGACAAGAGCGCCCTCCCCGGCGATTCCGCAAAACAAACTGAGCGCCGAGTACGCGCTGATCGGACTCTCCACTCACAGGAATTTCATTAACTGTCTACATCCTGTGTAAACACGCGGTATTAAAAGGTTTGAAATGATATGCGCTTGGAGAATAGGGCGGACTGGATTTGTCGTGCGCGGGCGGGCGATAAAAAAGGGGAGGAGGAGGTCTGTGCTGAGTCTTTCATTTGTTGTGGGATGCGGTGGCTCAAAGTCAAGGGATGTGAACACTGTAGAGAGACCTTTGACTACATATTTTTGTGTCTGCTTTAAATTGACGGCTTTGATGTGGCTCCATGCTGACATTTCACCGTGTTTTCTGAAGGCAGGGTGTTGCTCTGTTTGGCAGCTAGTGGCCGTGAGGTCCTCCGGGGCCGAAACGTAGGATATTTGCATATGAAACTTTTAATGCACTATGTAGGTTGATCTGGCGTGTCTAAGATCAAAAGGGGGGATGTCTTAGAGTCTCATAGGTCAGAGGAAATAGCCTGTAGCATAGTGTGAGGCATTAGAGTCGCACGTTTCCCTTTGTATGTGTACAGTGGCGTGCTGTAGTGAAAAGAGTAATACACCTTGTATAGGTACATGTATTTTTGGAGGGATAGGGTGGGGGAGCTACACGTACAACGTCAAGGAGGGCACAGTGAGGCAGAAAGGGACTGACAGCTCCCGGCCGTGTGCCTGAGTCTCCCGTATCATACATGATGATAGGTTTGGTTCTTCTCAGTTCAACTCTATACCTTTAAGGTCGGTGCAAGCAACGCCTAGCTTTATAGGGTTTCATTCAATAGGCGGCGGTATATTCCCCATATATATCAACACCACTGGAATTGTATGGATGGGGATATATATATATATATATAGGATTGAAATAAACCATGATGAAGCTCGGAGAGTGGTTGTTGTGTCTGGGGGATACATACACACGGGGTGTTTGTTGGGGGAGCAGGGCTGCGGGCTGTAAGGTGTGGAAACTGAACAGTTAGGGCGCTACATCGTCGACCTCATCAACTATGTAAACAGCACGGGGCATACCGTCAGTGCCCTGCGCTGCACGTCCCCCGTGCACCGCGACCTTCATGCACGTGAGCCTCCACCTTACCGCAAACGGCAAACACTTAATGTGCATATTCATCACCCGCCGACACTGGAGCACCGCCGACCTGGACAGCGGGCGGCGGGACGGCTCTTTATTTATTGATGGTAATAATGCCTTTGTACGCGGCGGCGCCGGCTTTTAGGAGCGGGCGGCCGGAGCATGGCCCTCCACGCGGGGCCGGGATCTGCCGGCCTCCGGGCCCCCGGTGCCGGCTTAGCGGGGCGCCGGGGCCGCGGTCGGAGCGCGCCTCTCAGCCCTAAGCTGCCGGCGCCCCGTCTGTGGGGGCCTGAACTTTTCTACTGAGATCAAAATGTTGGGTCGTTTCTTTGAGAGCACGCACGCGATTCGCCCGGGGAAAAGCTCGCTCGTTCGTGTGCGGATGGAAGCGGGGCGGGCGGGGCGGGTGCGGGGGGACGGGAGGGGATCGTGGCGTGCTCCGGCGTCACCCGGGAGCAGGCCCCGCCAGGCCCGGGGTGGATTACCGCCGCTCATAGCACGCCTCGGAAATGGCAGGTCGGGGCCGGGGTCGGGCGGGCCGGGGGCGCGCGGGCCCCGGCGCCGCCCTGCGCCCCGGCCGGGGACCGGGGGGCGGCCCCGGGACGGGCACCACGCCCGCCTCGCCGCGCCCTACGCCCGCCAATTGGCAGCGACAGCTCCTCGCGTTCCGACCGCCGGCTTTCATGTAACAAAGTCAATTAGGAAGCCATTAGTGGGAAGGTTGGGCTTGACTCAGTCGGGGCCGCGCGGGGTGGAGGTGGGGTAGGCAGGGCTGGCTGGCGAGTGCGGGCTGTCATATGCAGCTCCCGCAGGACAAGCCCCAACGCACCACCTGAAAGACCACCCTGCCTTTCCATCGGCTTCCCTCTCAACACCCGCCACTATTACCTCTCTTCACTGATTATCCAGAATAGCAATCGATAGATCCACTACAGTGTTGACTTATTTTTACCTTCATCTGTTAAAAGGTACATACAGTGGTTATGTTTATTAGAGAACTCAGATGCCGGCACTGACATTTACATATCATATCACTCAGCCTAGACACCACTGACAGCATTCCCAGCATGCTGTGGCAGTCTACCACTACACGATAGTTTATCGGATTGCCGGTAGGGTGATGGAGGTCGCTTCAGTCGCGGCGGGCGGACGAGGGGTGGGTGGGCGATGTTGAGGGACACTGTGTAAACGGGGACTGTTTGTTTCAGGCAGTCTCAATCAAACGACAAGCTTCCATAACACATGCACGCTGCACTCCACCGGCCATACAACCAGCCCTGCCATGCTACCACCACCACCACCCCTCACTACCCACGAGACATGGGGACCCCACTGGAGGAGGAGCCCGGAGGGGTAGGCATGCACAGGGGCCTCACTCTGACACCAGACGGTGGCTTGATGCTTCCTTGATAAGTATTTGCTGCTGGGCTGCAACCTTAGAAGTGGCAGCGAAAAAGCCACGAGGTAGTCGGGGGGCCCCTGCCGCTCCCCCGGGTGTTGGGGATCATGCCGGCAGCGACGAGGCCCAACAAGCGCTGCTGATGAGCTGGTGGGGCCCCAGCCATGCCTGATGCACGGTGAGGGGCTGGGGAAGAGATGCAGGGAAGGGTGAGGGGCAGATAAAAAGAAATAAACCCATAGCATTGACATGCAGATCACATTCGGATCCACACAGACTCTTCTCTGTCGGATTCTTCCCAACAGCAAATGGGCCCCCAATGTCATAGGAAATGTATTTAGCTGGTGTTTGTGACATTTTTAGCATGTGGTAGGGGGCCCTTGACGCATGTCCTTCATTTGCTGCCTTTGGGTTTACATTCATTTACCATATGGGAGTGGTAGGGGGTCTGGTGGCACGGGGTAGGCCTATCAGGGGTAATATGTGGGGTGGGGCAGGTCACATGGTATCATCTCGTTACAGCTTGATCACCTGGAGTCCTCCAGATTGGTCATCCATATCAGTCTCCAGTGACCCCTCCCTTCACCCGAGGGTGCAGTAGACATCCTCCTCATATCTTAGTATTTTATTATATACCTGTGCCAGTATGTTACACAAATACCAACCTCTGCTAGGGTATTGGTATTAAATATATACCGGCACAGTATGGTGGTATAAAATTATGTACCGCCCTACTTTGAATAGAAATTCTGATTGGCTGAAAAAAAATTGCACTGACCTACTAATGAAGTGCTGGCAGTGACTTGCAGCACTCCACTAATTTATGCGTGCAAAGGATCACAGGACTTGAAGTGGAAAAAAGAGTAAAAAATGCACTTTCTCTGCTTTACTTTCACTAAGATGTCAACAGATATACCAGCACACTTTGAATCCAGTTTCTTTGGCTAAAAATATTCAACTCGCTCTGCGAGCTCATGGAATATTTCTAGCCAAAGAAACGAGGTATGCGAGGACGTACCAGTAAGGTATATACATTTTATCTTAATACACTCCCTCGTTGGATACTGAAAGTATTGAATATACCTTTGCCTCCTATTGCATAGCCAAAGTGGGATGCACACGATGGGATTCACATACCTCACAGGATGTTCGTCTGACACAAATCCTGCTGAGATTCTGTACTGGAATACAATCTCTTCGTCTAAACGGGGTTCCATTTCATTGAAACCTATTTTTTTCTCTACAATTGTTGGTGTCATTTACGCCTAATAACGGATAGGGGCAGAGTCATTGCTAATTTATGAAGCAGGTGGCCTACAGTATGGGGTCCCTAACCTGTATTCTGTCTATTTGTTCTTATAGAATCATATTGGGTTTAAAAGTGTAACCATGGTTCATCTGTCCTTCCATTTGTCTTTGTCTTCGCTTCCTCATGGAGGTGTACGGGGTCTGTTGACACCTTGGAAAAAATATGGTTCGTTTGTCTCTCTACATCCCATCCGAGAGTAGGAAGACTCAAAGATTAAACCCAGAACATGATCGTTTTCAAAATGAAAGCTGTATACACATATGTGAGCAAGGCTAGAGTTGTGATATTTCCCTATTATCACTCATTTACCTTAACCCCTCCAGTAGTGAAGAACACCCAAGGGAATATCACATAGCGTTCAATCAAGTTGGAGAACAACAACATTGACCGAAGCTAATTGCTTTCTGTATTTATCTCACCCTTGTCCAAACTAAAAGAATGGATGATGCACAGGATATAGACCATGGGAAACGGACTGCAATACTCATAAGGGCATGGAGAACGAGTTCCCAATGTTAAACCTCTGGGAAAGTAATACCAGGTTTGAGATATGACACTCTACATGACGAACATAAACGTTGTCTCTTAGGTTATGATGACAATGAAAACCACTTTATACAATTCCCTCAAATCCTGGCAGTAAGAATGACCAGGCTTTAACTCATTACACTAACCGAGACCCATACATCGACCATAGAGCAATTAATAACTACCCATCGCCCATAAATCCATGACAATTCACCACCTCAACATGTCCACCCCCATGATTACTAATATCCATCATTACTGCAACAATGCCCAGCATAATCTGACAGTAAATACTGTGACAAAATACCCTTTAATTCCCTTGCACTCGCCATGACAATACAGACCCCCTAAACCCCTACTCCGCTACTATCACAACCACCGTCATCTATACTGGCTGACAGTAATCACCATATACCCCTTTACCTGCATTACCACAGCTCTGCTCCCTATCTCGATGTGCCCCCACTATTATAGCAACTAGAGTGCTTTGCCCCTCACACCTGCAATCACAGCAACTATAATTCTTCCATTTTCTGTTTCAGCGACTGATGTATGACCTGGGCCGGTTGAATAATCTATGCTCGTACATGAAGACTCTTTTCTGTACGCCAAGGAGACCCAGGGTCAATTTCATTCAACACTTATCGGTGAACTTATGGACGGTCAATTCTGCCCTAACGAACGGACTTTAAATGTTATTAAACAATAACCCTTGTAAGAGGTACAGGGAAGGGTCTTCATGTGCGATCCTAGTTTATTAAACGGGCTCCATAAGACATATAAGCAGCTACAGTCTGTCTGTACATATTCAGACCGACAGTCTGACAATGTCTCTGTCATTACTCAACGTGTAGGCCTTTACATTGAAGCTTCCTTACTTTGATGATATCGTCTAAACGTATAGGCGACTCTCTGCAACTATGTAGGTATCAAGTGTGACTTCTGACCACTTTCACAGGCTGCCCTCAACTTTGTGCATACTACTTCAATAATCAGTCCTCAATGAAACTACTACGCTGCAAAAATTGCCTACCAAAAGATCATATGATATTTCCAATATTCTCCCATACAACACAACACAGTAAAACATCATATTATTCACCTAATACAAAGTGTCTATAGTAGACCTATAGGAACATTGTATGAACATACCCGGCGCATATGGATACATGTACTTTTTAATATCCACCTAACACAAAGTGTCTATTGTAAATCTATAGAAACTCTGAATGCACAGACCGGTGTATATGGATATGTTCCACTTGTTTGGATGCGCCATAATCGTCACTTGGCTTTGACTCTATGATGATTGCAGTGTATCCAAACTTATGGAGTATTGTGTGTTCATACGTTTCTCGATCCAGTTCTATATAAATACTAAATGATCATGTATCTGAGCCATAAGGATCAACCCCAGCCGGCACCCCCGCACACACATATAGATAAACACAACACCCCACACCCTTTCATATAGATAAACACACCACCCCCACACCCTTACATATAGATAAACACAACAACCCTGCACCCATACATATAGATAAACACAACATACCCCCACACCCATACATATAGATAAACATAACACCCCCGCACACACACATATAGATGAATACAACACCCCACAGCCATACATATAGATAAACACAACACCCCGTCACCCGTACATATAGATAAACACAGCACCCACGCACCCTTACATATAGATAAACACAACACCCCCACACCCATACATATAGATAAACACAACACCCCCGCACCCTCACATACATATAGATAAACACAACAACCCGCACCCATACATATAGATAAACACAACAACCCCGCACCCATACATATAGATAAACACAACACCCCACACCCATACATATAGATGAACACAACACCCACGCACCCTTACATATAGATAAACACAACACCCCCACACCCATACATATAGATAAACACAACACCCCCACACCCTCACATACATATAGATAAACACAACAACCCGCACCCATACATATAGATAAACACAACACCCCCGCACCCATACATATAGATAAACACAACACCCCCACACCCATACATATAGATGAACACAACATCCGCGCACCCTTACATATAGATAAACACAACACCCCCACACCCATACATATAGATAAACACAACACCCCCGCACACATGCATATAGATGAACACAACACCCCCGCATCCTTACATATAGATAAACACAACACCCCCGCACCCGTACATATAGATAAACACAGCACCCACGCACCCTTACATATAGATAAACACAACCGCCCCACACCCATACATATAGATAAACACAACACCCCCGCACACATGCATATAGATGAACACAACAACCCGCACCCATACATATAGATAAACACACCACCCCCGCACCCATACATATAGATAAACACACCACCCCCGCACCCATACATATAGATAAACACAACACCCCCGTACCCATACATATAGATAAACACAACACCCCCGCACCCACACATATAGATAAACACAACACCCCCGCACACATACATATAGATAAACACAACACCCCCGTACCCATACATATATATAAACACAACACCCCCACACCCATACATATAGATAAACACAACATAACCCCGCACCCATACATATAGATAAACATGACACCCCGCACACATACATATAGATAAACACAACACCCCCGCACCAATACATATAGATAAACACCATACATATAGTTAAACACAACACCCCCGCACCCTAACATATAAATAAACACAATACCCCGCACATACACATATAGATAAACACACCACCCCCGCACCCTCACATATAGATAAACACAACTACAGAAGTCTCCCCAATTCTATCGCCTCCTGTTGGCCTCTCCAGGGTGGGGTGTGGGCGGGGGGCGCGGGGGTGGTGGTCGGGGCAGTGGTCAGATCAGAGGGGCACACACAACACACAGAGCTCCCCCCATCTGTGTGTGGGCCTCCCTTCTCCAGTAGAACACCACTCCAGAGGGGGCAGAGCGATAAAGCTGCTTCTATTACATTGTGATGGTGGCAAGGCCTGGAGACTGCAGCAGCCTCAAAGCAATCAGCTGCTGACATACTGGAGGAAGGACACTGGGCGAGCAGGCAACCCCCCCGTGTGCTCTTTGTCCTCCAAGTCGCCTCACGGGGCCCTCGACCTCCCTGACCTTGATTCCAGCAGCTCAACCAGCGGAGGAGGGGCACCCCCCTGCCTTGCTCCCTCCCCTGTCGGGTTGTGCTGGCATCAGAACGACTGGATCCCTACCCCCGCCACCCCTCAACGACCCCAGCACAGAGCCCCGGCCCTGGCCGCCCACCTCCGGGCAGGGGCAGGAGGTGGGGTGCGGGGGCGGGGCCTGGGGTAGCAAGGTCGCCGGCCCGTCGTCCAATATCACAAGCTTGTCTCTCTGATTTCCTCCCAGAGTTGGCGGAATTACAGTAATACACTCTCCTAGTCCCCGCCCCCATGAGGGGACACCAGTTGTTTGGCGGAGTTCTATGCAGTAAGAAACACAGAGGTCTGTACTGAATCACTATCTGATGATTCCCTATTTACAGTTCGTGTTTCCGTGAAAAAGCTATACGTCAAGGCTGTATGCTTTACAAACAGGGAAACCTGCCGTATATTGGAGTCGACCATATGCCACTGAGAAAGGCAATATATAGGGCACATAGCTAGTGTGTTATTAAGGCAGCCATCTTGCCCCCGGATTCTGAAGAAAACACCAGGTGGTAGGTCCAGTTATTAATGGATTTTATAAAAAAAATATTTTTTTGGGGTTTGCCATAAAAGAGTTTTTGAATTGTCTTACCATTACCTATAGATTGTGACAGCAGAATAGTGGTTGACAATTTTCCTCGAGGATGATGGCAGAACTGGCAATCACTCTGTGACATAGAAGAAACATGGGACAGAATTAGGCTTTGTCTCACCACTGGTTATATTTCACATTTCTGAGCATATAAATATATAACCCATCAGTCTAGCTAATTATGTTGGAAAAGGACTTTCTTCGTTTTCAACCTATTCTGTAAGGAAAAGCGATCGGGGACGAGGCAAACAGAGTCCGAAGTACGACTGCACTAATCATCCTAAACTATTCTGTAAGGAATATCCATTTCTAAAAAAAATCCTGGTTTATCACGTCGGCTGGCAATATAGACTATTTTTCAGGCTAGATAAACATCCAAAATAAATCATATATTCGTTCTCATTGCCCTCACTCACTACCTTACATATATTCTTTCCTTCATCCTCCACCAACAATGATACAAACCAAGCATGCAGGTATACAGTGTACCCAGAGCTCGGTGAGCAGCCCTGCCACCAGGCGCCGCCACCACTGTGAGCTGCTCGGTGCCCTCGTGCCCGGCCTCTGAGCACCCACCGTGCCTCCTGTCCCATCCGGAGCAGGCCTTATTTGCTGCGGGCTCACCGGCTGCCAAATTAGGTCCATTCTCCTGCCGAGATTAAAATTGGCGTGGCAGTAATATAGGGAGTCTCTGAGAGGGCTGTGGCCCCTTCCACTCCAGGGCCAGTCCCTGCAATATGCTCGATATGCTCAGAGGGAAGCGAGCAGCTCGCCATTTCTTCTGCTTCACATTTATCGCCGTTCATCGATTTTTTTTTTGCCCTGGCTTTTCTCAGGGTCATATTTTGTATTTGAATAGACTATAATGCCATAATATGGAATATTGACTTTTGCGCTTTTAATATTTCCAGGGTGATGAGGTTTTTTTCCTGTGTGTGTATATGGGGAGAGTAAGGTTTATAGTGTCGCGGCAGGAAGGGTAAACCTCTGGCAGGGTGCACGGATTGCAAGCCCCACGCCGCAATTACAGTAAATGCGCGTCTTTAAAGGTGTTCAATAGGAACAATTTGGCCGAGCCGGAGCTGCAAATTAAAAGCCCGGCAGCGGGGCGGTGGGTGGCGGGCGTGCGGGCGGGGGGCACGGGCGGGGCACGGGCGGGGCCGGATCGGGGCAGGTCGGGGTGTGACACCCGCCACCACAAGTCACAGCTCCACCCTGCAACCCGCCACCCACGTCAATTAGGCCACAGCCACTCCAAAAAAATGAGCAATTTCCAGGGGAAAATTGAAAATGAGCAGGGAGCGGTGGAGCTAGGTGCGACAGCGGTCAGAGTTGCGCGGTAGGGGGTGGGAGGGTGGTGGGAGGTGATAGGAGCGTTGGATCGGGGTGGAGGTTGGGTTGGGTGAGGTTCTGGGGGGTCTAGGGGTGGTGGCGTGGACTGGGAGATGTGGGGACAGGTTAGACTTGCTCAAGACTTTGATTATGGACATAATTAAGAAATAGAACTATTTTGCAACATTTGGACCTCCTCTAATGCCTGGCAGGCCCAGGTATCCCAGCGAGGATGGGTGCAGTAGGTGGAGGGGTAGGAGGAGGGGTAGATATGGAGTCAGGTACCGAAGTCTGTAACCTGGTGGGGAGGGGTAGAGTAGATGGAGGGCTATAGACACCGGAGACAGGGACTAAAACCTGTATCTCGGCGAAAAGGGGTGATGTAGGTGGAGGGGTAGGCATAGGAGACAGGGATTGAGTCCTGGTGAGGAGGGGTGGAGAAGGTGGAGGGGTAGGCTTTGGAGACAGGGACTGAGTCCTGGTGAGGAGGGGTGGAGTAGGTGGAGGGGTAGGCATAGGAGACAGGGACTGAGACCTGTATTCCAGCAAGGAGGGGTGGTGTAGGTGGAGGGCTCGGCATAGGAGACAGGGACTGAAACCTGATTCTTGGTGAGGAGGGGTGGTGTAGGTGGAGGGGTAGGCATAGGAGACAGGGACTGAAACCTGTATCACATGAGGAGGGGTGGAGTAGGTAGAGGGGTAGGCATAGGAGACAGGGACTGAGACCTGTATTCCAGCGAGGAAGGGCGGTGTAGAAGGAGGGGTAGGCATAGGAGACAGCAACTGAAGCCTGTGTCACGGTGATCAGTAGGGGAAGGGTATGCATAGGAGACAGGGACTGAAGCCAGTCCTGGTGAGGAGGGGTGGTGTAGATGGGGGGTTAGGTATAGGAGCCAGGGAATGAGTCCTGGTGAGGAGGGGTATAGGCACAGGGGACAGGGACTGAAACCTGTATCCCAGTGAGGAGAGGCGGAGTAGGTGGAGGGGTAGGCATTTGAGACAGGGACTGAGTCCTGGTGGGGAGGTGTGGTGTAGGTTGAGGGGTAGGCACAGGAGACAGGGACTGAAGCCTGTATCCTGGCGAGGAGTGGCAGAGTGGATAGAGGGGTAGGCATAGCTGTGGAGTAGATGGAGGGGTATAGTGACAGGAGACAGGGACCGAGTCCTGGTGAGGAGGGTGGAGTAGATGGAGGGGTATAGTCACAGGAGACAGGGACCGAGTCCTGGTGAGGAGGGGTGGAATATTTGGAGGGGTAGGTATAGGAGACAGGGACCGAGTCCTGGTGAGGAGGGTGGAGTAGATGGAGGGGTATAGTCACAGGAGACAGGGACTGGGTCCTGGTGAGGAGGGGTGGAATATTTGGAGGGGTATAGTCACAGGAGACAGGGACTGAGTCCTGGTGAGGAGGGTGGAGTAGATGGAGAGGTATAGTCACAGGAGACAGGGACCGAGTCCTGGTGAGGAGGGGTGGAATATTTGGAGGGGTAGGTATAGGATACAGTGACTGAGTCCTGGTGGGGAGGGGTGGAGTAGATGGAGGGGTATAGTCACAGGAGACAGGGACCGAGTCCTGGTGAGGAGGGTGGAGTAGATGGAGGGGTAGACACAGGAGACAGGGACTGAGTCCTGGTGAGGAAGGGTGGAATATTTGGAGGGGTAGGTATAGGAGACAGGGACTGGGGCCAGTCTAGGGACAGGTCCGCGTGTAGAGGAGGAACAGGAGGAGGAGGAGACCTGGCCACGACCCACCCACGGCCTTGTTAACGTCTGATCAATGTCCACAATGAGCTGCTCACCACGCCTGCCGCCTTCCCGCCACACGCCGCCGCCCTCCTCAGACCCACGTCCGTCCTGCGCCCATCCAGGGGCCAGCCACTGTCCTGCCCCGACCCCCTCCTCGTCCCTCCCGCCCGCCCTCTCCGTACACCACGTGCGGCCACGCGCTCAGAGGACGTGCCATCACAGTCACCCACCAATTGATCCCCAGGTCTCCCACCCGCCCACCGCCGCACCACACACGCACACTCCACACCCCACACACCCCGACCCGCCACACAGAGATTCCCTAATAAAAGGAGCCCTACCGTCACGTGCCTATGCCCCCAGCAAAGCCTACCAGTCTGACCCCCACCCCCTACACACACACACACAGACAGGGTGAGGGGGTGGGAGGGGGCACGTGCCAGCGATGTAAGCGCCACCACGCCTGTCGTGTGTGAACTAACAAGCCAACTTCAACTTGGTCCGAAGTAGTTCGCGCCGGTTTCTGAAAAGTTAACGAATTCCTCCGACAAGGCCACGGTTTCGGTTCTCAAGCCCTGCCACTCCAAGATCAAAGCGCCTGCACCCTAGAGGCCTCCCCAGCCCTCCTCCAGCCCCGGGAGGCGCGCTTTAAACGCGACTTCTCATTAACAACCCTGTTCAAGGTCAGCAAAAGTCCGCCCGGTCATAAATGTGCATTTTGTGCGAAACATTAGCCGAGATTAAAAAGATGTGCCATTGATTTTTTTGTCCCTGCCCTCACAGAGCTCTTTTGGCAATGTCGATCATGTCATTGAGAGCTGGGTGCAGGAGGAGGAGGAGGAGGAGGAGGAGGAGGAGGAGGAGGAGGGCTCTGCACCTACCGAACATTTGCCTGCACTACTCACAGACCAAGGGACCCCCTGTCACTACCACAGACATGGCGCCTACCTACAGACCTTTAAGCGTTAAAGACATATCCTATAGTTCACAATGGCACCACCTGCTTATTTTTATATATATTGTTTATTTGAAATAAGGAGTCATGGCGTGGAGGTTAAGTTTTATTACTAGAATCGTGCGCGCTGCGCCAGACCTTACATTAAGGTGAATGATTAGATAATCATAAGGACATGTGGAAACATGATAACTAATCATAGTTGTTATGTAAGACTATGCGATAAGCTATCGATCATAATCATTATGAAAATGATAAGGTGATATTTTATTAATGATATTATGTCCCCGTAGGGCTCTGCACCTACCGAACATTTGCCTGCACTACTCACAGTCCAAGGGACGCGATGCCCTCTGTCTCACTGCCACAGACATGGCGCCTACCTACAGACCTTTTAGCGTTAAGGGCATATCCTACAGTTCACAGTGGCGCAACCTGCTTATTTGTATATATAGTTAATTATCAGTCAAATCAGTTTGTGATTCCATTATATTTTAACTGCTTGTAGCTAATACATATACTTAAAGGTTTTCCAATCCCTGGGCCCTGTAACGTCGGTATAAGGCACAGAGTGATTACTAGTTCCTCCATCATCCGCCATGAAAATGAAAATAGCGCCACTATAGTCAGGGGACAAACACTATTTTCTGATGTCATAAACTATAGATAATTGTGAGACAGAGCTAACACCCTAGGCCTTTTATAGCAATCCCCCAAAAAATTTTTAGATTTAAAATCCATTGATATCTGGACTCGTGTCCATACTTACACTTAAATAACGCGTTCCCTGTATCCACATCACTATATCCGCATCACTTAACGGGAAGTCCCTTCATCAATACCTCTAACGCTGTACCTCCGTACATATTCGGCACAATGATATATAGGGAGACATAGTGTGGCTGAATGGAATCTGTTCCGTGTTGTTTTGTGGCAAATATAGGCACCAAGATCGGAGAACGAGGTGAATATTTCCGACCACAACAACACGGAAACAAAAAAGGTCAACAATATGGCAACACCAACAGACTTTTGTTGCCACCAACGAAATCAATTTTTTTTTAAAATTAATCGGTGGCGGCAACCCAAAATTGTCGGGGTCTTTTCCCAATATTAATTCAGGGAGGGTTAATCTTCAGACTTGTCACGTCCTGCACATATTGAATAATCAGTGCACATGGCACATATTATCGGAATTCCAAAATAGCGCCCAAAAAAGAAATTTTAGATAAAATCAATTGATAACTGGATCCGTGTAGGGGAAAAAATGGTAACATCCATAGCACAGATTCCATTCAGACACACTCACCATATCTCCTTATATGTACCTGGAAAGAGCTGATCCTCTCAGGCTTCCGATGCACACCGATGCGCCTTACGACGCGCTCTACGACGCAAAATTGCATTGAATTGAATGGGCGTTGGGGTGCATCGGAGGGTCTGAATTCTGAGTCGCCTGTGCTTTCTTAGAGAGAACCAATGGCAAATTTTAATTGACAAACAACCCACTCAAAGGCGCTTACAGTATGCTGTATTATATGTGCCTTTATGAAATTCACTATTGTTCAATTGTAACCTATTTATATATATATTTTCTTTTTTGTTTCACAAAACTCAGACGATATTTATGTATTAGCTAGGAAAACCGGGTAAGGTTTAAACCATGAAAACCAATTGTCATCAGTTGAGGTTTGAACCTTTTTATTGGCCTCACACACGAGGATGTGTCGAAACTGTTCACCCAAACCTGTAATCTAATGAGACCATTAAAGAATTTGAAAAAAAAATGAAAATAAGTCTGCTTAATATCATTTGCCATTTTACAACAAGTCACACGGCAAGGAGTGCACAAACTATCAGTTTATACATAGTGTGAAGAACAGAATCCGTACAACTGGTCACTAAGTGTGAGATATTCATGCACCACCCCGTTTATTGATTACGCAATCTGGTTACACTCTTTGGATGGGAATGCCAACTCGTTACTAACATGGGATCTCATATCTGTCTCCATACATACACTTGCTTCTTGTTCATGCCTATATCGCTCTTACGAAATAATCGCCCAAGTACGGGAATCATTCTGCATTTACACCATAGTTATATATCACACCATTGAATTTACCCTGTAGTTCCATATCAAGTGTACACTTAGCAGGCTACCAAACCTACGAAGGTGCTATTTCATGTGCATCTAATCAGATAACAACATAACGAACCGGAGTTAGCCCTGCAATGTATACCCCTTCTAAAAGCCCTCCTGACAGAGGCATTCCTTGCACAAGACCTACACTTACTTAAAGTTTTATTTATGGGCGTTTATTTACCATTAGTTGTACCCCATATCAACATTTGTCCTTGAGCATCTACCACCCTCCTGCCGAGAATATACATCATTTGTAATATTGCTCTAACGGAACGCCCTTCCCATCAACGCCACTGACGTTTGTTTATCGATTACGTGGTAAACCTACACAAGTCATACACGCCAAAACAGGTGATCTGCTGGATATTTATGTCTCATATTTTTCTCTCCGCCCATGCTTGTTTTGATCACTAGGTGAGCTTACTGTGTAATTTATGCCAGTTCCCGATGTGATTTGTGAGGCCTTGTGAGGTTTTATGCCTGTAATTGACTCTAGTCCGACTTGGTTTGAATGTACATCATGCCTGGAGTGACTCGTGAGTCGTGTATGAGGAGAAGCCAACAGGAGCGAGCAGCTCGTAATAGGCGAGCAGGACTGCCACCTTGACAGCTACGGATGGCCAAATGATACGCCAGCTTGACTGCGACATGGGCGTCTGGGGGTGGGGCTGGCTGGCAGGGGTTGGTTGGGGGAGCCTGAGATGGAAGGAAAGCTCGGGGGAGTGTGGAGGGTAGCTTAGTGGGTTGGTGTTGGGTTGGGAATTAGATGGAGTTAAGACCCAGTTTAGTAATGTGGCGTTTCCACCTGCCGACTATGACCACTGATTATGGCATTTAGCACCGTCGACTGACTATGTATGTGATATTTTTTGTGTAATAATCATCAAGTGTAAACAAAAAGGGTCAACAATATTTTTCTCCAACATTACACAATATGGCAACAGACTTTTGTTGTCACCAATGGAATCAATTTTTTTTAAACTAATCGGTGGCGGCAACCCAAAATTGGTCGGGGACCACCTCCATTTCAGTCTAAAACAACATCTTTTCCCAATATTAATTCAGGGAGGGTTAATCTTCAGACTTGTCACATCCTATACATATTGAATAATCGTTGCACATGACACATATAATCGGAATTCCAAAATAGCGCCCAAAAAAGAATCACCAGATTGAAGGTTGAAGAGCAAGCAGGCTGATGGGTGGGCAGATCGGAGGGAGGGCTGGTTACTAGATGGGCAGGATGATTGTTGGACAGGTTGGAAGGTGGGAAGGTGGGAAGGTTTGTGCATAGGGAGATTGGTGGGTAGGTAGGTTGATAGGTGGGCAGGTTGGTGGGTGGACAGATTGATAGTTAGGCAGGTTTTGGGATAGACAGGTTAGTAGGCTGGCAAGATCTTTTGATAGACATGTTGGTAGGTTAGCAGGTTGGTAGGTGAGCAGGTTGGTCAGTGGGCATATTGGTGGGTGGGCAGATTGGTAGGTAGGCAGGTTGGTAGGTGGAAAGGTTGGAAGGTTTACAAGCAGGTTGGTGGGTTGGCAGGTTAGTGGATGGGCAGATTGGTAGGTGGGCAGGTTGGTGGGTGGGAAGGTAAGCAAGTTGGTGGGTTGGCAGGTTAGTGGGTGGGCAGATTTGTAGGTTGGCAGGTTGGTGGGTAGGTAGATTGGTGGGTGGGCGGGTTTTTGGAAAGACAGGTTGGTAGGTGGGCAGGTTGGTAGGTAAGCAGGTGGGTGAGTGGGCAGGTTGGTGGGTGGGCAGATCGGTGGGTTGGTGGATTTTTGGATAGGTAGGTTGGTGGGTGGGGAGGTTTTTGGATAGGCAGGTTGGTGAGTTGGCAGGTTGGCAAGTAAGCAGGTAGGTGAGTGGGCAGGTTAATGGATGGGCAGATTGGTAAGTGGGCAGGTTGGTGTTTGGACTGTTCAGTATGTGGATGGGTGGCAGGTTGTTACTTGGGCAGGTCGATGATAGCACCGAATGATAATGGAATCAGTTTAATAACATTGGAGCTCATTCGCTAAGACTGTCCAACCTTACCAAAGTAAGTGTTGAATAAAGTTCAGCCACATTGTCCCTGGGTCTTTTTGGACAAAAGAAAAAAGTCATCATGGAAGAGCCTGAATTATTCAACAGCCCTAGGACTCATTTGTCTACATGTATGTATGTATGTAAATTCAACACATTGTTCAAATATGCATACTTTAAATTATAGTGGCTGAATTTTGGGATTACTCCATATGCATATACTAAGTAACCAAGGAGGGTGGGGGAGGGGGTGGCGGCGGCGGCATTTGTTTGTTTGTTTGAGTAGTTTAACGTCCGATCTGATCTCTTAGACTTAACTGAATCTATGAGATGAATTTAGGTAGAAATCTCACCCCTACATACCGAGGTGAGAGTTCATTTACTTCCAACACTACATAGACATGGTAGGAGAACGATTGGTTTTTGATATAGCAGTAAATCTACCACTGTTAGGGGTGAAGGAGAAAAGTGGCTTTACCACTGAGCTAACTCCTGACTCCAGTAGTCATGTCTGGCCTGCACCACGTGGAGGTGGGGAGAGGTTATAACTACTCTGGCCAATGACAGTATATAAATGAAGGAGAGGTCCAGTAAAGCAAATACTTTAAATAGAGAAGGGAAGGTCTGTTGGTTCCTTGTTTATTTGTTTATTGTTGTTGTTGTTCTTTGAATCTAAAACCAAAAGAAATGGAACAAGTTAGAGACCATAAACAAATGGACTAAAACACTAGGTAGCGGGTCCAGTTATCAATTGATTTTATTTTTTTAAATCGGGTTTTTTTGCCATAAAAAGGTTTTAGCTTCGTCTTACAATTATCTATATATTATAGCAGCAGAAAATAATAGTTGTCCCCAAACTACAGTTTTACTGTTTTACCTGGTGGATGAAGGCGGAACTAGCAATCACTCTGTGCCCTATAGAGGAGGGTTGCCAGCAGCAACAAGGACTATCAGGCCAAAGGGTTGTCATTGGTTACTACTGGTAAAGGCCTGTTTCCATTGGCTAACGAAAAGGGTGTAGATTTTTTTAGTTACACAGAAAGTATGTTGGTGGTACCACTGACCGTGCGTCGGAATTGGCAAATCGGTGAAGGTTGTAGATTTCACTGTGTGACCAAGCTTTTACTCAGTAGTGGGTCGTGCCACATTGCATAATCTAAGCAGAAAAAGTCATGGGTCATTTCACGAGCTGGGTTGTTTTCATTGACCGATTTCGGGTCAGCAGTGACAAAAGTCAGTCGGTGGTACCTGACTCTAGATCCTTGATGGGAAATTGGCCAATGGAAACGGGCTTTAAGTTGCTGTAGGTAGGATAGCGGTCGGTCCATGAAGCAGTGTGAGTATGGGTCTGTCGGAGGAAGTTGGGAAACTTAGGTGGTGGCTCTAGTAGACTTCATCACCAACCTATAGGGGACAGAGCCATTGTTATTTCACGAAACAGTCACTAGGTGGTCGGGGGACAAACCTGTATTCTGGCTCTTTGTCCTTACAAAATTTAACTGCCTTTCAATATTTTACCATGGTTTCCTTGACTCTACACCCATCTCAAAATAGGATGACATAATAACTAAACCCAAGACATGATATTTTCCATATGGAACACTTTATATAAATATGTGAGCAAGGCTAAAGTTGTGACATTTCCCAATTATCACTCACTTCTTTTCCACCTCCTTTAGTGAAGAACACCTACTTCTTCACCTCCTTTAGTGAAGAACACCTACTCGGGGGGGGGGGGGGCGTCATGGCGGCGCCCATGGATCATAGGCTATATGCCGTATATCGTGATCCCTCCAGTTTTGTGTGTACATGTGAATATATGTATGCATATTTATATAGTTCACACTGCCATAATTCATCATGGTTAGTTATTACGTGATCCAAATGCTTAAAGGTATGTTCCCCACAAGTGTTACTTATCCTGTGTGTGTGTGGATAGTAATCTAAATGAATGACTCCAATACTTCGTCCCATTACAAGCCTTTTTGCTAGTGTTACTGCAATGACCGCTAGCTGTGGACTAACTGGTGATACATCTAGATGCCTCTCAAGGCCTATCTTTGTGTTTAGCCATTGGGGTGTCCATGCTGAGCATGACTAATGCTCTGTCTCCACTGTGCGATTCTAGGTACATAGGTACGCCCAGTCTGAGACTGGGCGTACCTTCAGGATCGCAAAGCAGCAAAACGCACAGGGAAGACAGCAAGTTTCTCTCCAGTCTGAGACTGGGCGTACCGGTACGTCCAGTCTCAGACTGGATGAACCGTATGTACCCCGGATCGCAAGCGTTTTTAAATATCAAACATGTAGGGTGCAGTGGGGTAGTCCACACACAGAATCGATGTTACCTTGCGATCCGAGGTACATGCGCTACGCCAAGCCGGTACCTCCAGTATGAGACTGGTACCGGATTGCAAGCCCCCCGAGTCGCACAGTGGAGACTGGCCTTAAGGGATGCCCTTCACAGAGCTAGCATGATTATTTAGGCCAAGAGAAAGTGCATACATGTACGTTTCCCATATAGAGAAATTGGAATGTAACACTAGCTATGATAGCATTGTATTATATCATAGCATCATATCGCTGCGAGTCAGGACTTATAAAGCGATACCAACACAAACATATTCTGATATATAGTATAGCTCCATTTCCAGACAATGGTCAAGAGGTTCAAGCGGATGTTTTCAAATGAAAGGTGTTTGGAGTAATCATTGGATTCGTATTGAGCTTTTCGGGACATGTCTGTGAAAAGCCCTTTCCTTGGCTCGATAACAGGGCAAAGGAACACAACCAGGCGAAACCTTTGTTGTTGTGTCACACTACGTTTTACAAGCATTTTCACCCACATTTTCTTTATGAAAATAACAAAACCTGGATAAAAAGAAGACAAGTTAATTTCTTTTTCAATCCTGGGATCCGGGCATTTCATGATGTATTTTTAGGGGGAACTGATTGAACTTAAAAAGAGTAATGGGCTGAGATGGTGGTGCTTATTGACTGGTGTCAGCCTTCTATTTGGGTTGTTAAAATCAGAGCTAAGGCCCGGCGTCCACCTACTACGATATGGCTCCGATATGGTCTATGATGCACCTCCCAATAAAAAATCAAAATCGTGTCGGAAGATCACCTAATATTGGGGCAGTTGACCACGTTCCAACGATTAGACACCGATAAAAACCCCATACAATGGGTGGTGGATTGGCATGTCAAACATATGTCTACGATTTTGCACCTTCCGGATATGCTCTGATATTTGCTTTTTGTATCGGTGCCATATCGGTAGGTCTAAATTTCTATCGTAGTAGGTGGATGCCAGGCCTAAAAGGGTACACAGTTTCCTATTGAATATTCCACATATATAGCTTATATCATCAACGTGGAAAATACCACCGATATCAACTGATTATTAACTGATTTGGTGTTCTGATATAAAGATGTCCATTGACTTACAGATTTAAAGGTTATTATTAGTACCTGACAAAAGCTGTGGGCTACAACTAACTTACTAAGCCACCAATGCACAAAGGGGATTACCTGGCCACCAGGTAATGTACGCCAGGTGAGTAGTACACCTGTGTATGTGTAGGACAGCGTACGGAGACGTGATTCCCCTGACAACACATGAAGGCCGCCACCTGGGCCCTACACCTCTCTAACCTGACCTCATCGTTCGCCCGGAGCAGCCCGGGGCTAGTCGGAGCAGCTCGGAGCTACTCGGAGGGGCTCGGGGAGGCTAGGAGCAGCTCGACGCGGCTAGAAGCGGCTCGGAGCGACTCGGAGAAGTTCGGAGCGGCTCGGAGAGGATCGGAGCGGCTCGGAGCAGCTCGGAGAGGCTCGGAGCGGCTTGGAGCAGCTCGGAGCGGCTCGGAGAAACTCGGAGCGACTCGAAGAAGCTCGGATCTGCTCGGATCTGGTCGGGGAGGCTCGGTGCGGCTCGGTGCGACTGGGAGCAGCTCGGAGCGACTCGGATCAGCTCGTCCGGAGCGGTTCGGGGCAGCTCGGATCACCTCGGAGCGGCTCGGAGCAGCTCGGGGCAGCTCGTGGACCACATCAGCTAGCGTGGCCTTGTGGCCGTGTGGCCGGGCAAGGCGGCATTCCGCAGGCTGCTCGTGTTACCTGGTGTAATATATAGGTACCCCTCCGCCGGCCCCTTGTCAGTTCAGGCTCGTTTTTTTGTGTATTCATTCTTCCAAAGGCAGGCCCTCCATGAATATCACACACATTCTAATAGAGTGTTAACATAAGTAGGTAATTATGAAGGGTGAAGGTGGATGATATAGTCACTATAGGTACTCAATTTTCAGGACATTCAGTCCCTGGAGATAGCTATAGGTCTAGATTATGATAGAGTTTGTTTTTAGCTAAAACCTTTAAATAACTTAGAAATGGCAAGGTGTACAAAAAATACCAAATTCCTATTATTTACACTACATTATAAACTAAAAGTTTCCTTTACCTCCGTTCATGAAGTAGAGATCTGATGACATAAACAGACTCCAAGAAAATAATGGAGAGCTTTGCTTATTGAAGCCAATATCCTCAGTGCTCTGTTGTGTGGCGTTAATTTTTGTCCGTTCCTTTGGAGTGTATGCTCCTAGGTATGGCACTTAGTAAATTTCTGTCTCCTCTGGCCTTTCTTACTGCCCCTGTGGTGCAGAAGGTGAGGCTAAGGGCAGAAGATCTGCTTCTGTAACCTTTGTAGGGTGAGGACGAGCTCTGACATCTAGAGGTCAACCCGCAAATAACACACCAACCTCAGGAATGCGCGGGAATTCAGGTGTAATGTCGTCTGCTCGTCAGACGGACGCTAACTACCATGGACTATACAGAGACATGGTTGGGGTGTCTGAATGAAATATGTTCTGAGTTGTTTTGGTCGGAAATATTCACCGAGTTTGAAGAACGAGGTGAACATTTCCAACCAAAAACAACAAGAAACAGATGTAATTCAGACACATGCTGTAATTCAGTTGTCTGCTCTTCAGATTGATGATAACTACCCCCGACATATAGAGACATGGTTAGTGTGTCTGAATGAAATGTGTTCGAGTTGTTTTTGTCGGAAATATTCCATGGGCGAACGTTCTACTTTTACTGACCAGGAGTACAGATTCTATTCGTCACTGAGGGATAAAGAATATTCCTACGTCCATGTGACCAATGTCATTCTGATATTTTTTTACCTGTAAAATGGTATTTTGTATTACTTACAGGTATACGATAATAAGTGTTTCAAGGATCTTGTAACTTTTTAATTTGTATAGCGAGTATGTAATGCTGAAGGCCTACATAGATGTTACATTTCTAACCAAATGTAACATTTCCAACCAAAATAACAAGAAACGGATACAGACACATAATGTAATTCAGACACACTGCCTATGTTTCCTTATTATTATTATTATTATTATACACCTGGAAATCACCTAGTTCGTGCACAGTATGCAGAATGAAGTCCGCACAGATGGCCAGTAAGTGTGTTTCACAGAATCAAGTTCAATATGACAGGGTTTTAGAGAAGTGAATGAATGAAATATATATAAATTATCTTATAAATATGCACACATATATATAAAGTCCCAAGTCTACTTCATATTTCTAAACATAAGAAATACGCTCTCATGCATATGTAGTATTATCTCACCCTGGTAGTTTTGTCCCATAGGCTTAACATTGGGAACTCGTTCTCCATGCCCATACGAGTATTGCCGTCCGTTCTCCATGTTCTATATCCTGTGTGTCATCCAGTCTTTTTATTTTGTACAGGGGTGAAATAAAAACAGAAAGCAACTTGTTTTGGTCAAAGAAGTTCTTTAGTTCAGTCCAGGCCTAGGATGCCGAATAATGAGAAAACATCATTGACATATATATATAAGCATCATTGATATATATGTTAGCACTGTCTATCGAGGTCATATCGAGGTAACGTACAATACTACAATGATATAACATGCAATTCCCTTTTTTAAAAAGGCTTTAATCTATGACTTTATTCTTTATTTTTTCAAGGAGAGGTTTTGGGTTTCCGTTGGGCTACAGAAAGCAATTCTCTGTTTAGTGCTGTACTTTGTTAAATGGCAAATGAAGATTGCTTCTATATGTCATTGTGAAAGTGTCAGTAGATCGTAATTATATAAAAGCTAAATAGAGTTCAATTCATCCGAAGCGACCATTTTGTCTTTCCTTTGATGACCTAAATTCGCAATACTGAATACGATGTAATAGATACAATATAAACTGATTTCAGATAAAAGCGGTCGTATTCTCCTCGGACTAGACACTACGTATAATATCCTCGCATTCGCTCGGATATTACTACGCCTCTAGTCCTCTGAGACTACGGCTGCTTATATGTAAAACCAGTTGATATTGTGTTTATATAGAGGGTCATGTTTCCTGGGGCCCGTTTAATAATCGAGGATCCTACATGTAGACACTTCTCTGTATGCTATAGAGACCCAGGGACAACGTGGGTCAACTTTATTCAACACTTATGGACAACCTTATAGACGGCTAATACTTTATATCACACCTGGTACAAGCTTAGCCATAGGAATAACATTTTTAAAATCAACTCAACATCATCCAGATAAAGTGGTATATACAATTGATGATGCAGTTCTATATACATTGTTTGTAAGTCTTAGCGAGCAGACTTAAATATCATTAAACGATAACTGCCGTACAAGGCACAGAAAAAGGTCTTTATATACGATCCTAGATTATTAAACGGGCCCCTACTCTCATTTAGCAGACCAAACCGGGTCAGGTGGCGCCGGGTCACGTGGCGCCAGGTCAGGTGGCGCCGGGTCAGGTGGCGCCGAGTCAGGTGGCGCCGAGTCAGGTGGCGCCGGGTCACGTGGCGCCGGGTCACGTGGCGCCGGGTCACGTGGCGCCGGGTCACGTGGCGCCGGGTCACATACCACCCCGCACCTCTTACCACAACCTGACGCAATTGCAGGCGCGCAATGCCCTCCCCGGAAGTCAGCATAAATCAGCCCCGGTCGCCGTCAGGGGGATGCATTGCGGGCAGGCGGGCTGGCACGGCGGGCGCAGATAGTCGTCGAGGGCGGTTATTGTAAATGGAGGCATTACCATCATCAGTGGCGCGCCCATGAAACTTTCAGCGCCTCGCTCGCCGGATGTCAAAAGTTGTGCTGACGCGCGCGACACCGGTCAGGGCGACGCGGCGCGCGGTAATGGCGGGGAGTGGTGGGCGGGGGGGGGGGGGGCGGCGGGCGGCGGGCGGCGGGCGGAGGGCGGCGGGCGGAGGGCGGCGGGCGGCGGGCGGTGGGCGACGGGCGGAGGGCGGTGGGCGGAGGGCAGAGGGCGGTGGTCGGTGGTCGGTGGGCGGTGGGCGGTGGGCGGCGGGTGGCGGGCGGTAGGCAGCGGGCGGCGGGCGGATGGCGGCGGGCGGTGGGCGGCGGGCGGCGGGCGGCGGGCGGAGGGCGGTGAGAGGTGGGAGGTGGGAGGCGGGATGGCGGGATGGCGGGCCGGGAGGCGCGGCGGGGCCAGGACCCGGGCCGCGCCCATCAGCATCAATTTTTGCCGAGAGTGATGTGTGTGTTGGCCGCTCGTGTCAGCCGCCTTACCGCCTGAGTCGCGGCGCTGCTCCGCGTGTCACGCCACCACGGCCTCGCGGCGGGAAGTCATAACTTTCTGCGCTTCTCGGAAAGTCAAGCTGCCGCCCTGTAAATGGCTAGATCGGGGTGTCATTTGCATGGAGTGGCGGGAGTGCGTGTCACCGGGGCGTTTTGCTGCCACCGGCGCACGCCCGACATTAGTGTAAGTCAAAAGTTGCTGCGCCTCGGCGACAGTGTGGCAAGCCCTCAGGAAGCCATCCCCATTAATATCCGCCGGCGCGCAAATGAATATATGGATATGGGTGTAATTCGGCCGGCATCATGCATCAACACCAATTTGCCGGCCTGATCAGAGACGCGTGCCTGGAAAAGCCTCGGCCATTAACATAAGTCAGGAGTTGGCGCGCTGGGGCCGCGCGGGGCCGCGGCGAGGAGCATTGTCGTCTGCCCAGGACAATGGCGGGCTTTCAGCCACGTGACCGCGGGCGCTGTCCCAAGATGCATCGTCCATCAGTGCTGCTCCCTAGCGGCGGAAGTTCAGCATTCACATCGTGTCGGGGGCCGGATCCCTGTTGCCCCCAACCCACCCACCCACCCAAAAACACCCACCCACCCACCCTGCTCTCTCTCCTCCCATCGCGCTGCCATCATTAGTATATGTCACAGCGGGGCCGAGCCCGGGCCAAGCGCCACTTCGCGTACGCGCCACCCCGGCCCTGCCCCCGCCTGGCGGCCACAAATCAAGACTAATGGCGGCGCGCTGAGAGTGGGGGCCCCGCGGCGCCGACCGAGGTGAAAATGAGAAGTGTGCCTCGTGCGGCTAATTGATTGATAGCGGCGCGGGCGGCACGACTCCACCTGGTGGCAGGGCGCCGGGGTGGCCGCGTAGACGGAGGTGGGACTGTTGACTGGCTCCAGTCCCTGCATACTATAGCTACCCTCCTTGCTAAGATACTGGCTCCAGTCCCTGCATCCTATGGCTACCCTCCTTGCTGAGATACAGTACAATCAGTAATGGTGTTATGGATTTCTGGTGCTGTTTAGCTCCATTATTCCCGATACTCTCCATACAGTATTGCTATGACAACACAGGCAACCAGAGAACTGGAGGATGGTAGTGGGCAGGGGAATGAGGAGGCATAGGGTTACAGGGAGCAGCTTGGGGCCATAAACAGGAGATTTCGTTCATAGTGGACAAGTCTTTGGGTCATGGGCCAGTCAGAGAAGGATACATACTATAATGACCTTTATTCTGATTGTGTTGGATCATTTAAGGAATGCTCATAATCAAAGACTTGAGCAAGTCTAGTGGGACTGGTAGATGCAGGAATAAGGAGGGAGGGATGGGAGGGGGACGGAAGGGATCCGCTAGACTGTAGGTCTGTGGCAAAGCCGGGGAGTGTAATACGTCCCACCTTATAGAATGAGTGTCTATGCCCTGCTTTCAGCTCATCCCACGTTACTACAGAGCCTATAGCGCCCACGCCCTAGATAAATGCCATGGCGCTGTTTACTCCATCGCAGGTACTGATGAACCTTTACAAATGAATATGAAAACTTATATTTACGCCACAATCACCACCAACACTCCCAATCTTCCAATCTGTCATTTTTTATCTCACCCTCGGACTTTTTTCTCATAGACTTAACATTGGGGACTCGCACTGAACGCACATGGAATATATAGGAGAAATGTTAAATGGGGGATTATGTCATAAATAACAGCCAATTAGTCAATGTGCGGGGTGAAATAAATTCAGACATTTATTGAAGTTGACGATCAGAGCTTGATCTCATCTCGTTTAAATTGCTATGTAGCTTGTGCAATATCTTTATGGAAAGAAGAGGTACAAGAGGCAGTCCAAATCAGGTAAATATGTTCACTAAATGTTTCTTTAATAAAATTCAACATATGTACTGGTACATATGTATCATGATTTCTTTTTATGCTAAGTGTATAAAAACTAGAAAAGCAGGGTGGGGTGTTGTGAGGTGGGGGGGGGGGAGGGTGACGGGGTGTTGTGAGGTGGGGGGAGGGTGATGGGGTGTTTTGAGGTGGGGGGAGGGTGATGGGGTGTTGTGAGGTGGGGGGAGGGTGATGGGGTGTTGTGAGGTGGGGGGGGGGGGAGGGTGATGAGGTGTGGTGAGGGTGATGGGGTTTTGTGAGGTGGCGGGGAGGGTGATGGGGTGTGGTGAGGTCGGGGGAGGATGATGGGGTGTGGTGAGGTGGGGGGAAGATGATGGGGTGTGGTGAGGTGGGGGAGGGTGATGGGGTGTGGTGAGGTGGGGGGAGGGTGATGGGGTGTGGTGAGGTGGGGGGAGGGTGATGGGGTGTGGTGAGGTGGGAGAGGGTGATGGGGTGTTGTGAGGTGGGGGAGGGTGATGGGGTTTTGTGAGGTGGCGGGGAGGGTGATGGGGTGTGGTGAGGTGGGGGGGGGAGGGTGATGGGGTGTTGTGAGGTGGGGGAGGGTGATGGGGTGTTGTGAGGTGGGGAGGGTGATGGGGTGTGGTGAGGTGGGGGAGGGTGATGGGGTTTTGTGAGGTGGCGGGGAGGGTGATGGGGTGTGGTGAGGTCGGGGGAGGGTGATGGGGTGTGGTGAGGTGGGGGAGGGTGATGGGGTGTTGTGAGGTGGGGGGAGGATGATGGGGTGTGGTGAGGTGGGGAAGGGTGATGGGGTGTGGTGAGGTGGGGGAAGGGTGATGGGGTGTGGTGAGGTGGGGGGGAGGGTGATGGGGTGTGGTGAGGTGGGGGGATGATGATGGGGTGTTGTGAGGTGGGGAGGGTGATGGGTTTTGTTTTTGGTCCATACTCTGACACAAGTGGTCCGCTGTATAATGGCATCTCTCGGTTTTAACAAGATAGCAGTTTGCCTTGATGATTTTCTGGTGATTGCTGATATTGCAAGCCCCCTGACATCAGGGAGAGGGTTACCTTTAGAAGTATGGGAGACCCTGTTACCCATTGATGATAATGAATAAGGCTAGTATTAGGTGTCAATTGAACTTGACTTTTCCTCTAATTGTTTGCCGTATTTTCTTTATTTCAGAGGTAGCTGGAAGGTGATGGGGTGCACTGTGAGGCAGGTGTCAGTTTTAGGTCAGTCAGGAGGGTGATCTTGGGGTTAGTATCAGGTGAGGCAATAAGAGATGGGAAATAGGTTGCCTCTAGGAAGGTAATTTTGGTGTTTTCAGGACAGGGAGTATTAGAGGTCTAAGGAGTGTTCTGTGCTTTGGATGCCTGAAATGGCGAGGTGTACAGAGGTGTACAACCACATTGTATAAAAAAGGGTTAAGATTCAGTGGGAGTGGGTGGCAGGGTATGGCATGATTGATGCTGTGGATGCAGATTATGATTTTTGAATGGGTAGCAGTGTGATTTTATAAAGGAAACCTATGAAAGTTTATGGTCAGAGATCATATCCTATTGAGTTTGATTAGCGTAGTCATGTTGGACACGCCTCTAAGACCCTGAGACACTGGCCCTCTGCTCCTTTCCCAATGTCACAGTGTTAGCACATAGATAGTGAAGGTTTGGAGTTCTTGAGCGAGCTCACAGGCTATGTGACCACTCGGACCTTTATGTAGCGATTACGAGCCTGTGTATTCTTGAATATTGTGTTACCTTCACAAACTCACAGACACCTATACATGCTTAAAAGGCCTGTATTGTAACATACAAAGGTGCATATGAAATATTGTCCTAACCCTCATATAAATCTCCATAGACTTAACATGGTGTGACTGTATGCCATGGTCATGCCATAAAATATCTAGACCCTCTATGCCACAGGTGACATATGAAGTTGAAAACATGTGACGGGCTAGGATGAATTCTTACAATTACATGGCATTCCTTGTCTTATGCTACAGATATCACTCACCTCCGCTTCATGATATCATTCCGCGATGACAACTCACGCTATATAAACAATCATATTGAATTTCGGGATGTTTCATGACATTATACATTTTTGTACACCCCCTTGTATTCCTGAATATTGGGGGCCAAAATCTTCCATGATGGCTCCTGTTCCATCCAAACGCACATCCCCATGGTGGTGAGTGTATCCCTGTACGGTTCTGGAGGCAGAAAATTTTAGCCAAATTATATCAACTATAATCTTCATACTATGGAGAAACCAAACAAGAGTTAGTCGTGTTGTTATCGCACGACGGCAAGATCGTGTATTAATGCGCGAGGCGAAGCCGAGAGCAGTAATACGCGATCTTGTAGGAGTGCGATGAACAATAACACGACTAACTCGAATTTGGTTTAGAATTTATCCTACCCCGCTCGTCTAAATTACTTCTACATTAACAGATGACATCATTTGTCAAGTGTATCCCACTAGAGCAATATTTTTCATTTTTCTGAACTCCAGACCGAATACAGTGACCCAATGTTAAGCCTATGGAGTTTTTTTATTAGGGGTAGGATAAAGCACGATACTATATATACACCCCCTTGTATTCTTGAATATTGTTTTACCTTGTGCAAACTCACAGGCACCTATACATGCTTAGAAGGCCCTTATTGTGACATACAAAGTGGCATATTATCAAGAAACAGCACGAAATTTCATATGATTGTTTATATGGCATGAGTTGTCTTCGTGGAATGATATCAAAAAGCGGAGCAGAATGATTTCTGTAGCAGAGGACAACGAATGCCATGCAAACAGTTATATGAAATTGAGTGACGTTTAGATTTTATCCTACCCCATCAGATGTCTTAAACTTCATATGTAAAGTGTGGCATATAAATATTCTTTGGCATAACCGTGGCATACAGTTACACCATGTTACGTCTATGGAGAGTTATATGAGGGGTAAGATAAAGAATAATATTTTATACCTGTGGTAGTATATCTACACATACAGCTCGCTCCTACCCATGTCATATTTATATCCGGACGACACCTAGGTGACGTTCGGGGTATGTATGTGGTGCACGGGGCATGTACCATGGCGGAATCCAAAAATCCGCCCAGAAGCAAATTTAAAAATTGGATAATTTAAGGTACATAATAATACGAAAACAGGTATCCTGTGTTCGGCATCGGTTCGTATTATCGTCAATTTTACCGTGTATTTATCACATACATGCACAATAACCCTGTTTCCGTATAATCCTTACTATAAAACCACTTTGATACTGAGTATAATAATGTCTGCTTTTCGCGGCACACACGGCACACACAGGGGGCACGGGAGCAGTTCAAGCCGTGCTTGTGTCCCTCCCCAGTCGGCTGTACATGTATCTCGCACTATTCCAGCGAACAAACAATCCTAAAGAAGCGCCGCTTCCTGCGCCATTCCATGGTCGAGCCTTTCAAGGAGTGGCGATAATGCAGAGCATCTTGGCCACCAATTTCCTCTAGATCTGTGGCCTATTAGAGTGTGTTGACACGGCGCATCAATTTGATTAGCCCGGCCTAATGTTGCCACAGAGAAAAAAGAGGGTCTACCAGATTGGCTCCGGAGTGTGGCTGGCCCCGAAAGCCTGGGTACAGCGCCTGGAGTGGCTGCTTGCCACCCCCCGGAGTTGCTCCAATAAGACATTTTCTGTGCCAGCTCCAGGGTGGGAGTTGTTTTGGGAAGGGCACTGGGAAAACAGCCGCGGAGAAAAGCTGGGGTCCTGGAGGTCCTAAGGGAGGCTCTGGCAGCCCTAGGGGGTGCTGATTATAGTATGTCAATTTGAGCCCGCGGCCCTACGCTGGGCTTCAGTGCCACCTGGGATTAAGCCCGGCCCTTTACCATTCACTACCGCGCACAGGCGCCCGGCTAATACCCCCGCGGTCGGGGCTGACTCAGAAACCGGAACGGGAAATAAGGCCAGGCCGGGGAGGTCCTAAGGTAAGCGCCGCCCTGCGGGAGAAGTGGGAGGTGGTGGGAGGGAGGAGGGGGGGTCCGGGGGTGTGACAGGCCCCCTTGTGACAGGCTCAAGCCTTCCTACTGCACCTGTGATCTTCAAAATGACTCCCACATCAAGAAGCACCAATCTCATGGAGCCCTCCGAAGTGGCGATTTGAGCTTCCTTTAAAGTGTTAAAGAGTGAATCACCATCACGACGTGAAGGTGGTGCAAGCGGCCAAGTTGTGCTGATCTAGTGAGTTGACAGCAAAAACATGTGTGAAAGTTTGGTCATAGAGACAGTGGTTTAACATATGCAGGTGGTTTGTGGTTACACTTCTTTAGATACAGAGATGCAAATGAGGTCTAGAAAAAAATCCGGAAAAATATCCGAATCCTTATTGTATCCACTATTCATCTCTACCATAATCAAGACTAAGGAAACTAAGGAGACTAAGAAAACCCGGAATACCCGGAAATAACCGGAAAACTGACATCTCTTTAATAATAGGTAGGCTTACATATGTTGCCCTTTCTCGAAAATAAACCCATACATATTGATTTAGGGTTCAAATCGGATTGCTTCATTCACCCAATTTAGAAAAAAAGTGGCACATTTTCCGAGAGCATTGGCTGGACACGCTGGCGACTGAAACCAACAATTAGATTTCTGTGTGAGCTGCTGTCTCGCTAAGAACACTAAAATCACCGGGTGGGCACTGCAGTAAGTGGGTTAATGTTGTCCGGTAGCCACTGAGTTGATCGTGACCTAATTTCATAACAGTGAGCTGCTCTGCGACTGTCCCATGAAGTGCTCCTTATTATCGGGGGGCAGGACGAGCAGGCTCCGGGCCCAGCACCAGGTTTCTGACGCCGATTACGTCGCCTGACCTTAGTTGACCCAATTTCGTCCCGATGCCTGGGCCACTCTGGGTCGGGGGTTAGGGGTGGGAGTGGGGGATTGTGGATGGACGGGGTGATGGGGGGTACTGGGGCACGTGACTAGGCCGAGATCCCGCCGAGGTCCCGGTCGAATCACGTGGTGGTGGTGGTGGCCCTACGCTGAGCCCCAGAGCCCCATGAGCAGCTCTGAGCAGCTCATTCTCTTTTCTCGAACAGCTCCCAGTCGGTTAATTGTGCTCGTCGCGGCATTAGCCTCAATGTGCGGGCGGCGCGTTGACAGGCGGGTCACACCGACCGCCGGCTCATGCAGTCAGTCCCAAGGCGGTCCCATCCAGCCAGCCGGCGCCCTCCCCCTTTTTTGACTCACAGAGAAAACAAAAGTGTGTTATGTTGGAAAAGAATTCAATATTCACGGAATCGCTTCACACTCATCTAGTGTGCATAAAAACGGGCGGCCTTTATTCTCGTTGTTCTAAAAGGGCACCGGGAGAAAACCTCATTGCACCAGTGTCTGCCTCAGTGGATGTTTTCAACGTTTTAAAAGGTCGATTGTTTTAGACGACACATGCAATTGTCTAGCTATCGGCTTTCATCTTGGCTTTCAAAGTGGATACATTTCTCATTCATGTTCACGACTTAAAACTGATGAGTTATTAGCTCGGCAACTTGCCACTTGTAATTCTCACTGACGTCGCCAGGTGCGCCCAGTTTCTTTCAGCGTCAGAGGGCTTTAGTTTCTTCTGTCGTTGACAGAGATTCCTTCGTGTTTCTCCTCTATAATATCCAACACTGGCGAGAGAGTGAAACTGTAGACGTGCCACTGTAAAGTCCAATGCACATCTACCGATTTCGAAACATTGATGTACCTTTGTTGGCGACAAAGGAACGGTAATTTGTCTCAGGCGAGGCATCCTAACAGAGTCTGCCCTAGTCGGTAGACGTGCCACAGTAAAGTCCAATGCACATCTACCGATTTCCAAACATTGATGTACCTTTGTTGGCGACAAAGGAATGGTAATTTGTCTCAGGCAAGGCATCCTAACGGAGTCTGCCCTAGTCGACAGATGTGGGGCAGCTAGGCAAGGGTCAGCCAATGATTAGTGAACCCCACCCGTCTTGAGATGTTCTTCGGTCGCCGACAAGTTGTCAGTCAATGTTCCTAAATCGCTCAACATGTTGATAAATCCAGTCGGCAATAACGGAACATCGGATATACCCCCAATTAGGGTTACATAATTTGCCTGTCTCTAGATACTCGTTGCTGTGACAAGTTCACAGACAACTTTTCAATTTGGGAACTAATAGTCCAACCCCGAATGAGTAGATATGCATCGGACTTTATGCTGCATATCCACCTGCTGGTAATGACCACGGATGATCACATTTCGCACCACCGACCGATTGCGCAACAGATTTAGTGCAAGAATCGTGAGGTGGAAACAGAAATGGTGAACGATCTTTCTCTCCCACCTCATGCAATTTGGCACCACCAACCGACTTCTGCAGCCACAGATGAAATCGAAGTGAATTGATTTAATTGGTGGCGGTCTGCAGTTAACTACCAAAAGTCGTTAAGTTGTAAAAAAAACACTTCCATTGGATGAAAATCGGGTCCCCGATTTCAGCCGATTGCACCGATTTCATCCGAAAAAAAACCCAAGTCGGGTCAAAGGTCACGCTCCCACCGAGACCAGCGGACAGAGCGCAGAGAACTCCAACCCACCCTCCCTCCCAGTCAGAGGGCAGGCGGCCCGCACAACCGGACCAGGGTGAAGGAGAACCATTGATAAACTTTTGTACAGCGTGAAAATCCTCGATGGGGTTTCAGTCTGCAGATGGAAATGCCGCCATTTATTTGGTGGCAGTCTGCAGTTTACTACCAAAAGTCAGTCTGCGTCCATCATAATTTTGCAGTGAAGGTCACCAATGACATACCACCAACCTTTCATGAAGAGAACCACCGCCCGACTTTTGTACAGCATCAAAATTATCGGTGGGGTTTCAGTCGGCAGGTGGAAACACCACCATTTAATTGGTGCTGGTCTGGTGTTTACTACCAAAAGTCAGTCAGCGTCCATCATATTTTTGCAATTTAGGTCACTGATGATGTACCACCATCCTTTCACAAGGAGAACTATTGATCAACTTTTGTACAGCGTGAAAATCCTTGATGGGGTTTCAGTTGGCAGGCGGAAACGCTGCCATTTAATTGGTGCCAGTCTGGTGTTTACTACCAAAAGTCAGTTGGCGTCCATCACATTTTTGCAGTTTAGGTCACTGATGATGTACCACCAACCTTTCACAAGGAGAACCATTGATCAACTTTTGTACAGCGTGAAAATCCTTGATGGGGTTTCAGTTGGCAGGCGGAAACGCTGCCATTTAATTGGTGCCGGTCTGGTGTTTAATACCAAAAGTCAGTCGGCGTCCATCATATTTTTACAGTGCAGGTCGCGGATGATGTACCACCAACGTTTCACAAGGAGAACCATTGACCAACTTTTGTACAGCGTGAGAATCATCGGTGGGGATTTAGTTGGCAGGTGGAAACGCCACCATTTAATTGGTGGCAGTCTGCATTCTACTACCAAAAGTCAGTCAGCGTCCATCACATTTTTACAGTGCAGGTCACCAATGACATACCACCAATCTTTCACAAGGAGAACCACCTCCCGACTTTTATACAGCGTTAAAATTATCGGTGGGGTTTCAGTCGGCAGGTTGGAACGCCGCCGAACTCACCTCGTCTACATGTTACGTGGTAACGCGTGCGGAAATAATAGATGTTGAGTCGGCCGTCGCTGCGACTGGAAACCCGATGGCCGCCGCGTCACCCGTCATAAGGTGACGTCATCGTGGGGTGGCATGAGGGGCGCTCCAATGCCCCCACTTCGTAACCCTTGATATAATTGGTTGCGAATGAACTGTATTTACCGAGCGCAGTGTTCAATTGTGCGGAAGGAGCGGGAGGCCGCAAGGCGCACTCTATAGGAGCAGTTTTTATGAAATAAGCGCCGCGACATGGAAGACGTTTCAATATTGGGATGGGGAGGCGAGGGGCGGGGGTAAAATAGCTGTCGGAGTGGGTCGTGCCTTGCCTCGACACCCGTGTCACCATGGCGACACTATCTGCTACCTTGGTGCTCCACCAGTCATCTTATATCACGCTATGATTACTCGCAGGAAAGCGGTATTTATACCCGACCGACTGCCGATCTATTATCCTACCAGCCTGGTCCTCACAGGTCCCATCCTTTCCCACCCATCACACACACTGCTTCCCCACTGTTGTGTCGCAATCACATTTAAATGGGTCAACTCCAATGAAATTTGACCAAATTTGAGATGGTAACTCACAAGCATGTCGTTTATCATTCTAAGCGGCAATAGAAAGGCCAGGGTTCTTTTGTTAAAACCCCCCAGTGGGGAGGAACAGTTCATTCTCCAGTGGTCCTGATTTGTGGTTTGTTTGGCGGGGCGCATTGAGAGATGAGACCTAACCAGGTTGTGGTGGGGACTGTGGGGGTGTTGTGGTGGTGATTGTGGTAGCTGTAATGGCGGCTGGATGCGGTGGCTGAGGGTTACCATTACCGCACCTAAAACCTCTAACCACCGACGGCGGCGGCGACCCACAACCCGCCGGCCCGCCTCACCCCGCCGCCCTTCATCCTGATCCCACCCCCGTCACCGCCCGCCGACTTTAGGCCATGAATAATTAATGGGAAACAATCAAAGAATTAGATACGGAGATGGGCGCTCCGATTTCAAATGGCAAGCAGGAGAGGGCGGCCACCGTGTGTTGACAGTGAGGGGTAGGTTTTGTTTACTTATGTGCTTTGAAATGGGCACTGATATAGTCTGGGGCTTCTCGAGAGTCAATTAATATAACCGCCTCCGCCAAATTAATTGCATCACTGAGGCTCTGGTCTCTGGAATAAGCATCTAGTGTAAATATACGAGGAGGGGTTGAGGGGCTTGCTGCTAGCCAATGCAAAGACGTGGGGTATTTAGTGTCAGGCGCAAGCGAGGGCCAGCATGTCACAAAAGCCAGACTCAGGAGCCACAGTCACAGACGGCGAGGTTATTACTAGTCTCCGCCACGGGGAGAAGGAAAATCCCATCTCTGGGAACACAAGATTTCCATCAGGGCGCCTTGGTTTACGACGGAGTCTATAGCACCGCCAACCTTTTCTTCACGATCAAGGTGGAGGGCTGCAGGGGCACCCCTCTCGTAAGATCTCACGCTCTCTAAGACGTATATTCTGTACAAGGTTCTCACTGCACTCTATGGGAGAAGAATTCTTAACGAACTGGGCTTAAAGCCTTGAGAATCCACTGGCGCATAGAAGTATTCCCGCTAGGTGGCATCATTGATTTTGGGTTGCATCTTTACGTCTTTAGCACGGGAGGCAGGCCAGTGGGTTCTCAAGGCTCTAAGCCTAGTTCGTTAAGAATTCTTCTCCATAGAGCGTAGTGAGAGTACAGAATACGACTAAGAGATTGTGAGATCTTATGAGAGGGGTGGCAGGGGTGGTGGGGCTTCATGGATGGAGGAAGGTGGTGTGTGTGTGTGTGTGGGGGGGGGGGGGGGGGGCTTCTTATTGTTTGCGCCTGATTTTAGCCTAATGACGCCAGCCCTAAATTAAAGAACAAAGGGGGTGACGAAATGGGATAGGGGTTACGTGGGGGGGAAAAGGGGGCAGGGGTGAGGTGAGGTGAGGTGAGGTGGGGCTGGGCGGTGGTAGCAGGGGGTGCGGCAGGACAGGGGCATGGCCATGCCGGCGCCCTTCCATCGGGAAGATTGGACCTCGAGCCGGGGGCCCCGCTCTCAGTCCACCGCCCCGCCCCGCCTAATGGGCACCGGTGGCGCCCCCGCGGCCTGACCCAGCTCCCAGGGTTCGGCGCGCCACCTTGCGACCCACCATACCGTGCCCCTTCCTCCCCCGCTCCCCCGCTCCCCCGCCCCCTTCCTCCACGGGGCGCTCAGTCGGGGCCACGTCGTTAGAATTTAACGACACCCTCCAGTGAGTTATAGCAGTAATATGGCGTGGGGTTGAAGGGATCGATGGAAAGCAAGCCTAGCCTAGCGTCTTGCGTTACGCGTATTACTCATCGGAGCAACTCGGGCCACACCGGCCCCCGCTTGAGATTATAATTGAAAAATGGACACCATTCAAAGAAGGAGAAGGCACTCCCTCCAGAGACTGTTTGATGTTGCGCACCGTTGTGTCATCCGCACACCCGCGCTCCAGTGGCCCGATTGTCCGCTCAGAATGACAGTTATTGTGGGCACGTGGCTGGGTATAATTACCGAGGCCCCGGCCTCATGTAATCAGACAGACAGGGGACCCAAGGCGTGCCCTGTGCACTGCCGGGCATATCGCCGCCCCTCCCGGCACCCCATACCCCTCACCTCGCCCCTCACCCCTGAGGGGAGCCTGGGTGCTCGCCCACTGCCGCCACGGCGACTATGGCGGCACAGTATGGAAGGTAATCGAATGTGGACAAAGTTCTCTGGGGCAGGGCAAAGCGGCTTGGCCGGGGAGGCCGGGTGCAGGGCCCCTGGGAGCAGCCCAAGCAGGCCGCAGGGAAGCGCCGGCATATCTGTCCATCTCCCGTCTTGCCAATACCCGGTAATTGGGGTGCAATAAGGGAGACAGGCCACAAGCAGACATGGATACCCTACACCGGGGCAAACGTTGCCTTCCCAAACACTAACAACCACCCTTTCACCCCCACACCCTATTCCGCCCCCCTTTCCATGCCTTTACCCTACAGCTAGATCAATTTAGAAACCTGCGCCAAACTGTCATTCCCATGTACTACTCACATTGTGTTTTATTCAATGAACACGGTATGCTTTTAAGTGGGTTAATGAAGAATGCAAACCTAGGAACACACAGTGTGTGTGTGAAACTTTCATTGTGGGTGGTGGGAGGAGATGTTTTGCCCTCCATTGGAAATACAACTTAGAGGGATCCATCTTAGAGCAGACGACAGACAGTGAATTAAGCAGGCCACACGCCAAGACATCAATCACGTGATTCATGCACAACGCATGCGCGTACCTTCCTCCACTCTCCATGCACTTTCTTTGCAGATTGCGCCATGCCCTTTTGTGTGTGATCTCTCCTCGTAAAGTTGTCTACTTCTCTGCAAAGATCAAAGGCAGGGGAGGAAATAGGAAATTCTCATCGTCCAGGAAACATGTCGACCATGCTAATTTCTTTTGTTGTAGGTTTCATTGATTTTCACCCACACTTCCACAATGCACGTTCCTATTTCTCATTTTTTGGATGTTCTCTTTAAACTTTTATCACGTTTGATCAGAATTTTTTGAAAAACAAAGATATTTTCCTCTTTCAATAGCCTTTAAGTGATACTTTTGATCCTCAGACCGAGATGAATCATTTTGTACTTTGTATTCTTTGTATGGCGTTTAGGTGCATTTGCACATGAATGAAGTAGGTCCTACCGGTACTACTTGCTTAGTAACTACATTTGTTGTTCTCTGATCGATACTGTATTTAAAGTTATGCATAACTTTTGGTAATTCAGATTACCCTGGTTAGATATTAAGATAAATGTGAAGAGATGCAAATGAGATCTAAAGATATCCCGAAGATATCCGAATCCTGATTATCTCCATTCTTTAAATATATTATATAATCAAGCCTTAATACACTGTAGCAAAACCCATAAACCCAGAAATGACAAGAAAATGTACACAACTGTAGCAGGTACTCATTTGTTATTGGTTTTTTTTGTGTGTGTGTGTGGGGGGGGGGGGGGGGGTAAATGGTTTTTTATATATATAAATATACTGTTGTTGTTTTTTTCTGTTCACATTAAGTTTTATTATCCACTTATTTACAAGTTGCCCATAGAACACACAGGGAGTGTTTATCACCTAAACCGGAGCATAAATATATGATGTATGCTCTGGGTACCGATGATGAGCGCATACAGAAATATGAAAAATAGTACATGTACATACTTGAATTAACTAATATCAGTACTCCACTTGTCAGGAAATGGTGGATAATAAATACAATATAGGCTGGTTTCGGATAAAAGCGGGTATAGGCCTATATAAACTACACAGAGGTGACTCTGCACAATATCCTCGCCAGCGATCGGATATTACTATGCGTCCACTCCTCAGGGCATACGACTGCATGTATCTGAATCCAATCAATATCGTGTATGTATACTTATCTTATTTCACAGATTAAAGAACCTGGTTCAACATCCACTTGCCCTATACTACTCGCGGGTTATCCCCCATTAAGTCTTAAATAAAAAACCAACAATTTTTGGTCAAAGTCGTTGTTCTCAACGAGTGAATATCATGTAGCAGTCAATCGAGTTGTCGAACAAGAATTTTGACCGAAACGAGTTGCTCTCTGCATTTATCTCACCCCTATGACCCAAAAGAATGTTCAACACACCGAAGATAGACCATGGAGAATAGACTGCAATATTCGTAGGGGCATGGGGAATGAGTTCCCAATGTTAAGCCTATGGGACAAAAATACCAGGGGTGAGATAATAAATAAGAAACCAAATAGTTTTGGTCAAAATCGTTGTCTCCACACGTTCGACGCCTAACGATATTAAAGAATGAAGCAATGCCGAGTGAATATCACATAGCGTTCAAAAGAGATGGAGAACGACGACTTTGACCAAAACAAGTCACTTTCTGTTTTTATCTCAAACCGTACACACTAAAATAGATAACATACTGGATATATGAAGTCATAGACCATGGAAAACAGACTGTAATGCTCAATGTTAAGCTTATGAGACAGAAATACGAAGGGTGAATTATACAGGCAAGGGTGATGGGTGCAAGGGAGACGGCAGGTAGAAAGGTGGGGGCTGGGGGTGGGGGGCTCACCATAGCATCCGTCTATGTGATATAAAGTCTCGACTTCTGGTAGATTCACTCCTGTGGGAGCAACCATTTAGCCTATGGTGCTCCCCACAGAAAATTGGCGGGCGAAGTCGAGGGCCAAGCTGGGGGAAATGTCAGCTGTGAGGGAGCATACAATGGCCGAGATCAATGAGTGGAGGAAGAGTAGGGCTTCTTGGGGAACAGCTTTGTATTTACTCAGTTTGACTGACAGCCAGTGGCTGGGAGGCCCAGGCCAAATACTGAGTGTCCCACTCACTGGGCCACAAGTCAGCTGTCTTTGATCCGGTGGCTGTGGCAATTCGCGGAAAGTGAAAGGTGCCCTGGAAAATGTGAAAGGTGGCCGGGAATTTTCAGCCTCAATTGACGTGAGGAGCGGAGGTAATTGACACTTTTATAGCTTCTCTATGAGAAAGAAGTCTCCTGCCGCCATTGTGTCAAGGACACGAAGACGGGGGCGTCTTAAGATCCTCTGCCAGCACACCGGGCCCGACCTTTATATCGCCTCGAAACTACTCCGGTAATTTCGGCCAATTTGGCCCCACTGACACGACCCACTCGGCCCTATATAGGATGAGACACGTGAATGGGCGGCGGGCGGCTCGGTGAGCTGCTCCTCAGGGCTCAGTGCCCCGGCTTTTCTGGGCTCTTCTAAGGCTGGGCTCGTTAATGGCACAAAGTGCGAGCTGCTCGGGATCGACTGGGAGCAGCTCGGTCGGGGCCCCTTCAAACAAGCTGCATTTAGCCGTATATCAACGGGGCCCCACCCCGAGCCGCTCCGCCGCCGCGCTGATGAGCCGCTCTTTAGACCTCTTTGGTCCCTCAGAGCAACTCCCCAGGGCCACGCCACAAGGAAGCGGGCCGCTGTCAAGCCCCCAATTTGTAGTCACCCGACCCTTCGCAAATTCCCGCCTTACGGACTTTCCCCTTAACTTTATCGAGGTCAATGCGAAAAGTTTCCTACAAAAAAAACCCAAGAGGGATGTTTTATATAAGGCATGGAATGGGAATCGATGTTTGTACTTTGTAGAATTTCCGCAGTGAGTGAGATACATGTGTGTATTATTTTTCAAACATGTTTCTAATGTCCTCGTTTTTTAACTGATCTGGAAGTTACCTCGGGAAACACCACTCAAGTCACATGCACATTTCTCATATTGCGTTAGATCCGCCAAGGGTATTCGCCTGTGTGAATCAATGACAACTTTTAGATGACGAACAACCCCCTCAGAAAGGACTAAAGTATGCCGTATTATATGGAGAAATGGTTAGTGTGCCTCGATAAAATATAATTCAGACACACTCACTATGTCTCATTATCATATACTTGGAAATCATTGAAACCCGCCATTTTAGAAAAAGCGATATGGTGCGGAGTGCATGAACTACTATTAGTACAGTGTGCAGAACGTAATCTGCGCAGCTGACCAGTAAGTGTAAGATATTCGTGCAGAGTGTGCAGAAGGTGATCCGCACAGCTGACCCGTAAGTGTGATACATTCGTGCACAGTGTGCAAAATGTAATCTCCATAGCTCACCAGTAAGTGTGAGACATTCGTGCAAGGTGTGTAGAACATAATCCGCACACCTGACCAGTAATGAGAGACATTCATGCACAGTGTGCAGAACGTAATCCGCACAGCTGACCCGTAAGTGTGAGACATGCTCAGGTATATAACAATATAACAATGAAGGAAGTTTGTTATCGTTTGAGCTTCGCGTTGCCTGGATCCATGGATCGGAGTCGAACCACTCCACACATAATTGTCCTTCTGTTATTACCACCACCCCTACTCCCACTCCCACACAGACGTTGCACCAGGGTCTCATGGGATTGCGGGTCACTTCTCTTTTTTATTCAGGTTTCAGACAATCTCCAAGTGGGTTCCCGTGACCCCCGCCGCTGTCACGTCCTGTGTCCACCCTCCCCCCGCCTTTATTGCAGTCGGGCCAATTACCTCTTGTCTTGAGGTAACATTTGGCAGGGCTTGTGGCAGGAGGCGAATGAGGCAAGCGACAGGGGCGCCACCTTTGGGGCTAGCGGGCAGAGTGGGCGGTCGTGGATTATTACTTTTTTCCTTGTTATTTCATGTATCATTCAGTCGCCCCGTGTTAATATAGAGTGACGGGCCGGTGACTTCCGGAAGCCATCCCCATGCCCGCTACTACACCAGCGCCACGCCTGGTGCAGCGGGGTTCTCGTGACAACACCTCATTGCCGGTTGGCGTCATGCGTTAACTTCATTGGCAGGCGCGTCCCCGTGTCTTAACACCACTTCACCTTCTACCTGCTCCCTACCCCGACCACCTCTCCTTATTGCTTGTATAATTTAGGGGCGGAATACCCTGCCGCCTCCGCCGCCGGCGCTACCGCCCAATATCCAGCCGGCGGTTGACATTCTCGAGGCCCTGACGGTGAGGGTGACCACACCGGGGCGGGGGCTCATTTCCTGGCCGCGCCCGTCCCCAGGCTTGTCACCGCCGCCACAAACGTCTGGCCGGCGCCGACCTTTGTGCGGCGGGCGCGGGGCGGGGTCCGGGGGCGGTGTCTTATAATTGGGCCTATCTTCCTCCTGCACGGGGCTCTGACAACAAATGATAGCATTAGAGAAGGGCGCAGGAGGATGGTTGGTGGACGACAGGCCGGCGGCCACAACCGGGTTATCGCGGCTCTTTACGGGGGGCTGCGCCGGCCTGACCTCGCCGGGTCGCCGGGAGCAGCTCCGGGTCTGCTCGCGAGTCGTTCACCGAGGCCTCGACCAAGGTTGGCTTTATTGGACGGGCGTCAGTGGTTATCGAAGTGCATGGCCCGCCCTATAGCTAGCCACCCCGTCTCCCTGTCCCATTCCCCCTCCCCCAACTGTATATCAGTACACGCAGACGCCCTGGTGCCTTTACCCTTCTTACCTAGATTGGCCCCAGTTCCTGCACCCTATGGCTACCCCTCCACCTACCTTTATACCAGTGCTCGCTTGGATACAGGGGCCTGTTTAATAATCTGGGATCTTACACTTATGGACGACCTTATGGACGGCTAATACTGTCTTAGGGAACAGACTTAAAATATCATTAAACGATAACCCTAGTATGAGGGGGTTTATGTACGATCCTAGATTATTAAACGGAGCCCAGGACTTTTGCAGGAGGTTTTGTCCCTAGAGGACAAGTCTTTGATTCATGGACCAGTCAGGGATGGATACATATCATAATAAACTTAATTCTGATTTCCTTCAATCATTAAATGACTGTTCATAATCAAAGACTTGAGCAAGTCTACCCCTTACCCTGCCCCGCAATCGTCGGCGACCCTCCAATCCCATCCCCCACCATCCCCCACTACCCCCCCCCCCCCCCACCTACTCCTCCCATCCCACAGACCATCAAGAGTTTCGCCCCGTCTCCATGCTTTCCTGCAGCGGCCTCCAATTTGGGACGTCATCCCCGCCGGGTTATCGGGGAATTTGTGTCTATTCCTTGTATCAAGTCAATTCCAGTCGGCGCACGCTTCTCGCCGGCGCAGGACAAGTCACGGGAGACCTCACCGGAAATGGCGCCGGTCACTGCCCGCCGCGCCCCCTGCCGGCTGCAGCACGAAACCGGCTATCGGCATGTGATCTCGTGTCTTCTCGTGTCACGTGGCCGCCAGAGGAGACGCCCGAGATTACCCAGTTGGCATTGCGGTCGCGGGTCGACATGGGCCCCGGCATATTCCTCCGACGAGGGCGACGTCAATGCGCAATGGGTGGCCCGCGCATGCGTAGAAGAGATCAATCAACCGATAGTTGGCCGGGCTTGCAGCCATCCGGCCGAGTTCCCATCAACATGCCTATTTCCGTATAGACAGAGGGATAGGGCGCGACTTGCGACTCCCCCCCCCCCCCCCCCCACACACACACACACACACCCACACCCGTGTCATCGACCTGGTAGGGGCTGGGTCTAATTGAACTTCTCCGATGTGTACGTACACACATAAAAACAAGTACTGCAGCGGAAGACTAATATTGGTATAACTGAAATGAAATATTGTTTCTAAAATGAAGGCTATCTATTCTCCGAAACGTAGTGACATAATAGTTACTGTAGGTATAATCTGAATGTTCAAATGAATCTAAAACAAAATCAAGATAAAACTTGAAAAAGAAATTACTGATGGTGTTGGTTTTGTGAATAATTTGCTCAAGAAACATAACAATATTCTTGCATTGATGTTCTATTTATTCACCTCCCATGTCCTTTATTCCATCATATTATTGTTAAAATTCAAGAGAAGAATCAGATCTAATCATGCCGAGAATGAAGAATGGAATTGCAATATTTCATTTCTTGTTTAGAAAGCGGTCTATTTTCAGAATCTACTTATCTCCGAATGAAGTGCGGCCGGGACGTCATACCCCTGTGCAGACGGGGGCGGGCTGAGGGCGGTGTGGGGCACGTTTCTCGGCTCTGATCGTGCCCTCTACTTACACGTGTATAAGCCATTTTACACTGGCCGACCATAAGCCATTTTCCACTGGCCGACTATAAGCCATTTTCCACTGGCCGACTATAAGCCATTTTCCACTGGCCGACTATAAGCCATTTTCCACTGGCCGACTATAAGCCATTTTCCACTGGCCGACTATAAGCCATTTTCCACTGGCCGACTATAAGCCAATTTCCACTGGCCGACTATAAGCCATTTTCCATTGGCCAACTATAAGCCATTTTCTACTGGCCGACTATAAGCCATTTTACACTGCCCGACTATAAGCCATTTTCCATTTTGAAATCGTTGGTGACATTTATTATGTTTGGAGGATAGTGCAGGCAGTATGCACCATGACATACGGCAGGAACATTCCATACACAGCATCTTCAAGAAGTTGTGGGTCCTTTCACGAGCAGGGACCTGCTTCACTAGTTTCGTGACATGTCTAGATGGCGTCTAGCTGGTGTCCAGTTTCATAAGACCTAGACATTAGACTTCATTTTGTCCGTTCTTGCTTGCACTGATTGGTGCCGCTTTTCATGTCTGTCTAACCCTTTTGTCACGAAACAAGTGAAACAAGTCCATGATGTGTAGATTTGTCTAATACTTATGTTTGGGGTCTGTCTTTTCCTAAGGGCAGCTACTTGTGTTGTCACGAAACTAGACAACCCCAATGTCTGTATGGTGTCACAGACATGTCACAAAAACTGGTGAAACAGACCTGTCCCTGGATCGTTCCCGAAGAAGTGCCAAAAGTCTGTCAGTGGTTCCTGACTTTAGATCAGTGACGGGATATCAGCCAATGGAAACTGGCCTTATACGGCATATAGCCTATGATCCATGGGGGCTGCCATGACGCCCCCCGAGTAGGTGTTCTTCACTAATGGAGGTGAAAAAGTAGGTGTTCTTAACTCATGGAGGTGGAAAAGAAGTGAGTGATAATTGGGAAGTGTCACAACTCTAGCCCTGTTCACATATGCATATAAAGTGATCCATGTGGAAAATATCATGTCTTGGGTTTAATTATCATGTCATCCTACTCTGGGATGGGTGTAGAGAGTCAAAGGAACCATGGTGAAACATTGAAAGGCAGTTGAATTTCGTAATAACAAAGAGCCAGAATACAGGATTTGTCCTAGCCTGGCAGCCTGGCCTAGTTAGACTATAGGCCAGGTAACAGGTTGCAGTTTCGTGGTGCATTATTGGTAACGCCTCCATTATTCTGTTGCATTGTGGGATTGGCAGACCACCAGATACACTGGTTCCCGGGGTATCCACTAGGGGGCTCGGCGGAGATATATATGCGGAACCCAGCCAAACCACTAGTCCACTAGTGCCCTGGCCCTAGCGACAACGGGACGTACTACAGTCTAGTTGAAGATCGAAGGAACCGATTACCTGTCCCTTATTTCATTAGGGCAGGGAACCAGTCCAGATTTGTCCCCCGACCACCTAGTGACTGCTTCATGAACTAACAATGGCTCTGTCCCCTATAGTGTGAGCTTGCCCTCGTCCAACATCAACTCCCGTGCGCCACCCCTCCCCCTTGGCCCTCACCCCTCCCGCGCGACCCGTCGCTGCCTTGTCCATTTCCTGGCAAATGCGCCGATCATGCCGACGCCCCGCCTCGTTTCGCGCACAGGGGGCGCTCACGTGATCGTCGACCGGAAGTGGGAGCGTGGTCGACTGAGCATTACGGTTGTAGGTAAATAAGGGAGCGTGTAATGGAGCTCTGCGGGCTGTAGGTAAATAACGGAACATGTAATGGGCGGCCGGAGCGGGAAACCCTCTGAGCAGCTCGGCCTATGTCACGTCAGGCGCGTCGAGTGAGGAGCTCGCCTGAGGTGACACGCACGCCTCAATTGACGCTCACCGCCTTTGAAAAATACAGAGTGGGGAAAGTTCAACGTATGCTTCAACACACAGGCGATCCTATATACCAAGTAGCTCCCAATTCCCGAAATAAAAAATAGGGTCTCTCTGTATTAAAAGGCCATGAGCTTTCATTCGCAGGGACGATGTGGATTTTTTTTTTTTACGATATGGATTTTTCTTTTCTAGAGCGTGATCGCAAGCCCTATTTACGTTGCCTATATAAGGCTAGAGTGGTCACATACACTTTCAGCGTGTTGATATCCCTTCACTATCTGTGTGCTGTTCGCTGTGCTATTGGATAAGGAGAAGGGTGCCAGTGTCTCGGAGTCTTAGAGGCATGCCCAGCTGACTATGAACAATCACTCAAGACCAAAATACCTCATTGACCCACTGTCGCTTGATGTGTTTTGATCCTATACTTAGGCAGTTAGAGAAATGTCAATTTGACTGGGTGCAAGTAGGTTACAGAAAACGATCGATAAACTGAATGTAACCCAAACCTTTTAGTTGATATTCATTTAAAATTTCAGGCTCATTCATCAATGATGAACATGTATACCATTTGCTGCTAGTTTCAATAAGGATTTACCCTGCGAAGACATAGGCTATATCAGCCTATTTGAGCGTCGTCACAGCATCAATTCAACATTTGTACATATTTGTGGATACATGCTAATACAATAAGCGTGAAATACAAATGTTTATATCAGTCTGATTTGTGCAACTGAACTAGTATCATCTCATGTTTCTCAAGGTTTTACAGGCATTTGAAATCTTATTGAGTGTCCTTACCTTCTGATGAAAACCCCCCACTTCAAATGGATGTCCTTTTCGCTTATTTATGAGGAGATATGTTACATTAAGACCCGCTACTGCAATTCTGAAGCGTGCCCAATTCAATGGAGAAGTTCACCCAAGGGTCAGACAATCAACCGGCGATAGCGACATTCACAATGAATTAATTGTCACTCGTGGCTAATTAGAAGACATTATCCCTGCCATTAACGCGGCGGATTGTTTGGTTTCTGTGTATCCAGCGCTTCCCGGCTCACACATCACTCTCAGCCGGGGGGAGGCGGGCGGCAGTGGTCGGGGGTGGAGGCGGGGACAGGACCCTGGAGGGCAGTAGATGGCCCGGCGACATGAGCTTGATGGCCGACGGAGCCGCTGACACCTTTTTTTGTGTTGGAGCGTGGTTTATTTGGTGTTTCTTTCTAAATGAGGGGGTATCTCTCCGAGGAACGGTTCGGGTGATGGGGAGTGGGTGTAATCTGACCGGCGGTCAGTGGGTGCCCGCCGGGGGATGAGAGGTACTGACCGCTCCCCCCGCTCCCCCGCTCCCCACACCGCCCATCAAATGTCCCGCTACTTACCCGCACACCGGCGCCGGGGCACTCATTAAGTCGCCACCGCTCGTATTAATTGTCATTCCCCCTGCTCCACTGCACGCATTCACCGGGGTGTTTTTACACCAATTGTGGCCGCCAAAGACCCGGCGGCTAAGAGAGGTTAGCGCGGGGTGAGCGTGGCCGGAGTACGGGTGTCGGTTACGCCGCTAAATCCGCAAAGTACGGGGTCCGTCATCGGGATTTGTCGGCCTCCGTGCCCGCCTGACCCCGCCACACCTCCCCGACCCCGACCCGAGGTCCCGCTACCCCGGCGCAACCTTGCACCCCTCCTCGTCTGGCCGTCCTGTCGGACACCACTCGACCCGGGAACTCACCCCGGTTGTCCGGTACGGCGTCTTCAGTTTAACCCCGATGCGTCGACCGTGTGATGGCCTCTGGCGTCTTCTCCCATTCAACCCCCATTCCCCGTGTTTTTAGAGTGTGCTTGCATGCGCTACATATACTCATCTAGAGTTTAGAGGGGTGCATATAGACTTTCAGGGTACTGCATGTATATCGCTTCACTATCTGTGTGCTATTCACTGTGATAATGAGAACAGAGCAGGGAGCCAGTGTCTCAGGGTCTTAGAGGCATGCCCAACTGACCATGACCAATCACTCAAGACCAAAATACCTCAAGACCCACTGGTGCCTGATGTGTTTGGATCCTAGATAGGCAGTTACAGAAATGGCAAGTTGACTGGGTGCAAGTGGGCTACAGAAAACTATCCATAGGCTAAATCTAACTCAAACCTTTTAATCATTATTCATTTATAATTGCACGCTCATTCATCTATGATCAACATACTATTTGCTCCTAGTTAGATATAAGCTTTACTTGGCATCACCAAGTGACCGCCATATGCAGTCAGCCAAATGTAAGATCCCTTTTTTTTTTCTTTGTGTCAAGTTTTTATTATTCATATCTGTTCAAGGTACAGTTCTTCCTAGGAATACATAGGAAGCAACATTATATGATTGTGGTCAACGTAACTAGTAGCAAATAGCATGTAGTATCATTGATGAATGAGCGTGCACTTATAAATGAATAACAATTAAAAATGTTTGGGCTATATTCAGTCTATGGATTGTTTCTGTAACCCATTTGCACCCAGTCAACTTGCCATTTATGGAACTGCTCGAGTCTATGATCCAAATATATCAAGCACCAGTGGGTCTTGAGTCATTTCGGTCTAGAGTGATTGGTCAATGTCATCTGGGCATACCTATAAATGCCTGAGACACTGGCACTCTGCTCCTTCCCCAACATTACAGGGAATAGCATGCATAATGTGAAGGGATAACTTTTTTGCAGAACGATGGAAGCCTGTATGTGAGAACTCTAACCACTAGGCGATGTATATAGAACATGCAAGCACGCTCTAATAAGACATATGTAAAGTCATAATTTTTTCAAAGTGTTTATTATCTGTTTGATATCAGTTCTTCCTATGAATACAAAAGAAGCAACATTATGATCATATGATTGTGTTCAACGTAACTAGGAGCAAATAGCATGTAGTATCATTGATGAATGAGCGTACAGCTATAAATGAATAACAATTAAAAGATTTGGGTTACATTTAGCCCATGGATCGTTTTCTGTACCCACTTTTACCAAGTCAACTTGCCATTTATGGAACTGTTTGAGTCTATGATCCAAATATATCAAGCACCAGTGGGTCTTGAGTAGGGTCTTGGACTCAAGTGATTGGTCATGGTCAGCTGGGCACGCCTCTAAGACACTAAGACACTGGCACAGTACTCCTTTCCCAGTATCACAGTCCCAGTATCACAGGACATAGATAGTGAAGGGATAGCTTTTTGGCAGTATGCTGAAAGTCCATATGTGACCCCTCTAACCTTTAGGCAATGTACATAGGGTATATGAGCAAGCTCTAGAAAGGGGAGTAATGGAAAAGTGAAAGGTGCAACAAGAGTCATAATGTATGAAGTTCAGTTTCTTGAATTAGGCAGTTGGTAACTCAGGCTTTCATGATATATGTAGAAGAGACTACCCGCTATCACAGCATTGGGTTCTTGGTCGTTTAAGCTGCATCTTGAATATTAGGCCCCGCGTCCAACTACTACTATGGCTCTGATATGGTCTACGATGCACCTCCCGATAAAAAATCAAAATCGCGTCGGAAGGTCACCAAATATCGGGGCAGTTGGCGATTAGGCACCGAAAAATAACCATTACCGTACGATGCTTGGTGGATTGGCATGTCTAGACATTTGTCTGCGATTTTGCACCTTCCCGATATGTCTCAGATATATGCTTTTTGTATCGGTGCCATATCGGTAGGTCTAAATTTCTATCGTAGTAGGTGGACGCCAGACCTTAAAGAAAATGGTCATTTTCAACCGATAGATTGTCAATATTCTAGAACAGTCTCTTAAGTGAGCCGTTTGTAAGGCACTGCCATACACTGATCAATATATAGAAAAAAAATATCGTGATCTTTTTAATTCTTTAGGTTTGGGTTTAACGTTTTCACTAAACATATAATTTTGCGGAGAAATAGGGGTTTCTTGTCCATAAACGCATATCACAAATGGTCATAGAAAGAGACCCAAGAACCTCATTAAGTGTTGACAAAGAGTACCTGGGGAAGGCTTAGGGTAAATCGCATCCGCGGTATTGACTCGGTGTGTATTTTCCCATGGCTCACTCATGTATACAAGCACCACTGCACACTTACCTATGCAGGTACATTGTGGGCAGGTGATCGGGCGCGCTCTCCAATTTCCTGCCAGTCTGAGAGCTTCCCATGGAGCGGTCAGCAACAGGTGCACGGTCCGTGCCCTTTGAAGCGGACACCTGTGGCCGGCAGAGCCACCTGAGAGTGTCATACATCACTGACCACCGCGTCTTACCAATAGTTACATTCCCGCGCACCTGTCGGGGGCTCAATGCGCCCCGCCGCCCGGCCCCGACCCCGGGGCTTCCCGTTGCCGTCACCCTTACCCCCGGAGTCCAGGCGGACAAAACCCCGGGGTGGCGGGTCAGGGCAGGCCGGCTGAACCCTCCCGGCACCCCGGCCGGAGGTGAAGCCGACCCCTGCACTCCCGGCCACTCTCCCACGCTGGACGACCCGCCGACGGTTATCTCAACATGAAAGGGCTGGTAGCCCCGGGATGTCTTTACGTAGTTGATGGATAATGAAAAAAGGTATAACGCTAAACTGACCACTCTCTTGTGGTCGTACATCAGAGGGGAAAATGCTAGTACCCTCAACACAGACACCCAATTATGCCCCCAAGTGAAACCACTTTGAAATGCCCTTTTTGTATGGCCTCAGTATAAGAGGTTCGCACTACTTTTTAAATTTTACGTAAAGTGATACGGCGCCAATTTATCTCCCCCATATTGCCCAGGTTTCACTTTACAGATTCAATTAAAGATATCTCTTGCCTTCCATGCGATTAGAAATTTAACATCAATGGTGAACTGTCGCATTCTGTGATGTGGTCTTTACCATTCCAACGCATCTCACATCATTTATGATATATTCCAGCAAACAGTTTTATTTCTCGGAATTACGTTTCTCGTAGTGGAATCATGAAAGTATTTGTTCGGGTATTCCAAAACATAATAGTATGATTTTTAAAATGTTCCAATTCAAACATATATTATGCACGCTTGATTTTGTCAGTGTTAAATTAAAAGCAAAACGCGTTAAAGCCTATAATAAACATATATAGAATAACCTTTATTTCAGAAAAAGCCAAATCTTACATCATGTTGCACAGGTGTTTGATATAATGTTGAAATATCACGGAATGCACCAGACACTGTATACATGTCTTATTATACACTAACTAAATGATTGGTAATAAATACTAATTTACATGTTTACAATACTATATAACTTTTACACGAATCAATATAAGTATTTAGCGAGGTATATCAACAACAAATATGGTGTTATATCTTTAAAATCTAAATGTTGGGCCATATTGAATGATACCCTGATAAAAAATGATACCCAGATTATTCAATCATATATGAATAAAAACTTTGTAAGTTTCTGCATCTTTACAAATCTGTACAGGTAAGTGCTAAAACTTGCCACTCAGATCATCATGCCCCAAGGGTTCTGAGGGCCTTCGATATTCATTACCCTGGTAAATTCTGTAGTAACTCGATGCTTTCACCCTAAGGGTATGAGCAAATGCAATGTTCATCATTGATGAATGAGTGTGGAATTGTAAATGAATAACAAATAAAAGGTTTTGGATATATTCAGTCTATGGATCGCTTTCTGTAACCCACTTGGACCCAGTCAACTTGCCCTTTCTGCAAACTGCCTGGGACTAGGAACCAAATTGTATCAAGCTGTATACCAGTGCGCCTTGAGGTATTTCCGTCTTGATTGATTGGTCATGATCAGCTGGGTATGCCTCTTAGAACCTGGGACACTGGTCCTCTGCTCCTTTCCCAATATATCAGTGCATAGCATGCAGATGATGAAGGGTTATTCTCTTTGTAGCATGCAGCAAGTCTATGTGACCACTCCAACCTTAAGGCAATATATATGTTTGCGAGCACACTCTAATAAAACTACATACTCTTTTTGTTAAATAACATCCCTGGTTCATCGGTTATATCTTTAATAGGAATCCCATCGTCTGGTGGTGTAGTGATATAAAGATTTTAAGAGGTCAGTACAGAAGAGAAATAAATGAGACAATGGTATTAAAAAGGGACGTTTTATTCTTCTTTCTTGTCATTCTCTATCTCGGTTTTTAATGATGTTTATAAAACTGTCAGTGTTTTCGTATGATTCATGAGGTCACTGTGAATTAAAAAGAATGAATGACCATTCCTTCTGGCAGTTTCTATGGTGGCTTTATTCACTGATATATATTCAGTAAACACTAGATATTGGCGCACAATAGAGAGCTAACCATGGGATATTTTAGTTTATATTCGGTTTCAATATCTTATCATTATTTAGATGTGCCAATGAATCTAAACCGATAATATCATGCATGTTACTTAAAATGGAAATCTAATCACTATTCACTTCTGCTATATTTCCAGATGAGGAAGGAAGAGTCTACATTCCTCGGGTGTATCTGAGGGGGCAGCCTGCGAACAATGTCCTTCAACGATTCCCATCCACTCCCCCAGTTGTACATGGACAGGCTACATCATTGGCTGCTGTCTCAGTTAGCAGATGTCAAAGACGGCTGGATACTGCAGGACTGCATGCACAATGTTGGCATTCACATCCCTTCATTAAATTGTTTATTTTTGGCGTTACTTTTTGTACTATTGACTGTTAACTCGCTTATAATTTAGCGGTTTATTTAATACTTCATATTTATAGTAATGTTGTATAAGATCGTCAGAATTGAATATGTATATAGATTTATTTATGTTCACACACACATATGTATAAACATATGTGTGTAGGGTATATATACATATACATGTAGGTATACAAATATATATACATATATGTGATATTTATACACACACACAACATTCAGAGGGCTTAAACTCCTCTTCCTCCAAAGGATAATAAGAGATGTTACCGGGTGGACACAGCTATTCAGGGGTCTGGTAAATAACAAATGGAATGATAATTTTCTGGGACCAACGATACCACGATGTTATAACATGAGTTGATCGTGCCCAAGATCGTCAAGAGTGTTGAATTAAAACGATCTCGGGGATGCCCTACATCGTTGTTTTACACTGTCCTAACAGACAAGACTTCTATTGGGTATTGACGGTTACTTTTTTTCTCTTTCCTTTTCTTTAAGATAAAATCTATGTATTTTTCTATTTAGCGACCTAAATCAAGTAAAACGTTTTCGCACACACGCATGGTCATCAGTCTACACAGTGGAATGTGGGATGCTTGTTGCTGACAGATTCCAGCCAAACCTTTTTCTTTGCAACAGTTTCTATTTTTTAGCATAAAGGACAGACATGCTACTGACAGGCAGTTTCTGACAGGCAGGCTATTGATAGGCAGTGTTCTGACAGATAGCCTTTAGTCTTGTACACAACTGACAGGCAAGCCACTGACAGACAGGCAACTGACAGAAAGGACATTGACAGGCAGGCCAAAGGCGTGAAGGCAACTGGCAGGTCATTCAGGGGTTAGTAATAAACATACAGGCCACTGACAGCCAAGCTCTTGACATGAGCAGGCTTGCCACTGACAGGCAAGATATTGACAGGCTGGCCAATGGCACACTAACAGTATGGCCATGACAGGTAAGCTGCTGATGGGTTTAAGGATGGGCAGGCTGGTTGGTTGGTAGGCAGGTGGTTGGGCAGGCTGGTTGGTTGGTAGGCAGGTGGTTAGGCAGACTGGTTGGTAGGTAGGCAGGTTGTTATAGGCTGGTTGGTTGGTTGGTAGGCAGGTGGTTGGGCAGGCTGGTTGGTTGGTTGGTTGGTAGGCAGGCCTGTCTGTTGGTAGGCAGGTGGTTATAGGCAGGCTGGTTGGTTGGTAGGCAGGTGGTTATAGGCAGGCTGGTTGGTTGGTAGGTGGGCATATTGGCAAGTATATAAATTGTTGGATAGGCTAGGGGGTTGTTTGGCAAGCTGGTATGTTGGCAGGTTGGTATGCAGGTTGTTGCGTCGGAAGGTGTGTCGATGGGCAGGTTGGTAAGTAGACACGTTAGGTCGGCTGGCAGGTTTGTGGGTTGTTGTCCAGGTTGGTTGCCAGGTTGGTGGCCAGGCCAGTTGGTAGTTGGGCATGTTGTTGAGGCAGGTTTGTAGGTGGACAGGTAGATAGGCAGACTTGGTGGTAGTGGTGGGGTAGGAAGGCTTTTGTCTGGGCAGGGAAGTTTGTGTTCAGGTAAAAGAGATAAAAACATAGATTGAAATATGAGTGTGTTTTCAATGTCTAAACATAACGCAATGTTATAAGCATACACTGCTTTACATGACCTGGCAGTGGCCTCATACTTATGATACTATAGTTTTAAAAATATAAGTGAGTCAAACATTAGTATAATAAAGTAGTACAGATCTTCCTAACAATGCTGCCAGTCAGAAGATGTTCAGTAATATATCTTTAAAAAATATCCACAATTTAGACAAAGATATCCTGGGGTCTGCATTTTCCTAAAAATCGATACAATATTCTTTTACATCTATACTTCTGGCAAGGGAAGAATCCTATTCGGTACTTGTTCTTTATTCTTTACAAATCAATTTGAATATCTCCCAATGATAAAGTCGTAGCAAATTCAGTGCAAGATGAAATAGCTTTGGGCGACTGATACTTGTTTTGTACTTGTAAGGAACCCTATAGCCCACAAAGGGAATAGGAAACCACAAAGGAAAAGTGTATCATTTGTAAACTGTATCGTATAATAATAAAATTATACATGTTACAGTGATATGAATTAATCAACCAAGTCAGTGTCCATCATTTATGTATGTTTGAATGCCATACAGATAATTTCTCATTTATACTAATCCAGAAACATAGTCCTTGTTCTCGGAACTCAAAGAGGAAAGAGTTGACTGATTAATGAATACAGTTCAATATTTGCCACAGATTTTCAGAGAAGGCCAAGCTCTATGTCAAGATACGGTGCGTTACCATAATTCAGTATGCACACCATGAGCTATACACGCATTATATGTCATGGGTTATATCGTAATGGATGCATTTATGTCAGAGATGACACTGATATGTATCGTGGGCAATATATCACATAAATGATACATACATTAAGCACTAAAGAGATGGTTTTTTTCTATTAATCCCTGTTGATGATTGTCCAAAGTTATATCCATTTGGGAAAAACACATAAGGCCCACTGCTTTAATTTTTTTCTAAACTGGGGTACAAGCTATTAGTGAGCATTATTACTGGGAACACATTAAGACCAAGCTCTTTTGAATGAGTGCCCTCCAGCGAATATAAATGTCTTAAAATCATTCTCTGTCTGTCTGTCTCTGCCTGTCTGTCTGTCTGTCTGTCTCTCTCTCTGTCTCTCTGTCTCTCTCACTCTGTCTCTCTGTCTGTCTCTATATATATATATACATACATATAAATATGTATATTCATATATATATTATATATATATATATATATATATATATATATATATATATATATATATATATATATATATTTAGATACAGACAGACAGACAGACAGACAGAGACAGACAGACAGAGACAGAAAGATAGAGACAGAGAGACAGACAGATGTGTGTGAGTGAGATCCTATGCTACAGATCATGAAACGGTCCAGTAAAAACTCTTTATTGCCTATAGGTTGTGCAGATACAGAAGACCTTCCTACAGTGTCAACTTTCCCCAAGTCACGGATTGTCACACAATAGAGGCCAGTTCAAGCAGTCGGCATTGTGTCCTGTCATTAACAGCGAACACTGCGCTTGGTGCAGTGAGCAGAATATGGGGAGCATAGTATCTCACACCTGGTATTTTCCCTCCATAGACTTAACATTTAGAACTCGTACTCAATGCCCATGGAGTATTTAGAAAGAATTCCCAATGGGGGAATTATGCCACAAATTGAAGCCAATCAGTCAATGTCAGGAGTGAGATAAATTCAGAAACCCATTGAAGTCTACGGTCAACGGTAAATTTTCATTGATTTCCTCTGCAGAATCCAAACCGTGTTTGTCATATAAGATACCTACCTGTTCATTATAGTGCCGCAGAAATTATAGGTCAAGTTTTCTCTATAATACCCACTTTTCACCACTGTGATGGCAGGCTTATTGGTTACCGGACTAACGACACATTTCAATGTCCTTTGATTCGTGCTATCCCCTTGTAAACATGCGTAGATAGTTACATTCTCCCTCGCATACGTTACGAAATAGCAGATCCATGAGTAAAGGCAATAGCATAAAATATTGTCAAGTCAGAAAAGAAAAGCAAGGAGTCTTGATGTAAAATTCAAATGAATAAACTGCTTATCAAAAAATATATGTGACTGATTCCTAATTTTGTTTTCAGTTTTGGGGATTGCGATTTTTGATTTTATATTTGTCTTGTTCCTCATCGGGTATGTTAAAAAATATAACCATTGTGTAAACTCCACAACTTCATCATCGTTAATAAGACATATCAAATTTTAGACTAGCTTTAGAGAGCGCGCCCTATCTTTTCATATTCACATACATCCACATTTATACCATTGGGTCCTCCATGTGGTATCCCTGTATTATAAGTCGACCGATCCCTGCCCCTATTATATATACCAAGTGTGTAGGAGTGGATTGTGATTGTTTTCTTTGGCCGGTCTTTTGGCAGAGCGCTCAGGGCCTCTCTATATGCATCTCCGCTGCGCGCACCCAACGCCTGCCGGTGCCAAGGTCAAGGTCCCGTTCAAAGAGGGCGCTAACCTCGGCATAAGTCATGCTAATAGGGTCCTTCCCAGATTGACTTGTAATTATGATTTCCTCGGTGATAAGCTGCCATCAATTCGGTGCTGTGAGGCACAGGGCGCCCCGTGCATATGACCAGGCATGGCTTATGCATAGAGGTTCGCTGGGGTGTATACTGATAAGTCATGCGGGACGAGGCTGGGTTAAACACCCCCAGACACCGTCTTAGGCCAGCCACTCTCCCAGCAGAGATCCTCCGCTCTACTTCATGTGGCCGCTTATATCTCTGCCCCAACTTCTCTGCCCGTGAGAACTACGTTGACGTTAGCTCTGGTGGAATCCAATCTGAACAATCTTGACTTTCACTCGCCTAGCTGATCCTCTTACTACCAGAGTCAGGATCTCTGCTAGAAGAGTGAATCATTCTTCGGACAGAACTTTTGTCTTATTAGTCTCTGTCACAATAGGGTATTGTGTTTGGAGATTGTAGTACTCTCGAAGCCCCTTATACATATTATCATTTTCCTTTTTTGAGTATTTTGATAAACAGACCATGAAGTTAGACTTTGTTATCAATTAGTTACGTTACTAATGATTTGAAGTAAGTATTCATAGTTTATATTTCACGATGTCCCAGAGTGTACTTTGTTCTGAGATAATTGGCTCGGGCTCTCTGGCCAGAAAGCGATCGGACCAGACAAACCCCTAAGTCGGAGACGGGTTGGTTGCCAATCTATGCCTGTTTGGGTCAAAATCTGGTCCATATGCCAGTTCTTAAAATATCCTAAATTCTTTGCGCTTTGGCGATTATTTTGTGGTTTATTTGTAAATTATAGAGATGCACATATCTATAATGGCAAATGATATACACGAATTTTGGTTATTTGTTATGTCAAATCAGACATAGATTTAAGGATCACTTTCTTCAGTGGAAAGCACTTCATGTGTTGCAAGATTTTGTTTGTTAACATACCACATATGCTCACTTGAAGGGGCAGTCTATTCAAATGTGGATTCACATTATAACGTGGTTTAAAGTTGAAAAACCCCCAGTTGGATTGTCTCTGAAGCTCAATAAACAATTCCTATATTTCCCAACTCATAATATATAAGTCGTTTGAGTATCATAACTTTTGACAAATGCCCTGTTTTGTATCCGAAATGTTGGCTGGTTCCCCTTGTCGTTAGAGTGTACCCGGGTACCAGTGTATGACATCATTGGGCTGAGGCAGAGATTAGCGCTAGTGCCGCGAAAGATCTGCTGGGAGAGTGTTGGCCAGCATGCTGGTAGTGGGAGGGGGTGGGGCGCAGAGGGCAACAAGTCAGAGAACTTCATGTGTTGTGGAGGATAAAAAGATGGAGCACAGGGCAGGAATTTAATGGGGGCAGCGTATGAGTGAGGTGAGGTTTTTATGCCAAGTGTGACGATCCGGTTTGGGGAGGTGGGGTGGTTATAGTTAGTAGCGGGTGTGTATGGGGTGGTAAGATGGGGCACGGAAGGGGCTAGACTTGCTCAAGTCTTTCATTATGAAGATTCAATAAATACTCAAACTAAATGCATTTCAATATATATTATATGCCCTTCCTCTGAGAGGTTCAGGAATTACAGGAGGGTTAGGGCTGGTGGAGGAGTAACCATGATTTATATGGAAGAACGCTAATAAGCGAATATGATATGTCTATTGTATATTTATGTGATTGAATAAGAAAAAAGGATGCAGGGACTAGAGCCAGTTTAAGAAAGGGCCTAAATGGGGCGATGTCTCCCAATAATTGGCAAGGGCGCCTATAGCAATCATAGCTTCCTGATGCCAACACGATTCTCCTTACACTGGAGTCATTCCACGGGACTGGGAGTTCTCATAGCATAAGCTATACAATTGTCCGTTAAGGAAATATCCCCTTTTTTTTACTCCTACTCGGAGCGTAGCCGTCATTTGTTGCCCGGGCCGTGGCCTGCCTTGCCCCGACAGCCCCGAGTCAGGCAAGGGTCGCTGACCGTCGGGCGCCGCCTGCCACAGCCCCGGGAGCCAGTGGCACGCCAGCCGGGGGCCGGGGCCAGCTGGGCGCGGTCAGAAGTTACCGCTGCCGTGGTTACACTAGCTTACCCCCGGATGGCACGCACACGCTCTCTTGAACTCGAAACTTTAATCATGGCCGCGGTCAAGTGTCACTGACACACGCCCGGCCTTTTACCATTTGGCTCTGCGCCCAATCTCCAACCGCTGTCCGCTTCCTTCAAGACAAGCCGCAATTGCCTCGCCAGGTCTGCCGGCCGATGCCGTGACCCCTGCCGGCTGCTGACCACCGGCCGCCCCCGCCCTGCCCCCCGCCCTGCCCCCGCCGTTGGCCCGCAGCACGGCGCAACCACGCGCGCGGTATTTTCCGCACGGCTGGAGCTCCCTGGGTCCTGGGTTGTGATCAATGGGCCATGGATTGGTGGCCACTTTTAATACGCCAATAAAACTTGGTCATGGAGATGGATTCCGCCCGGGCTGACCATGCCGCAGACTGCCCGCAAGATGGACCATTGTAATCAATGGATAGCCCCTGTGTGTGACTGTGAAAGGGGTGGGCGGGTGGGGGAGGGGCTGATGGCGGCTAAATGGTCTCAGATGGACTTCTCTGAAAGGGCCCCCGTTCTCTATGTATCAGTGATATTATGATGTCTTCTGTTATTGGACACGTTGTAAAATGACAATGAGTGTGATTTAGAGTAGTTATAAAGGATTGTCAGCAATAAAATCTATTGATTTTAGTAAATCCTCCAATATAAACAATGTGAGATCGTCGGTGTTAAAAATAGCGTTCATGGCTGCCTTAGATAAAATACAGATATTATTAAACTCTATAAATCATCACCTGATTATCCCTGAACAATGGAAAACCTCCACGGTTATTCCGATTCCTAAAAAGGGTAACATTAAAAAAGTAAACAATTTAAGACCAATAAGCTTATTGCCCTTGCCAGGCAAACTGATGGAAAAAGTGATTAACAAGAGGCTTAAATTCTTCTTGGAAAGCAACAATCTTATCACTGATGCCCAACACGGTTTTCGATCAGGTAGATCAACCCATTCTGCAATTAGCCAATACTTAGCAGGTATTTATAATAACTTGAACGATAATGAAAATCCAATTACTGTCTTCTTGGATTTCAAGAAGGCGTTCGACACGGTTTCTCATGAATTATTAATAAAAAAACTTACTGACATAGGACTATCAAACAATACTTGCTATTGGTTTCAAGAGTATTTACTCAATAGAATCCAACGCACATTGCTAGACGATAAAATCTCCACACCTGTAATTACCACATATGGCATCCCCCAAGGTTCAGTATTGGGCCCTACCTTATTTTTGATATATATTAACAGCCTTGCTACATATTTAGATAATACACCTTGTAGTCTGTCCCTATATGCAGACGATACAACCATCACAACAAAAAACACTGAAGATTTGAAGGTTGTACTGCCCCTTACACAAACCTGGTGTGAACAGAATATTCTTACAATAAATGAAAAAAAGACACAAATATTATATTACGAGAGACAGGGAGGAGGAGGTAAACAACAAAGAAAACATATAGTCAAGTTAAACAACCACCAGTTGGAAGAAGTATCAAACTATAATTACTTAGGTCTTAATATCGACTCAAAATTAACTTTTGAAACTCAGAGGAGTAACGTAAGGAAAAGAGTTCAGGACAAAATCTATTTATTAAGGAAAATTCGCGGACTTGTTACAGAAGAAGTGGCATTACGTATCTACAAAGCTTACATATTGCCCTATCTTGATTACTGTGACTGCATCTGCGAACTGAAATCTCAAGAAGGAAAAAATGAAATCCAACTATGGCAGAATAAGATTCTTAGAATCATATACAGAGTCAAACTTGGTCCCAATCCACGGCTAAATACGGAGGAATTACATAAAAAAGCAAGATTAAATTACCTAAATGACAGACGCAACATTCATTTATTGTATTACGCATTCTCACTATCAAAATTACCTTATCTAAACGATGCAAGGAAATTACCTACAAGAAGGTTTGATGGGCTACGACTTATTGAACCCAAGGTGAAATACCCAGGTTATATAACATCATTTTACAACCGCGCTATTAAACTCTGGAATAAACTCAAAACAAACTATACAAATATAATCCCTTTGAAAAAATTTTAAAAAGCGATAAAAACGAGTTTCCCTCAATGCCTAGATCAGATCAACTATGGATAACCTAGGTCTGATTGTGACTGCAACAGCCTACCTTACACTTATATAACGTTGATTTATTCTAACTATGTTGTTAAAGACGCTCAAGATACAATGGACCAATATTAAGTACTTGAACTACATGGTACTGCGTTAATAACGGATGAATCGGAAAGCAGATTGTGATTGCAACTGTTTTGATGATACCTCCTTCAATCTAAAATTGTTATTTACTATTGTTAACAAAGGCTACTAAGAAAAAACGCCACATAAATTGTAAAAGGTATAAAATGATTATCCATGACCAGATTGTGACTGCAACTGCTCTGTTGTATGGTAATAATATATATAACGTAAGGACTGATATCAATGTATACCGATCCCTTGGATCTACGAGAAGAAAGCTAACACAGGAAGATTGAGAATCATCCATAGTGATTGTAATGCTGATATACTACTAAAACAAAACATCACATTACATTTCATTAATCCCACTATGGATTGATTAAAAACGGATTACTTTACTTGACTGTAATATGTTGTACTAGACCGTAAGATTGACCAGAGGGCCCGGGTGGAAGAACGGCTTTGCCGAATCCGGTGGAATGTATAATCTTTTCCCTGAATAAAAACTTGATGAAAAAAAATCTCAACCCTGGTATTTTTTCTCCATAGACTTAACATTGGGAACTCGTATCCAACGCCCATGAGATATTAAGGGAAAATATCTAATGAGAAATTATGTCATATATATTAGCCCATTAGTCAACGTGAAAGGTGAGATAAATTTAGAAACACATTTAACTTTTAAGTGTAAGGTCAGAGCTCAATTTCATCCTATTTGAATCGTGTAGTAATTCACGCATTTTCGCCTTGCGAATTACTACAAGATTCAAACTCAGTGGGATACTATGGAGAAACCAAACAAGAGTTAGTCCTGTTGTTGTTTATTGCGTATCACTGCACGAGGCGAAGCCGAGAGCAGTACTACGCTATCTTGCCGGAGTGCGATGAACAATAACATGACTAACTCGAGTTTGGTTTAGAATTTATCCTACCCCGCCGGTCTAAATTACTTCTACATTAACAGATGATGTCATTTGTCAAGTGTATCCCACAAGAGTGATATATATATATTTTTTTTAACTCCAGACCGAATACAGTGACCCAATGTGAAGCCCATGGAGTTTTTTTATTAAGGGTAGGATAAAAGCTCTGACCTTACACTTCCATAGGTTTCCTCTATAGTACAGATTTATAACTAATATAAGTTATAAGAGAAACGTATGATATGAAGTATATGGCAGAGAGAGACACATCTGGTGCTGTGGTGGAGGAAACTGGAGAGATTAAGTACAAGAAGAGCCAGAAAGATTATGGATTAGCCACATTTAAGCAAGGTATGAGGAATAGCGCGGCCGCATGTGGATCCCGTTGTTTCATAATCTAGGATCGTAAATGAAGACCCTTTTCTGTACCTCGCCCAAGGGTTATCGTTTAATAATACTTAAGTCTGTTCTCTAAGACAGTATCAACCATCCATAATGTCCTCCATGTATAAGTGTTTTTTGTTTTGTTTTTTCGATAAGATTTTATTGACGGATGGTTCATACATAGGATATACGATTTTCAACCTGGCCGTCCAGGGAGCAACGTTACGTACAGGGAAGTAGATACACAGAGAATTGTCACAGATGTTGAAGAATCTCAAAGAGTGTTAGATAAAGTTGACCCGTATCGTCCCTTGGTCTCCATGGTATACGGAAAGGGTCTCCATGTATGATCCTAGATTATTAAACGGGTCCTTTGCAGAAGTCAGAGTGAAAGGGCACATAACGTGACACCATCGTCATACCTATGTCACGTCTCCCTGACGTGTATATCATACCAGCATGTTAGTGTATACACAGATACACACACATACACATTGTATTTATTGTTATCACCCTTGTATCCCTCATAGGAGGAATTCAGTCGGTCTACCTTCTGCTATTAAACATCTAAATATTGAACATGTCGTTTATGGCATGTATAGACAACCTCACCGCTTGTTGACGCACACACCTATGTCAGTTTGGAAATCGAAATATCTTGCTTTAAACATGGACATGTGTTTTTGAGGGAGGAGTGTATATCATATGGACGAGGTGCGACGATGTGGGCCCTCCATGGTCGGGGTTGTGCGCTGGTATTCCGCTGACATGGCCTCCTCTGTATACCACCGACTGGTAACAAGCACCAACCCGATCCCCAAACAACTCCCCCCAGCGGACCTGGCGGGAACGCGGCAAAAAGCACCTTAACAAACAGTGTTTTATTACATCGCTTCTGTTGGTATCATGGAGAGCAATAGGAGAACAAAAGCCACAGAGGTTGCCCCCGACCTCCTCCCCCGCTCACCCCGCTACTTCCCACCACCATACGCAATCCAGGCTCTATCCATTGCTGCTCTCCCACCACCTCGACCCTCACCTACCCATCATCCTGCCCCCCATACAGCCAAACTCAGGAAGTGCCACAATGATGGCGTCATAGATGTAGTGTTTGGGTTGTGGAGAAGTTCGCAATATGTATTATCCTACCCCTAATAAAAAACCGACATAGACTTAACATAGGGAAATTTTATGTGGCAGGCCGTGACATAAAGTGTTTTTTATGCCACTAGAGTAATAACAATATTGACCAATCAGAGAGCAGGATGTCAGCTACTATGAAAAAAAGTTATGTTGGTCATTGACTCAATATATATCTTTTAGTAATACAAAAGCATAGACGAGGTAGGATAAATACGAAACCGAACTCGAGTTAGACCTGTCAATGTCTATGCCACTCTGGTCAGGTCTGCTCCTCACTACACTCGGCTACACCTCATGTAGTAATACGTGACCTTCCCATCGTGGCATAAACATTGTCAACTCTAACTCTCGTTCGGTTTCTACTTATTATAACACTGTGGGTCTATTTACTCACCAGTGGTCTTATTGAGTGCGGGCCATACGATCATATAGGCCTACTCTTTATCTCACCCATAGACTTAACATTGGGAACTTGTTCTCTATTCCCCTACGAGTATTGTAGCACGTTCTCCATGGTCTATATCCTGTGTATCATCCATTCCTTTATTGTGAACTGGGGTAAGATAAATACAGAAAGTAACTCGTTTTGGTCAAAGAAGTCGTTCTCTGAATCATTTGAATGGTACATGATATTCACTCCGCTGATGCCTCGTTCATATCACTCCGCATTAAACTCATGGAGAACGACAACTTTGACCAAAACTTGTTGGTTTCTTCTTTAGTCTGAAGGTCACATAGATTTTGAGCTTGCTGTAAAAAGCTATCCCTTAACTATTTTTGTGTTAACACTGGGACATTGGGAAAGGAGAAGAGGGTCAGTGTCCCTGTGTCTTATGTCAGGGACACACTAAGCCAGAAACGGTAGCGATATCCAGGGACCTGTTTCACTAGTTTTGTAACATGTCTGTGACACCATACAGACATTGGGGTTGTCTAGTTTCATGACAACACAAGTAGCTGCCCTAGGAAAAGACAGACCCCAAACATAAGAATTAGACAAATCTACTCATCATGGACCTGTTTCACTAGTTTTGTGACAAAAGTGTTAGACAGACATGAAAAGCGGCACCAACAGTGCAAGCAAGAACGGACAAAACAAAGTCTAATGTCTAGTTCTTATGAAACTGGACACACCATCTAGACGCCATCTAGACATGTCACGAAACTAGTGAAACAGGTCCCTGGATCGCCAGCAAATGATGACATGTATGTAAAATAGCATATCAATGTAATACCTCCTCCTGGTAATTTAGCATCGTAGAAGTAATAATCAGGTGAGATATTAGAGGCGAGCCAAACTGACCATGACAATCACCAAAATACTTCATTGACCCACTAGTGGTTGCCGTCACACCTGATAGTAACAATATATTTGGATCCTAGACAGGCTGCTACAGAAAGGGAGAGTTGACTGGGTGCAAGTGGGTTACAGAGAATGACCCATAGACTGAATATAGCCCAAATCTTTGAATTGTTTTTTTTTATATAATTCCATGCTCATTCGTCAACGTGGTTGTACGCCCTATATACATCGCCTACAGGTTAGAGTAGTCACATATAGACTTCATGCATACTGCACAAAAATTGTCCCTTTACTATCATGCGATTCACTGTGATATTGAGAACAGAGCAGCAACCCAGTGTCTCAGGGACTTAGAGGCATGACAAGCTGACAATGACCGATCCCTCAAAAACTTCAAAAACCAATTGTGGTTGATATGTTTTAATCCTAGAATGGCAGTTGAAGAAATGGCAAGTTGACTGGATACAAGTGTGTTGCAGAAAACGATCCATAGATTGAACATATCCCAAACCTTTCAATTGTTATTCATTTATAATTGCACGCTCATTCATCAATGATGAACATACCATTTGCTCCTAGTTTATAATTCGATGCTCATTCATCAATGATGAACATACCATTTGCTCATAGTTTTCTTCACCCACTGCATTTCCAGTCAGTACGCCCCACTGCTTTATCCCCCAAGTCCTATGAACTGCATCCACCCCACGTGACCTCCTGGGCAGGTATTATTACGCCGGGTGTGAAGCGGTCATGTAATGTACACATGCGCACGAAAACACTGGCACTGTGGTCGTTGGAGATAGGACTCCCCTTCACTGGTCCATTGAGAGATGTAGTGGGAATGGGGGGACTTGTACATATTTTAGTGGGCAACCCGTTGACATGCTCATGTTTACGTTATGCTGACGCCACCATAGCCGTGATGCAACGACCAGACCTCCAGCTTTGTCTCCATGCAGACCTTATCTCCCCAGCCACATCCAAACATGAACAAAACGCATCTATCCATTCCCCCCACGATCCACTCATATTCCACACACCCTTTTCTCCACAACCCTCTCCCAGTGGAACACTAGTTCAAATATGAGTCTAAAATCTGTGTTCGTGAGTGGTGAGGGAGAGAGTGAGGGGGGCTGAGGGTCTGTTGGGGAGAGGATAAAAATGATAAAGAGCACGCAAGACTCGGTCCTTACAAACAAAGGCCGGCGGCCGGCAGAGGTTGCCCGTTGATTCCCACTCTTCATTGACGGTCACAGCCCCAGCCTGGCCTCACCATGGACCCTGACATCGTAGCCAATAGGCAAGGTCGGGTGGCATTCACAAATTCATTTGTCATCCTAGACTGACACAATGTGCCGCAACACACAGGGTAGAGAGTAGGGATTGTGTCAGAATCATAGAGTGGGGGGAGAGGGGGAGGGGTCCGTGGGATCAAAGACCACGACAGACCCCCCTCCCTGACCCTCCCGCCCGCCCCCACGCCCCGGGCCGCCGGGCCTCAACGACGGAACCTGACATTACATGGACTCCCACCATTAGGAGTTTTTGTCAGGGTGCTCTTTGCCCGACCACTGGCAGTGAAATAACGGACGGATTATTACCCCCCCCCCCCCCCCACCTCCCACGTCCACAGAGTAAACAAGAACAGGATTAGAGACTTGTGGTCAATGGATAGATTCAGAACAACAACCCCGCGGGGTTCAATTGAGTGTCAGGCGAGGCATGGCCAGTCCACGACTTGAGCCCAGGTCGGATGCATGCATTATTATTGTCTGCATGGATCACACTCAATAATGTTCAGACTTTTATTCCAAAATGAGAAATCACACCACGCAATTGGCAACTAGGACCAATACCTCCCAAATTTGGGAGATTGAAACATGGCCATCAAAAACGGTGAAACTTATTCAATAAACCTCATTAATTGTTATGAATAGTGGATATTAATGATAGGGCATATACATGTAGTTATAGGGCATATACATGTAGCTATAGGGCATATAGGCTACATGTAGCTATTGTGCTATGGAAACAGCAATCTTGCCCCCCCCCCCTATCGACACCATCTAAAACACCAGGTGGCAGGATAAATTACCAATGGATTTTATCAGAAATATTTTGTATAACAACTAAGGTAAGAGCAAACCGGTTATTGTGGATCAGTCCCTGATCTGGACTATTCCCACAGGGTTCATCATTTAAGATACAAGTAGTACTTAGATGTACTACTTGATAAATTCACACCATAGCAGTAGACACTTTGTAGTTACCGGTCAACGGAGAAGATAGTATGTGCTTTCTAGCGAAGGAACTGAATAATTTTGCATTTGTGAATATGTGTGAACATTGTGAAAGTATTGAGGGATACTGCTCTTATCTGTCACCTTCATAATATTTGTTTGTACACTTATATATATATATATAGAAAGATGTTACCTAATTAACCCACAGTTCATTTCTTGTCTGGAAGAACAGATCTTGTATCTGATTACAGGAAATAAAAACCTTTAAAAAAAACAAACGATGTGTGTGTGAGAGAGAAGGTGAGTGAAACACAGTGGGGAGTTATTCCGTGGTATGTGTAACACACACAGTGGGGGTGGGGTGGGGGCGGGGGTCCCTGCATGTGCCGTGCGTGCAGCTCGTACCACGTGCAGTGCGTGAGCCGCGTCCTTCACACCTAGCTGGACCCCGCCTCCCACTGACCTTTCCTCCGTTGTTTGGCACGCGCCCGCCCCGCGGCCCCTAACCTGGCCCGGGCTAGACACGCTCCTGTCCCCGCCAAGCCGCCGGCGGGGCAGCGGGGCTGACGGGGGCCAACCCCTGGAGAAGGGCATGGCAGGGCAGTGCCCCCTACGGATGGCCTTCCGCCCGGCTGCAGCGCCGGCCCTGCTCCAGTACCTCAGCCCACAGCGCCATAGCGTGCACCTGTCAAATTGTATTCCTTTACCAGGGAATCAGCATGAAATTCCAGCCGGGAGATTGGAGGCAGGAGCGGGCGCGGCCGTACTGATTGCAGCCGGGGCCCCTTCCAACCCCGCCCCGCCGCGCCCCGACCCCCATACCTCCTGCAAGGTCTGACCCAAGCCCCGCGCCACATGCGTACAGTCATTGTAAACTAAATTAACCCTGCCCCTGATTTGTGCTCCAGGAAATTCTCCAATTTCCTTTGTGTTTCGTTTCCTCGGATGGCTGTGGCCGGGCAGGGGAATGGTGGATTTCCGCGGACAACCAGACCCCATCTATTTGTAAATTTTTATCTTTTCGCTATTCCCCGTGCCCTGTGTCAATAGGCTCGCTGAAATAGGATCGGACCATTCGGCGCCGTATTGAATGAGCAAGGGGGGGGGGGGGCCCTACCAAGCGAGTAACAAAGCATAAATGGGATCCGCCGCTAGACAAATGGATCCGCCTTTGTAGTTATCTGCAGGCGCACGCGGTGCTGGGCATAGAGAGGGTAGGGTATGGACAATTTACCCCAGCAGCCCCCCGCACACACACCCTGGAGTCTACAGCGAACCTCCACGACCTGCCCTGGAGAAGTCATCCCGCTGAGCCGTATGTCTTCACACTAACCACCCACTGCCCCGCAATCACCAGGTGCCTCCACGGCCGGCCTATGATCAGGCCCATCTCGCGCCCAGTGACCCGGGCACTTCTCCTCAGACCTCCCATCTCACCTGCCTTCACCTTACGATACCGCCCCCTGCGGCCACCTGAGCACCCCCTTCTCCCTATGTGCACATCCACCCTCATCCTCCTGGGTCTGCAAGTCACTCACTAGGATCATGCCCAAGTCAAACTCCTTCGAATATCACTCCTATATTATCATACCCCTAATAAAAAACGCCATAGGCTTAACATAGGATTTGTTTATTTCACGGGTGTGACATAAAGTGTTGTTTATGCCACTAGATTCTGATACTGAAAATTTTTGGAAACGGGGTAGGATAAAATCTAGACGCCACGCGTTTGAGTTTGAGCTTATTTATGCCACTCATTGTGTTGGCTCCATAATGTCACTCGTCTTCGACTCGTGAAATTATGGAGCCAACAAAATGCGTGGCATAAATAAACCCAGACTCAAACTCGTGACGTCTCTTGATATTATTATCCATCGTTCATTATCCATCGTATACAAAGCCCCCATTGAAAATGTATGGGGACTCAGTAAACCACGACCCATTGTATAAAACCAGTCAGATACCATAACTGTGATATACGGATTCAAACCTGTGGTATACGGCCTCAAAACCATGGTATACGGGAAAAATGGTCCCTTTTGCTATAGAGCAAAGAAATAGTTCCTAGTGTTATACATTGATTATTGTCTATATATAAATACCCCATTAGGAATGTACGGGGACTCAGTAAACCACTACAAATGACGTCATAAGCGATTTGCTTAACCCTTTAGCTACGCTATGATGCCTGGAGGCATCCCCGGCTCTAGTACGCTAGGATGCCTTGAGGCATCATTTCCGAAATTTAAGTAATTGTTATTTTTTAATGAAATAATGCGAATGTTTGATCATATTTTTCCAACCTAAGTAAAACTATATCACAGTTAATATCATTGCTATTATTTGATATCCTAATTATTGTGTATTACCATGGAGGTGTTATAAAATGACCTCACTGTGGATCTTGTGAGAAGTGCCAGCGTACTACAGGGGTGAAAATGGTACTGCAGCGGCGTATTTCAGGGTGTGTTTTTGAAACTATGCAGTGTAGTGAAAGGGTTAAACAATTTAAATTCTTTTGATAATGTGATGCTATTTAATGTCCTTGAAACGGATAAAATAAATCCAGAACCGCACTCGATCCATAATATAAACACTCATTTGGGTGCAACAAATCGTCACATGGCTTCGCCACGATGACATCGAATGCCATCCAAATTCACGGAGTCTATTTATATGATTCTCGATCCTGTTCTATATACTTGGATCACGCCCAAGTCCAACTCTTCTGAATGTCACTCCTATATTGTTATTTATGGTATACAGAGTACCCATTGAGAATGTTTTGGGACTCAGTAAACCACTACCCATTGTTTATTATCCAACGTATACAAAGTGCCCATTGAAAATGTATGGGGACTCAGTAAAACGCTACCCATTGTTTATTACCCATGGTATACAAATTCCCTATTGAGAATGTATGGGGACTCAGTGAACCACTACCCATTGTTTATCAGAGCGTGCTTGCACCCGCTATATAGTCTACGTTGCCTAAAGGTTATAGTGGCTCAAGCCTATATGTGACCACACTTACAAGGAGAAACTTACATTTATATATATATATATATATATATATATATATATATATATATATATATATATATATAGTACCTCATACAAGGGTTATCGTGTGATGATAATTGAGTCTGTTTGCTAATATAGTATTAGCCGTCCATAAGTGTTGAATCAAGTTGATCCACATCGTCTCTGGGTCTCTATAACTCACAGAAAAGGGTCTACATATATAATCCTAGATCATTAAACGGGCCCCAGTGTTATAAATGGCTTTCAGGAACAGGGCCCTGACTTGAGGCTACAGAACACTGGTAGTCGTCACGTGACACACTGAATACAATCAGGACGTGGGCGATATTACCAGTAAACTCGGACGTGACCGATGTACGGCCTGGTCCCTGACTCCCAACACGTCCCCGATTAATCACCTCACCTGACAACAGCCGAGGTCGGCCACAGCGTGTTTCAATAGTCGTAGGTGGTGTGGTAATGGCCATGGAACTCTCCTCGCTAATGAGTCGCGTCGAGTATGTCTCTGACCGCACTGCCAGTAATCATGATGTATACCTTTTGCTCTCTCATATGGGCCATACGATGGCAGGTATCAAAACAGAAATTATATTATGATACGCATTTTTTTTTATTACATTGGGTAGACATTGACATGTATATTTCTATATCTATGTATCAACTGTAATTAATTGAAATATAGTCAGATATTATGGAATATATACCCTTTGAGTAACATACAAATGATTACACATGTGTATATGTGTACAGTAGAACCCTGCCTAGTGGACACCACGCATAAGTAGACAACCTGCACTAATGGACACCTTTGCTTGGAACGGATCCCTCTATTAGATGTTTACTTTAACCCCGTGTAAGTGGACGGTTTGGCCCGGAATGGAGGGTGTCCGCTTACGTGGGATTCTACTGTGTAGGATACAGTGACATATGTCTGCTTACACAAGGTGTCCGTTAGGCAGGGTTCTACTCTATATATATATATATATATATATATATATATATATATATATATATATATATATATATTATATAATATTTGGACACACACATAAGTTACTATTGTGTGTAGGGATAGTAATCTAAATGAGTGACTCTAAGACTTTGTCCCATTACAAGCTTTATTGCTGATGTTACTGCAATGACCGCTTGCTGCGGACTAACTGGTGATACATCTAGATCAAGCCTTTAACCTGGCTCCATGTTCACTGCATGAGGGTGACCGTGTTGAGCATAACCAAGGGATGCCTCCAGTGGAGTGTTACATGGGGCTGGCATAATTAGTTAGGCCAAGGGAAAGTGCACATGTATTTCACATATAGAGAAGTGAACGTAACAATGCACAAAATTCTGTGTGCTAGGAAGTAATATTTCCTGTTATCCCAAGTAAGCTTGCAATACTGCTATACATATAGGCCTAACCTATAGTACAGTTCAATGTTCCATCATAGTATATTGAGCCCGGAGAATATTATGTGGAAGGCCTGTGAAAAGTTGAAATAGCTTAAAGGATCCTCGCTAATTGCCGCAGTGGGGCCCTCTCACCAGCCAAGTGGCTGTGTTCATTGATAACAAGGACAAGGTGGTTTGTGTTGAAGGTCCTTGCCAAGCGCACAGCCCCTCAGGCCCTGTGCTATAAGGACGTACAGGTAAAAGAGACCGTGCTAAATATCTACCTGCTCACCGTGGGTACTCACTTCCTGTCAGGTGAGTGTTGAGCCTCGTCTCGCGACATATTAACATATATTACGTGCGCCTCTGATTAGATGGTAAAGATGAATAAAAAAATGAAAGAAGAAACTTGTAAAAAGAGAAGATGACTCGGGGAGTGTCTACCTGACTGGGTCAAGGGTCAGTGTCTACAACTCCATCAAACATGCGAATACGCTTGTGTGTCGCTGATTTACTATGACATGCCGTTATGTTATGGGGATATTAATCACTGGTATTGAGCGAGGGCCACACGCTCATATACATGTACTCAGCTTAAAGGTTAGAATGGTCACATAGATTTTGAGCTTACTGCAAAAAAACTAACCCCTCACCATCTGCGTGCTAATATTGTGGCATTGGGAAAGGAGCAGCGAGTCAGTGTAATAGAGGCGTACTCAGCTGACCATGACCAGATACCGGGGACCAAAATACCTGTTACCAACTGGTCGTTGCTGTATTTGGATTCTACAGCAGATGCAAAAATGGCAAGTTGATTCGGGTGCAAGTGGGTTACTAAATATGACCCATAAACTGGACATGACCCATATCAATTAGTTATCATTCATTTATAATTCCACTCTCATTCATCAATGATTAGCATACCATTTGCTCATGTAAGTTATATATTAGATGTGCATACCTAATAAATAAAGGCATATCGGACAATTTCACTTGAAAATTAAAACCCGTGTCAATTTCCTGAAAATTGAATATTATGATCTCTTAGTGTTGTAGACCACTTATCTAACTTAAAGATCGGGGTCACCATGCTTGTTTTTGATTTAGAGATCAATATTATGATACTTTTATAATAGAATATATAGAAATACCAAAAAGTTGTTTTAACATAGTGAAATCCTTGTCATTCTGTTTAAACTCTCACAGAATATAGTAGATGTGCAGTGCTACACATTTGATTCTTAAAATTCATAGATCATCCTCCTTGTTTTTGAAACAATTGAAAAAAAAATTTGTCTGTACATTTCTTATGTAAATCAACCAAATTTAAATTGGCCTATTCTTTTAGAATTAGAATGAATCACTAGGAACCAGTTTCGACTGATAATTGACAATATTTAAACATCCCCAGGTGGTGCCACCGTGAATTTTAGGATATGTCTTTAATGCCCATTCATCGCGGTCGGCGCGTGCCTGTAAGTTTACGACACATGAGCAACTCATCTCACACACACGAGCACTCAACTCACCACGAGCGCTGCTTACTTTTTCAATTCCATTACGAATTGCGTTTGGAGCACCGGGCTCCTTGAAGATGGCCCTGGCGGCGAGAAGTCACGGAAATTCAATCACCAGAGTCAATATTTGGTAAAGGGCCTGGTGTTTGTCGGCACGTGAGACTTACAATCCGCCCCGGTGTTCCCTCCGCTCCCCGCCCGCCCGCCCGCCCGTCCCCCGCACATCCCCGCCAATTGACTTTTGAAGACGTAACGCTGCACGGGCCCACTGAGGGTCAGGGGATCGAGTTTCTTAATTCATAATTTAGAGCGGTAATTATACCACAAAGGGCCCGCGGACGATGCCTCCTGACGGCCACAATGGAGGCGGCGCCCGCGGGGGTGAGACGGGGTAAAGTGCGCCGCGGTCACGACTCACACCTCCGCCTATTGGTTTATCTTCGATAACGGGGCGTCATAGCGCAGTGCCCTGTATTATCGCCCGGTGCAGACCCTAATTACGCCGCATAATGGTGGGCGATCGTGGGACGTGATCTTATGAAAGAGACCGTTGGGGAAGGAGGCGGCGGGCGAGGGGTGGACGGGCGGTTGGCGGGCGCTGACCACGGGCAGAGAGGGCGGCGGGCGGCGGGCGGCGGGTGGTCGGAGGGTGGGCGGAGGGTGGGCGGCGGGCGGGCGGAGGGTAGGCGGAGAGTGGGCGGAGGGCGAAGGGTGGTCGGAGGGCGGGTGGAGGGCGGAGGGCGGAGGGCGGGTGGAGGGCGGAGGGCGGGCGGCGGGCGGCGGGCGGCGGGCGGAGGGCGACGGGCGGAGGGCGGGCGGGCGGCAGGCGGCGGGCGGTGGTAGGAGGGCGGAGGGCGGGCGGGCGGAGGGCGGCGGGCGGGCGGAGGGGGGCGGGGGTTGACCACGTGCCGAGAGGGCGATGGAGACCCAGGCGTTGACCGCCACTGACCGGACGCACACCCCTGCCGACCGCCGGATCAACGACCACCAGGCGGCCATCATAGATCCGATCAAACAGCGGCCGGTGGAAATTAGCGGCGGCGCCCGGGCGACACGGCCGTAATTTCCGTTGTCATTTGGCAGGTGGACGGCGGGGCATGCACGCGCAAGGCCCGGGCTGATCAGGCGCGGGGGCCGGGGGCAGGGCGCGGGGGGGCGGGGGCGGGGGTCACACGTGCCCGCTCCAGGGTAGGGCGCCACAGATGGTGCCAGCCACCAGAGATCAACGTTACCCGCCCAGCGACCCCAGCACCCAGCTATTACCCAGCCTCAGGGCCACGCCCTGTGTCCATCTATCCCAACCCCAAACCCAATCCTGCATCTGCTAACCCTGTGACCTACACCCTCCATCTACCCACTCCTTTCTGCATGTAACCGCTCATTTCCTCAGCCACAAATAACTTGCCTCCTATCTGGTCCTCACTCATGGCATGATGACCTCCCTAATATGTAAGCTCATTCTATGACCCCTCTCCCTTGCCTAGAAAGTCTGTCAATTCTTCCCAATATTCAATCACTTATACCAAATATCTACACTCTCTATATCCCCCTCTTCAAATGGAATCCACATGTGGGATCCATGTAGGCCTACCTCACAGGGTACTATAGAGGAAACCTATTAAAGTTTACAATTGGAGCTCACATTCTATCGGGTTTGAATAGCATGGTTATTCACAAAGTGAAGCTGCGTGAATAATATAGCGATTCAAACGAGATGTGCTTGAGCTCTGGCCGTAAACATGAATAGGTTTCTGAATTTATCTCACCCTTCACTAATTGTCTTATATTTGTGATATAATCCCCCATTGAGTTTTTTTCCTAAATAGGTCTACTCTATGGGAATTGAGTATGAATTTCCAAAGGAAGTCTATGGGGGGAAAACCAGGGGTGAGATAAATTGTATGACTCCCCTTCCTCGTCTAGAAAATCTGTCGATTTTTCCCAATATTTGAGTACCGAATATCTACTCTCTCTTTATCCATCTCTATCTAGCTCTCTAATTCGCTCTCCTCCCTACCCCCCCAGAAATCTACCTTTTGATCACTACACAAGACCTAGTTTTTGTGTATAGTTCATATACTTCAGATAAATATCTTGATGGTGATATTATTGGTTCACAGTAAGGTTAACATTTACTAAAAGGATTACCATTAGCATTTCACCTTGATTCCCAAATCTCTGAGATTTTGTAATATATCTTAAATACATAAGTATACGTTCCTTATTAGTGTTAACAAAATACCTATGGAGGTGAACATTCTATTTCCATTAAGTAGGCTTTTTGATGATTCATAACTGTCACCATCGAGTGCTTCTGACCACTATGGAGCAGTCTGCGTGGCCTGGAGACAAAGTTCAAGCAGATAAATTATTCAAAAAGTCGCCTTTTCATCCACTTGATCCCAACGGTGTATGGCGTGGGCTTGATGTTGTGTGTAGATCCCACAAGGGAGGCGATCTTAAGTACGCTTAAGGGCTGACATTGTGCACGTAGATCCTAAAGTCATGTAAACAAAGACTTTGACCGTGACCTTAAAATCAAACCAGCAAGGGTCCTCCAGAAGGTCCTGTGACACCCTGCTTCATATTTTATCAAAAGCTATCTGTGCTTTTATCAAGATCTATTCTCATCAAGTTTATGTTTTTATATTCCTAACTCTGTAAAGGAAGAAGCTCTTTCAGCTTTTACTTTGTACCCATATTTGCAAATAGGCTTTCATGATAACTCAAAAAAAGAAGGATGAAGGTTAAAAAGTTATAATACGCCTGTAATATTGTGTTTCACTGCAATTATTATCAACCCTTTCCTTACCAATGATGCCTCAAGGCACTCCCGTAGCTAGTGCAAATGATCCCGCAAAGCGTCATTTTCTTCTCTCTTTTTTTTGGAAAATTCATATTGGATCTTTATAATCTTTTCAGAGATTATGTAAAATGCCTAAATAAATTGTGGTGATCAATAGGTATTTTTATAGTTACCACCATTGAAACATTGACAGACAACTTTAAATACAATGGAAAAGAATACATGTATTTTCTCAACATTTTTAACATAGGCCTGCACTTGATCTGGTGTCAGGCATGATGCATTTTAAAGACGTACACATGTGACCAGGTCCGGTAAGGAAAGGGTTAAGATATAATCTAGCAATTTGTAATGGAGAAAAATCAGATTTTGATTTTGTTGTGATCTACAGTCAGACAGGGCTGACTGGAACTAATCACCAACTCGTCCTAAACGACCACAGTGGGTTACAAACTGATGACTTGATCATTAAAGGCATATCGGACAATTCACCTTGAGGAGTAGAACCCCTGTCAATTTCCTGGAAATTGAATATACTATGATCTACAAAATATATCTATTTTAAAATTGTGTGTCGCCATGCTAGTTTTTGGTCTATAGAGATTGAATTATTGATGATATTATGAAATGACATAGAGAGATTCTAAAAAGTTGTTTTTTCACATAGTTAAAACCATGACATTTTCTCAAAACTCTCACAGGAGGTATTAAGTATATGATACTACACATCCATGCTTTAAAGCTTTAAAAACTTTAGGTCTCCATTGGCTCCTAGTCTATTTCAATGTTAACCAACTATAATCGATACTTCCAGAGGGTATTTGTTTACTGTATATCAAATACGGCCAAAACGACAGACAAGCATATGAACTGCCTTTTTTGTCCATTTCTAAATAAATTTTGAAAAATCGCTCCACAGCTTTGTAATCTTTGCACCATAACTGTAGTACCATATACCTCCATGTGGAATATCCTATATATTCATACATGTATATATAGAGAGAAGGAGAAAGAGAGAGAGAGAGAGAGAGAGAGAGAGAGAGAGAGAGAGAGAGAAAGAGAGAGGAGAGAGACAGCTGACAGTGTGTCACATATTCCTGGAATATAATTGATCGTTGTATATACAAGTTATTGCTTGCACAAATTACACTCAGGTTGTATATGTACGTAGATAAGTATATATATATATGTCAATGTAGGTTTCTCCTGGTTGGTATTGTCTGTTTAATTGAGAGGCTGGGTGCATCAGTTCAGTAGGTAGGGATGTGTATTGTGAGGTAGTTTGGAAGCTACACACCACATCTGACAGCGCCTTGACACCTTGATACGGCCTCACAGCATCTCCGGCAAGAAGGTATCGTCAACTACACAGCGTTAAACCATACCTGAAAAGACAGAAATAAAAAACTCAATTAGTCGTCTGTATGGTAAACATACATTGTTGATACATTCATCATAAAGGGATCCCTGAATCAAGTTTATAGGTGATTTTTAAATGTTGTCAATTATCAGTAAAACCTTTGACTACTTGATTGTGTGACGTAGTATCTAAGAACCAGAAGAAAGGGACTGACAAGAATTAAGATAATCTACGGAATAATATGCCTATATTGAAGAGAGCAGGAGGTGGAAAAGCATGATGAAGAGGAAAACAGATGATGTCACCTAAGGAGAAGGAGGCTAACAAGAACAGATAGAATATTCCTGAAAATCAAATATTGAATGACTGATAAATATATGGAGAATCAGCAGTGTAGTAGATTGGAAAAATGGTGGCAATCTAGAATAGGAAGACCCGAAGGTTGTAGTCCAGTAAGGGGTAGAGGTATACCAGGTAACCATGTAATTATAAAGTTAAAATATCAAAAAAAAGGGAGCAAGACGAAAGATGTGTGTAAGAGACTGCTACGAGTGTACAGTCAGATAAATATGAGAACAAGACAACAAGGAAATAATGCAATGTACTGTATGCTGTATACTGGAAAATAAATGCTGTGCTCTATTAAAAAAAAAATAGTTCTTTGTCATTCATTCTCATTCTAAATGAGTAAATTCAACATTTTGCCCTGTTTATCCTATCTCAATAGGTAAAATATTCCAATTAAGATTTGCTTGATTTACATGTACACTGTACTGAAAAATATATTTCTTTCAAAAACAAGGACGGTGACCTATGTCCTGAAATAAGGAATCACCCAAGCAGCCCACGCGTTGACAGAACTGCCCTCCTCGACAACGATCTGTCTTCATAATGAAATTAAAGACCACGATGAAGATGTACAGACGTCTGGGAAGCAAAGTCACCTGGGACAGACCCTGTCCTTCGATAACACAGCGGGAGTTGGTCACACGATATATATATATATATATATATATATATATATATATATATATATATATATTGTCTATATATATATATATATATATACAATAATCGATGGTTTTGTGGACAGGCGGCCGTAAACCACGAGAGGTTGACGTGTATTATGAGGTCAACCGCGAGTGGTTTACAGAGCTGCCTGTCCACAAAATCATCGTTTGTTGCATTTATTATCCATCTTTTCGAATAAATTAAACCCAGTGATTGCCATACTAGCGGGTATAACAATAGGAACTATTTCTTTGGTCTCTAGCAAAAGGGACTATTTTTCCCGTATACCATGGTTTGGAGGCCGTATACCACAGATGTGAATCCGTATACCACAGTTATGGTATCTGACAGCTTTTATACAATGAGTAGTGGTTTACTGAGTCCCCATACATTTTCAATGGGAGCTTGGTATACGATGGATAATAAATAATATATATATATATACATGTATATACATTTTTTTGTTAAAGGTTCTTCATTACGTTCAATTTTACAATTGTTCTTCCAGGCAATAGAACGGTAACAAGTATGTATCCAAGTTGCCACATGAGGGCGTTTTTGAATCGTTATGATATATACAATGACTTCAATACTCGTATACATCCCAGCTTTGAAATTATAACATTTTCACTTGCTCAGTGTAAAACCTTAGTCTGATAAGTATGTTTACAAGTCTCAAGGAAAAATGGCGAATTTGATTCATATGGAAGGACACACCTGGTACATATAGTCTCAAACAAAGCCCCCGTGAACACCCAACCCGGGACTCAAGTACCCTTGAGGTGAGGAATGTGAAAAACATGTGACCCTGCTTGCTGGCCTCCTATGGGTAGGCTAGGTACTGAATCGGAGACTCAGCAGTGGGTCCATTTGTCCCACCAAAATGCCTCTATAAATTTTAAACGTGTTTAAGATTTAAATCACATGGGATTCTGTACCTTGTTGGGGGTAAAGTGGAATTTACATTGTGGGATTCATGTACCTCACAGGGTTCAAAATATAATGAGATTCTGTTCCTCTTATGGGTAAATATCGCCAACAATTGCAGGGGGGAATGTCTCATTGAAATAGAACCCGACAATTTAGATGGAGAGATACCTCGGCAGGATTTGTCTCAGACAAGCACCCTGTGAGGCACATGAATCTCATCGTGTGACTACCACCGATAATTGCAGGGGGGAAACTTTGTCTGAGGGAAATGGAACTCTACAATTCAAACAAACAGATTATGTTCGAGTATAGAATCTCAGTAGGATTTGGCTCAGACAAACACCCTGTGAGGTACATGAATCTCACCTTGTGAATTCCTCTTAAATTACCGTCAAGTCGGACGGATGTGGATGTGTGTGTTCCCCAGGGCGATCTGTAGTGAGGGATCCAACACATCATTCATCTCACCCCTGGTACAAGTTTAGCCATAAGAATAATATTAAAAGAACAACTCAACGATCACACCAGTAAAATGACAATACTATGCCATGGCCGTGGAGTGATTCACAAAAAGAAGCCGAGTGAATTACGTAGCAGTCAAACGAGGTGGAGTGCAGACCATGTTATTTTCATCAAGTGACTTTCTGACTTTATCTCACCCCGTATAACGTCATTAAGGTATTATGAAAGATTGCGAACATGTATTGACGAATGATGCCTGAAGAAAAGAAAATTATTGATGAAATAAATCACCAATTTAGGCATTGGATATTGGATACAATACCTTCACGGCCATGGAGTACGGGTTCCTAGCTTTAAGCAACGAGTATAGAGAAAGCTTTATACTCGTTGCTTTAAGCATATAATGAAAAATACCGGGGTGAGATAATGTATAAATTCCCACAACCACATTCGTCATTCGCCCACTCAGCAACCCAACCTTGTCCAGAACAACACCTCGTCCTACAAACTCAGTGGAGAAGCGATAGAGGTTTAAGCATGCCATGTCGCCGAACGTAAAATGAGACCCAGACCCATTACATCACGGCTGCCCATAACGAGGTTTGGTCAGAGGGGAGAAGTTCAAGGTCACCTACTATGGAACTGAATGGAGCGGGAAAAACTCATTAATGAAGAAAAAGCATGAGAGAGAGCGAGCGAGAGAAAATAAAAAACACCCAACATGGCACAAAGAGCCTGGGTCTTATTGGTGTACGGTGGTAGGGTTCAGATGCAGGAAATGTTAAAGCAAATATTTTGCGTGTTGTGCCCAAAGTAATGGCGAAATGGTGTGAGATCCCGTCGTTAAAACTGTCGCCGTCGGCGCTACTGCAAACGCAGGAATGGGCAGACGACAATTTTCAATCTCAGTCTAGTTTTCCCGCGCTTTTCCCAACCTTGGGTGGATAGACGAATACACACATGTTTCATCCTAGGTAGTGTTGTTGGAGGAAGGATTGGTGGGTTTGGTGTACATGTGTTGGTGGGATTCATAGCCCCTCCCCCCCCCCCCCACACACACACACACGCACATACCTCTCTAGATGCCCCTGTGTAAGCTGGTATTTTTAGCGTGCCGTGAAATATGGCGGGTGAGGCATCGCGGGCAGGTTTATGGGGCAGCTCGGGCGCCCGGGCCGACGCGAGGGGAGATAGGTGAGCGTGGGGTCGGCGAGGTGGGGCAACCCCCGCCGGGTCGCATGACACCCGTGTGATTGGCGCGAAATAAAGTCCAGATCTATCCCTATCAGGGGCGCGTTCAGTCTGTAAACAGGCGCGGTACGCACCTCGTTCTACACCCTGAGAGGCACGGGAAGCGGAATTGTCCACCAAGTCACATATCTCCTGTCAATATACACCCTGCAGAGGTTACTAAACTCCCTATTATCGCCCAGGGTAAATACAAGTTCCGCTCGCGACTGGCTGGCCACACCACGACCACATGAACCATAGTTTTCCCATATATATTTGGAGAACCTGAGAATAATTTCGGATTCACATGTAGAAATAGCTGGAATTTCCATTTCTGACATCAGCTTTATAAAAACCGTTAAACTGCAATAATTGACCGTTACGGTTCAAGGGTCTACCACTATACAACGTAGGCAACCAGCCAACACCGGAACTTGTAAACAGACTGAATTATGGGATACCTCAATAGGGCCTATACACCGCAGGCTGATGGGTAATATAGGGCCAGTGGCGTACACGACCTTCTAACCCGTGCCCGTAACAAGACAGAACCCACGTGACCCAACATGGCCGACATGTGCTTTACATTCGTGTAACCCGCTTACGACATGCGGGGAATTAATCTCTGTTAATAAACTGTTCCGCTATGCCACGGATTCTTCACGACGTATTTTTTTTAAAGTGCATCTCCCTTACAACCCCTCCCTGGTGTGTTTAGTGTAGTATTTCTTCTTTACAAACATCCACTGCCGTCTATACGTGTTGTTGGTCGGGTAAAGGCACACCATGAGAGACATGTCTTCCGGTGCACTTTCTTCCCAAACGCATGGTTTACATTTCAATGGAAAGTTCTTATTTTCTTGTTTCAAAACACGCTCCTCACAAAGATAAAACCAGTTACTTGTTTGATGTGAGCTATGATGATCCCTTCAGTGGCAAGCGGCTTCAACTTATCTGATCAATGGGGGCGGGTTGTTGATGGAGGTATTGATGTCCATCGGCTAGGGTCTGGTATAATTGAGTGTTACAAGTGAGGTGTAATTGACAGGTACGTGGGGTGTACGGTATACTACAGGCGACTCCTGGGTATTATACCCTATACTAGAGCAGGGCGCCAGTGTACTCACCCACCTAACCCCGCGCCCCTTAAACACCCGCACAACCAGACACCCCCAGACAGCAGACTGCCAGGGGCAGGGGGTAAACTACCCCTCAACCTCCATGTTCTCCTTGCTGCCCTACCCCCGCCCTATGAGCATGTAAACCCTGTTGTGCACCTCACCTCTAAACCACCCCCTCTCACAGACACCCCCCAACACACACACACCCCTCCCGATCCTCCAGTTTGGCTCATCTGGTGCAATACTGTACCGAGCGGCGAGGGTATATCACCCAACCCAGGAGAAGGGGTGGCGGAAGGCAAGCTCCAGTAACCCCGTGGGTTATCCCAGCTCCCCCGTAACCCCCTTGTGATAGCAGGGCGGCAAGGGCGGAGGTCCTCTGGGCCCTCTGACCCGGACCTCTGACTTCCATATGCTCCCCTCCTGGCCCCAAGCCCCAAGGAAAACATGGTAGCCCTGCCTGTCATGTGATCCTTGCAGGAAGCCTCGGAGGCCCAATGCCTTATCTCCCTGTGCTCCCCACTCACCTCCCCTCCTTACCCCACTCCCACCTCCACCTCCGCCTGTTATCCATGCATGTACCGGTGCTGTATGGAGTCCCCACAGATCCCCACCCAGTCCCCCACCCAACTCTTTCCCCAACCTCACATCCATGAGCCACACACACACACATAGATACTCAGATAGAGAGAGAGAGTGGGGGAGAGGAAGGGAGAGAGAGGAGAGAGAGGAGAGAGAGGAAGGGAGAGAGAGGGAGGGAAGGAGATGAGAGAGAGGAATGAATAGAGAAAGGGAGAGAGAGAGGGAAAAAATGAGAGAGGAAGGGAGAGAAGAAGGGAGAGAAAGATAGAGAAAGAGTGAGGGAGCGAGAGAGTGGAGAAAGAAGAAGGGAGAGAGAGGGAGAGAGAGGAAGGGAGAAAGAGGGGAGAGAAAAGAAGGGAGAGAAGGAGATAGAGAGAGAGGGAGGAGAGAGGAAAGGAGAGGGAGAGAGGGAGATAGAGAAATAGAGAGGGAGAGAGAGGGAGAGAGTGCGGAAAGAGGGGAGAGAGAGGAAGGGAGAGAGGAAGAGTGAGATTGAGAAATAGAGAGGGAGGCAGAAGTAGGAAGAGAGGGGAGAGAGAGAGAGAGAGAGTGAGAGAGAGTGATGTCAGTTGGTGTCACGAAAAAAGTGGAAATATTTTTTCATGTTGAATTTACTGCCTCAGAGAGACTCAGAATACATGGAAACACATAAATGTTGGTCATGGAATAGGGCTGAGGGTGTTCAAACCAATGTTATACATGCATTGGTGTGAATGACGTTCAATGTATACCATCTTTTGTTTTATACAAGAAAACTAATCGCATGAACTAGAAATGAAAAGAATGATTTTCATGGAAAAGTGGAAAACTACCATCTGTGTTAACAAGTTCTCTAACGTTCACTTCTACGGCTATCAGTCGCATCTTCCCGCCCCAGCCTCCCACCCCCGCCTCCATGCGCCAACACCCAGTCTTGTAACCCCCACTCCCCTTCCCCAACTGGTTATAGTGTTGAAGATGGGGTGCGGGAGTATGGCATAGGATATACACATATGTTGGAATGCTGCAGCACAACACGACTCTTCCAACACACGCAAAAAAAACACAACAGAAGCCACCCCGACCGAGGAAAATAGATGACAAATAATCTAAACCAAAGCGGGACGTTTTTGCGTCGGTGGTAGACTAACAAAACGCGGTGGTCGCACAGGGTCAGGGAACAGCGTATCGTGGTGTTATCTGAGGCATGTTAGGCTATCCGATCAGCTTGTGTGAAGACGGGATAAACAGACATTGATCCCTCCCCACCCACCCACACTGCCTCTCCTCAGATAAAAAAAAATAACAGAGAAAGAAGGGAAAGGACGATGGGTTCTCAAATGGGGCAACAACTGCAGCAGCAGGAGGAGGGGTGTGCGGTGGCGAGGGTTGGGTCGAGGATCATAGGTTAGGGAGGAGAGGGTGTATAGATACCGGGGGTACATACACTAAGGGGGTAAGTATGTGGCATGTTGCTTAACAAGGTGCGAATTGATGAAGGTGACAAAGTATCCCCAACATATGTGTAAACTGCTGTGGGTGGTTGGAATTAATTTGCTTTACAATAACATTGACAGATGTAAACGCGAATGTAACGTAGCGTCGCCGCCGATGAAGATAGCATGTAAATCATTATTTATCTTTCAGAGACGTTCAACTAGTGAAAAGGAAGATGATGAATATATTACAGAATGTGTTTGATTTTCCCACTCCTGAAAGAAATAACTGATTGAGTTCATAAAAATGATTAAGTTGATAAAATGTGACCTAACTTTTGTGCAATTAATTTCTGGATGAACAATGTTCTGAGAAAATTATCTATGGCTTTGATAACAATAATAGGACTCATAATGGTAAATTATATTTTGAATATCATGTAATTTGTAAGCCTATAAATGTAGGCCTACACATGTACATAAATGGTATACCTCCTTTCTGTTTTGTGATTTTCTCCATATTTACGTGATATCTAGATTGATATCTATGTCTAGACGGAAGTTTTTTAATTCCTCTTTTCAGTAAAGTATTTTCAACTCCTCCCTTAATCGTCATCCCCCTCCCCCCAATGATATCACTCAATTGTCTGTCCTCTCATCTCTCCTACATCCTATCCCTCTACCTCCTGTCTATCCACCCTCTGCAACTTAATATATCCCTGTCTCCCAATTTTCTCTTAAGTAATCCGAACCCAGCGATATCTCACAATTCTTATCACCATATCCTTCCATACCCTTCTTTCATCCTCCTACCTCAACTTCCGTCCCATCCTCCCATTCTCACACCCTACCTGGACGATAATTTGAGTTTTTGTGATTTTTAACAATTTCAATTGAGGGAATACCGTGGGTACAATCACCGAGTTCGGCGATACAGCCGTTATTCCACTCGGGCCCTAGCCCCCTACTCCTCATTCCAATGGCGGGTGTTAAGCCGGATGAGCAGTGGGTACCATATTTGTAGATGTCTTTGGTATGATCCGACCAGAATTTGGACCTCCTATGCTTGAGGTGAACAAGCAACCATTAATTTTTTTTTACTTATCTACCCAGACCCACACCAGGGAAACAGGCAACACTGGAACAAATTTAACCAAAGCAACCATTAAGCCACCGAGCTGTATGTCAGTAAACCTAATTGAATTTTTTTTAAATGTTTAAAAGATACCCTCATTCCACACTAACATTCCGTCCTCCGTCAACGCAACGCAGTTGCTATCTCTTCCCTCTGTGGCCATCCTAGATCTTTCAGCATTCTTCTCCATCTCTCATCACTAATTAGAAGGAAACTCATGAGATGAAAAAACTTGGTCCGTATTCTACCGAGTTTGACCGCGGAGTGATTCATGAAGGGAAGCTGAGTGAATTACTCCGTGGTCTACTTTCATCAAGTAGGTTTCTGATTTTATCTCCCCCTGTATACAAGACCAGAAACATTATTAACCAATTTAAAAAAACTTACCCAATTAACCATTGAGTATTGGATACGCTACCCTAACGGCCGTGGAGTATGAGTTCCTAACGTTAAGCCTATAGAGAAAGCCGAGATAATCCCTCATTCTCCATCCCATTATCTCATTCTCCACCCCATCACCTTTTCTCTCCCATGCATCTTCTTATTACATCACCTATCCCCTCATCTTATGTCACTCCCACCATCCTTTAACCCCATTCAGCCACTTTTGCTCCCCCTACTCCATAGCGGACACCCGAGCAGGAAGCGTCAGCCTAAACTACCCCATTGTGGCACCACTTTAGGCCTGCCGCCTCGTGTAGGCTGTGCTGGGTCGCCTCAAATGTTCCTTTTCAGGCTGGGGGTCTTTTGTGAGGCATGGACCGGTGGCCGACTACTCCTCAACTCTATCCATCTTTCCCCACTGCGGCCCCAACACCCATTAGCCATCAATCTCCCGAGAAGATACACAAAGACTGCCTGTGTCACCGTGATGCACATGTTGACCAGATTCTCCGGCCTGGGCTTCTTTGTGCCTCGGGTTAGCGGCTCTGTAGCATGCAAGGCCACCATTACCTATGTCTGCGACCGGGGCGGGCGCGGGCGGGCGCGGGGCGCTGTATGGGCGGGCACTGGGCGGGCAGGGGCGGGCAGGGGCAACCCGTCCGAGACAAGGGCGGTGAGAGGGCCACATGCGATTCTTCAATTACATCATCCGGAAGTGTTAAACGATGCGGGGATCGCGCAGGCGCCATGCGCAGGCGCCCCTAATGATTCCGGTTCCGATGTCCACTCTCCTGGCTGTATTGTCGCTGCTCTGGCTCGTGGTGCGTGCAGGGTGTTATCCAAGAATGTGGCCTGAGAGTGACTCAGACCCTTCTGGGGCAAACCCTGTGAGATGGTTTAAAGATAGGTGCCCTAATCATTGCGGAAGGCACGCGTTTTGTTATGCGCACGGGTTATCGTGTGCATTCACATTGAGTAATGGCGATTATACAGCCTCCTAATTATAGCTCCCTGGTTCGGACAATTCCAATTTTTTTAGTTTATAAGTTTTTTTTATCATACTAAATGATTCTTTTAGGTCCAGAATTGACCTATCTTCCCCAGTCTCCAGTGGCTTTGTTCTTAACAGTCTCAATTATTTTGTATATAAAAACAGTTTAGTGTTCTTTCATGGTGTATCGATATCTCCTTGAATCAATGACGTCTTCTGCAGAACGGCATATATATAGCTTAGCGTTGTTGTAATAAATTAATAGTGCACTGTTAAATCCATGCAATGCCTCCGGTATTTTAACCTCTTAACAGTAGACCATGATATCTGTATGGCTTCTTCAAACAAATCGTTATGAACATGGTCCAATCAATAGAGTGTAATAACCATGCAACCAGTTCAACGCTAAAACTATTGGTCCTAACTCTAGATGAATATACAGGGTACATCAATGCTCCCAGCGATTGACAGGTTCCCCATCTACTGAAGTGAAATTCTTTACATACAGTCATCTCTCTCTCATTTACCATATGGTCATCTCTCTCTCATTTACCATTAGAAATCACAGTCACGCATGTTTTGCATGTTTAAAACATGGATAAAAGTGAACTATACTGATCTATGGTGTTGGGCTACCCCGAATTACTGCCATGCTTGACAATGCTGTGGCATTATGGCGTAATCTTTTTAGAATCTCTTAGCGCAATGTACTTGTTATCAATCCTGTAGGTGAATAGAGTAAACGCATTGTTATGTAAAATAATTTCTTTAGAAGCAATATATCGTCTATTGTAACCTATTGGATGTACCGTCTTTATTATGGTTTTGTTCTACCGTTAGCTTGTTCCGTATTCAGTGGTTAACCTTAGTGTCAATGTGTGACAAAATTGAATAATACAGAGATAGGAAATATGTATTGTTCCAAAGCGTCCTAAGGCACCCCCCCCCCCATGAGAAGTGTAACAGATAGAGATATTATTCATGATAAATGTTCTACTGACATATCAAATCTCGTTGGTATGATCTTCTCAGTGTTTTCATTCCAACTTTCTAAATGAAGTAAATCAACTTTGACAAAGTTGCTTATCGGCTGTTTTATGGCATAAGAATATGTGGAGAATGGCTGTCTAACCTAGTTTCTTTTGAAGTTAAAGGTTAATCAGCGATTAGCGCAGTTCTCTACAGTAAACAAACATTGAATTGATAGTCATTATCATTAGACAAATAGATTATTTGGACAGGGGAAAAAAGTGTATCTCTGGTCTGCATCCTGGGAATATATCCTTAAAGAGCATTGCTTGGGTGTTCGTTTTTTATCTTTATTAAACACTGGCGGTCCTAAGTAAACATCAGCCCCATTGGTGGTCTCCTCTTTTTAATCTAGTCCCTGTGTACTATCGTGCCAGCGACTGATACTAGCCACATAGTGGAGGGTCTGGCTTCTAGATAAGAGGTCTCAACAGTTACACTGTAGCACTGTTACCGCTGTTGCTGGGAGGGCTGTGTAGATCTGAGCCAACTGGCTGTCATCGATATTGTTTAAACCGCGCGCGGCTGTATCGTGTTGTGCAGTCGCCATTCGTCTCTGTCTCTTCCCAAATTGACTGGTGTTTTATATTTCTACTCGCCCCTGCACTAGATGAAAGGCCTGCGGGGTTTACAAATGAGCTTCCAGGGACACCACGTGGTCTATATACGTCACGTGACCTGGTAATGAGGTCAGGTCAGATCGAGGCCTGGGGTCTGGTGTGTGTACGGCTGGGCCCGCTGGAGAAACGCTAGTAGTAGTACTCTGCTAAGAAATATATTTGTCATCGTTGTCTGTGTTTCTTAAAACGCTGTGCCTTTAATAGAGTAGGAGGTGGAGTTGAACAAGTGAGCTCTTGCAGTTGAAACCTATATAATTGTTCACAAGGATAATATGTCGGTTCTCCACACATATTGATTTCATCTTGCTATATTTTATGTGTATACATGTGTATGTATGTGTATGTATATTCTTATATTTATACATATATATACTTATATTCATTCATATATAAATATATACATGGTCATGTATATACGTTTGTTCTTCATACAAATTATCATTTTTCTTACAGCATATACATGTACATGTATATGTATATAAATATATGATGTTTATATATATATATATATATATATATATATATATATATATATATATATATATACATTATATATACATATATACATTATATACATATATACATATATAGATGTATTATATTACTCTCATTTAATGAGGCGAACATGAAGTGCTGCTACGTTTTCATCCCTTTGATTAATTGAGCTCCCTATCATTATGCAAGACCAATGATGAATAACATACATAAAGAGTGGTGTGGTAATGATCCAACTGAGACATCACAACTGTGATATACACATGAGTTATGAATGGAGCATAATGACGTGGCCATACGTGGTACAGTCATCGGCTTTTCTTATGTCTGCCCGCCAGGCTCTTTTCCATATACCTGTTTGTGAGGTGACTGAGGGAAGGTCCCAGGAAAGCTTGACACATTTATAACGAGGGACACTGGGTCGCCTCCAGCACCCACTGCATTTCACTCCCTCTCACACCCCGTTCTTCTTCTGGAGGTGGTATGTAGCCGCAGGGGTGGCTGACCGTAGCTAACTGATGACGTATGACCACGGGTTTGTTTGAATGACCCTAACCTTGGCAGCGGGCTGTAGGCAGTGTGCCAAGCCCCCATCCCTTCTGCGTACGCCACAATCCCCACCCACCCCTCGCTACACTAAGTCATACACACTTGGGCGAAATGACACAAAAAAGGTGAACAATGGTACACTGAATGATGGGCTCGTGCTGATGGATGGGGAGGCAGTCACGGCTGTTTGCTTAGGTGTGTTAGTGAGATGCGAGCTGATTCTAATGAGTCCCCATGTGGGCCACGCCGAGTGTATGAAACGTGGCAGTAATATAAGTGAATACAGATCTAATATTATATGTAGCTGTATCCTTTCAATAGTGTACTTCCACGAAACGAAGGAATCTAATTTGTAATTTTCAGGAAAAGAGATAGCCTGTGTGTGTGTGCCCTGAGATTGGTTGTTTGTTTGTTTGTTTGGGTAGTTTAACGTCCAATTTGTTCTATTAGGGTTGCTTTGGGTTTGACTGAATCTATGAGATGAATTTAGGTAGAAATCTCACCCCTACATATGTACTGAGGTGAGAGTTCTTTTACTTCCCACACTACATAGACATAGTATGAGAAGGACTGGCCTTGATATAGCAGTAAAAGATTGTATGGAACATACCTATGGAAGTTTGCAGTCAGGGCTTGTATCCCATAGAGTCTGAATAGCGTAGTAATTCACAAGACGAAGCTGCGTGAATTACATAGCGATTCAGATGAGATTGGATGAGCTCTGACTGTAAACTTGAATGTGTTTCTGAATTTATCTCACCCTTCACATGGACTAATTGGCTAACATTTGTGACATAACCCCCCAACTGGGAGTTTCTTTCTAAATACTCCATGGGCGTTGAGTATAAGATTTCAATGCTAAGTATATGGGGGGGGGGGGATACCAGGAGTGAGATAAAACCATAAATCCTCACGAGGAGAACGTCACTGACTCTGGCATCTAATGTTTAAACCCTAAAACTATCATGACTGCCATGGATACCGGTGATATTTTAATAGTCGGAAAATACACGTTGCTGTCATCAATAAATGTCGTCTTTCACTCCCAAATAATGCGAGATAGTTAAATCAAGGTTGAAGTGTGACTAAAGTATACAGCTATAGTCAATCTCAATAGTGAACATGAGATTACGAGATCGACATAGAAGTATCAGGGCACAGTGAGCAGCCATGTCAACAGGAATACGTTACGTGGATGGGAGTTGAATGTGTATCTGTGGCCAGCCTGTCGGCTATTAGGGCGCACAGACCATAACCAGAGTTGTTACGACATGAATAGTGTGGCCTTTAGAAGGATGGCCCTGGCGGGGGCTAGACGCAGCCGCCACTTACAATGGGCACCCACCAAGCAGAACCAGACTGGTGAAGAGATACACTCTCCCCCCAGATCTTCCGCGGCGCTAGCGCTGGCTTAGTCTCTGCCCCAACCAACGAGTATATACTCGTTGCCCCAACCCAAAGCTGGATCCCTGGGTATCCACCAATGCGAGATTCACACGGTGGGATTCATGTACCTCACAGGGTTCAAAATCTCATGCGATTCTGTTCTTTTTTGGGGGGGAAATGTCTTTAACAATTACAGGGGGGGGGGGGGGAACATGTCTCAGGGAAATGAAACCCTTTAATTTAGATGAAGAAATTGTGTTCGAGTACAGAATGTCAGCAGGATTTCTCTCAGAAAAACGCCCTGTGTGGTACATGAATCCCATCGTGTGAATCCCATTTAAAGACAGGGGAGACCAGCAAACATTTCAGATTCAAAACAAGGCAACTGTCTAAAGTTATACAGGTTAAACAACTCACATATCAAGAGTATGGAAATATGGGAATTGTTAAAGGAGCCTCACAGACAATCTGGCTGTTACCTTTTCAGACTTAAACCATTTTATAATGGAAATCCACAGTTGGAGCATTGTTGACAAAACAATACCCTGGAACACATGAGGTGCTTTCCACTGTAGAAAGTAATCCCAGAGACTGTGTCTAGTTTGAAATAAATAATGACAGAAATGAGAGTATTCTATTTACCATATAAATATGTTCATCTCAATTAACAAATAGAACACAAAACACCCCCAAATTTACCCAAAATTTAGGATATTTCAAACCTATATCGTAGAAGGGGTTGGTTGCCAAACTAAGCACAAACAGGCAGAGATACAAGCGACTGCAGGAAGTATAGAGCGCAGGACCTCTGCTGGGAGAGTGGGAGAGATAGTGGGCCGGCAAATGAATCAGGCTGACCCCGGCGTGTAGACGGGGCTGCGGGCGGGGGTGCGGGTCGCGTTACGGCAGGTGTGCTCGAGGGCCACAGGTGGGTCGTTGTGATTACCCTCCTCCCCCATCTCTGAGTCAATCGAAAGTCCATTCTGGTTTTTTAGTGTGTTTAATAGGGCATGTTTACCTGTATGCCTCCTCACGAATTATAGAGGGTATATATACTCTCATTTATTTTGTTATTGTTTATTCTGGAGTTGACTACTGGGATATATATAGTTTATCCTATTTATAGTATGCTCCAGGGCGAGAGTGAAATAGATATTCAAAATGCAGTGTATATGGCGTAACAACAGCAGTTTAATAAACACTTATAATGAAGTAGTTCACGTATGCAATTAATTGATTGTTCCTGGACAGAAGCTCTGAACTAACCGTATGGTATATATGATATAAGATGATCTTTTCCGTCTGTTTGTGTGGTAGAGATGGACAAACAGCATATCCAAGCCACTTAGTGTGCCATTCTTAGGACATTAAGGGTTCCTTTTGTATTCTTGTATGAAATCTTTTTTATTATTATTATTATTATTATTATTATCATTATTATTATTATTATGCACAAAAATAGTACTAAGATGACCTCTGCCAAGGCAGGTATTCTGGTCATCCTGGAGACCAAGGTATGGGTAGACATGAACAATTCTCATCAAATAAGAATTTACAATATTTACAGGGGATAATATAATGAGGATGATAGAGACGGAAGAATTACTTGATAATTTCCCAGTTATGTAATCTCAGATTATAAGGCCAAGTCAATCATGTTCTAGTCAGCTGGTGAGTCTATCCTATTCCTATCCTATCTTCATGTGATGTAAATGATCTGATTCCATTCCCTGGAGATTATGTAATCTCTATGTTACACTTTGCCTATGCTCTAAGGGTTCTATACTCTATTAAGGGATCTTCATATCAACTGACACATACAACAGGATGTGGTGGTAGTAACTTTTAGTGAGACACTGTAGATTAGTCATAATCAAACTCACCCTCTTTGCCGTATCGCATGTTACCCATAAAATGCTAAATCTTGAACATGTACACAAGTATCCCTTGTGTTTTGACGAAGAGTATAGGTTTCTAAATCTGACTTTTTCCTCTTGGTGAAACAACTGGGGAAGATCCAGACAGAATATCAAGTATCATTTTTATTTTTAGGGTGGAGAACTATGTATCAAGCCGCATGACCCCAACAAGTATGTTCAGGTACAATGCTTTTCTATCCTTGATAAGATCTTACCCTGAAAATCATTGCATGGACATAAAACACCGACACCATCCAGGAATACCCGTGTAGTATACGATAGGATGAACAGAAATTCAGAAAGATTTACGATGAGAAAGATTTTGCCATCATCCGCAATATTTACGGTATTTCCCTGGCATCCCACTGCTACTGAGACCTCCGCCCACCGCTATTGCAAGAGTAATACGTAAAGGTTACGAGGATTTGTTTTCAAGTGCACATAGGCCTATATTGTAAACACATATATGTTACAATACGTGATGGATATCAGCATTTCTGATATCAGCGAAATGCTAGGTTCAAAACGGTAAAATCTTAGCGTTGCATTGAGCTCTAAGGACATCTGTGGGGGTAGATTGGATTTTTTAAACGGGAGGGTGCACGGGGGGGGGGGGGGGTCCCCATGGTGTTATACGGTAGGGTCAGGTGGTGTAGACCGGGAGAGATGGAGAGGGGCATGGCAGGGGTGGCGGGGTGGCGTACCCTCATGGTCTGACCTCCATGACCAACACCAGCTCCAGGAGGGGATGCAGGATGAGGTGCGGCCGTTAGGGGCCACCACAGGTCGGCACCTGGAGGTCGGTGGGTGGCCCCCGGGCACACCTCCCGTGTCCCGGCCGCTGGAGAGATGGGTCCCGGTGGGTGAAGAGGTCGTGGCCGGGGTGGGCCAGGGAAGGGTCGCTACAGGCCAAGGAGGGTAGTGGTGATGGACTGGGAGGAGGGGCTGTGGAGGTAGGGCTTTAGGGGAGGGCTGCCGGGAGGAGGGCGCCGTGAGGGCCCGCCCCCAGCGGGCACGGTGCATTGTGTTCAGCTGCCAGGCGGCGCTGCTAATGGCAGGCGGGCTGCATGATTTAACCGGTCGTAACAGGTGCCCGGGGCAGCGCCCAGACGTGGCCGGCCTACTCAGGGCGCCCCGTACGGCCGAGGGGATGCCCCGGTCACACCTATACCCCGCACCCCTGACCGGCAGACAAGGGCCCTCCGCCCGCAGCCCCCGGACCCCGGGGCACTACACGCCCGCTGAGTAGTGAGGGGAATGTCGGGGTGGTGGGGCACTGACCCACGGGGAGTGGACGTGTGTGTGTGCGTTGGAGAGAGAGAGAGAGTTGTGGGGTTGTTCAGATGAGGTACGGGTGGCCGCTCACCGCCTTAACAACTACTTCTAATGCAGCGCCGGGTGGCGATCAATGGACGTAAGGGGCCCGTTCGGCACGGCCCGGATTGGACTCGGAGGGCCCCAGCGGTGAGAGGCCCTGGCCCCGGCTGACCCTCAGCCACCTGCCCACCCGCTCCGTGAAATGCGGCCCGGCAAGAAATGGGCGCTCGGTGCCAAGCCGGGCGGCGAGGGATCGCGTCCCGGGGGAAGGCGTGGGCAGAGCGGGGCAGGGCGGGGCGGGCGGGGGTCAGGAGGCCGGGTGCGGGCCCGGCCGCCGGCCAGTGCGCTTCGTTGGTCGCATCAGTTGTTGGAAGTGGCACCTTTTCTGAGAGATCCGTAGTCGACATTGTGGGTAATGGTACATTGCAGCTTAATTTTAGGTGCTGCCCTCTATCGCAAAACTCTCTCATAAGAACCACGTGACAACCGCCATTACTCACTTCTCTGTACAGACTCTGACATGGCGGATCGGGATTTTCTAATCGACCACGAATCTACCGAAAAAAGGCCCATCGGGCCCAAAGCTATACAAGAAAAGGAAGAGAAGGAAAAGGAAAAGAAGCGAGAAAAAGATGACAGCAAGACAGGAAAAAACAAGAAAGGTTCGGCAGCCAAGAACAAAGCCGAAATTAAGAAGATAAAATCCAGCATGGCGGACATGGCCGCCACGCTCAAAGAGATCCGAGACGAGCAAAAAGCAGCGAGACGATCTAGCCAAACAAGATCGGAAAATGAGCGCAGTTTAAACCATGGGACGAGCCCTGGCTACGCCAGATCCCCGTCGCCGGATATCACCAGGCCATCGCGGAGAAGCAAGTACGAACAATCGACCCCGGAGTTCAAAGCCCCAGCCGCCCCAGGGAAACGAGCCAGGAAGCGAGACGGATCTTTCATATATCACTCGGAGCCCAGGGTGGCGCCGAGATACTCGGACCCTCAACCAAGGCAAGCAAGTACGGAGGGTCGGTTCCACGGCGAGGAGATTTACGATCCCCCAGACAGCATATCGGAGGCCAGTGGAGACAGGGATTTGTCACGCCGTGTGGCGGAAATTTTGGCGGCAAATCTCAACCCGCTGGCCACGAGCAGAAAGGGTAAGAAGTTTTTCGCACATAGCCATATATCCAGGGGCCCTAAGAAAACAAAGGTAGCCTTAGCGGAGCTGAACCAAGCAGAGTATGTTTGGGGAATGTTCCAGGTGAGACGCGAAAACTCCGACCCCAAAACAAAGAAGGCAGTGGACCGCCATATTGAACAGGTGTGCCTGGACGCGGTCAAATATCCATGGTGCAACGTCCGCGAGTGGAGCGAGGAGGTGGCCAGTCTAATTGCAAACGAAAGATTGGTCTGGGACGAGGAATACCAGATAGACAGACTACGTCTCCAAATATCCCAACAGCGGACGGCACACGGAAGCAAGCCCGCGGAGAGCAAGGCGGGAACGGGAGGGCTGGAGCTCACAGACGAACTGACCCAGGCTAAACCGGGACCGCCATGCCGCCAATACAATCAGTCAAGTTGTGGCAACACGGACGACCATGTCTCAAATGGTTTTCGTCAACTCCACATTTGCTCCCACTGCATATATGCTAAGTGCTTGATGTTGAGGCATACCGAAGCAGCATGCAGGTCGAAAAAGTTCAAGAATGAGAACAGAAAGCCAAAGGATAAACCACAAGACAAGACGGATTTTTAAATGTTATTTTAAACGATTGTTCTACTGTTCTATATGCCGATGTAAATGCTCTAACCCACCCTGTGATCAGTGGGGGAAACCCTCAACGCGGCCGGCACGGGTCTCACCGCCCACAAACAACCAAACGCAGCCCACCTGCCAGCCGCCCCACCGAAGTGTGTTACGACCCGGTGGACGGCAAAGGAGCAACACAACACTCGGCCGGCACAGACGACCAACAGCTAACGGAAAACATGCCACCACTCAGGGCAGCCGGTACTGTGAACAACAACGGGGGACGGGCTGAAGAGTGTTATAACCCAGCCCAGGGCACCTCGGACCACGCCGGCGGCTACAGCCATGCCACAAAGGCCAGCGAGGAACCACACCGCAACACCGATCAGCTGAGGGACCACGACCCTCAAACCTCCGAAAACAGCCAACCTACGGGGAACAGCAACCTGACCTCTGACCTCTCTGATCAGCACCCCGTACAGAACCACGACCTCATCACCCCGTACGAATACAAGATCCACGTCGATGCCTGGTGGCCAACTCCAACAAGCGCGGCAGCACGTAACGCCGCCACACACATGAAGATCTACTGCAAAGTGAAAGAAACGGGCCTCCCAAATTACCTCTCGTGCCGAAGCATAATACCATCGCAGATGAACGTGAATGCTTGGGAGAGGGTAGTCGGCAGGATATCTGACCCGGAGGTCATTAAATACATCAAATTCGGATGGCCAACTTCGTATACAGCACACCACCCCCCGACGCCGGCGAAAGGGAATCACCCCTCGGCAAGGGACTACGACAGGCACGTCCGCGACTTCATAAGTAATGAGGTGGCGCTCGGCGCGATGATCGGACCATTTGAAAAACTACCTTTTCAGCCATGGACACAGTTAAGTGCGCTGATGACGCGGCCCAAGAAGTCACCACATCAACGCAGAGTCATTATCGACCTCTCCAGCCCAGAGGGGGAAAGTGTGAACAGTGGAATAATGCGAAACACCTTTGAAGGCCGTCGGGCCCGTTACACTCTCCCGTCGGTGTTGGATTTCGCGGCGAGGCTGATGGTGATGGGACGTGGAACATACATGTGGAAATGCGACCTAGAGAGGGCATACCGCCAGCTCCGGCTGGACCCCTTGTCGTACCCCCTCATGGGCATTAGCCACGATGGAGCGTACTACATAGACATATGCCCGGCCTTCGGCTGCCGGACATCGGGATACGCCCAGCAGCGCGTGTCTGAGACCTTGTGTGCCCTCATGTCCCTAAGAGGGGCGTCCTGCATCGCATACGTGGACGATTTCTCGGGGATGGGGCCCAGCAGGGCGGTCGCAGAATACGGATTCATCGCTTTCCAGGACATGTGCAAAGAAATGGGCGTGCAAATCGCAGATGATAAGTCAGCGGGGCCAAGCACACGTATGGAATGGCTTGGATTCATCGTGGACTCAGAGGAAATGGTTATAACGGTACCGCGGGGGAAGCTGAACGACGTGCTGGAGGAATGCTCGCTGTGGAGAGCGAAAGAAGCAACCACCAAGAGAGACCTACAGCGACTTGTGGGCCGCCTGGCGCACATCACGACGTGTGTGTCCCATGCAAGGAAGTTCATGTGCCGCCTCCTGGCCCTGCTGCGATCGATGTCTCGCAGACGAGTGGCCCCGATCTCGACGGACGCCCGGAAAGATATCGAGTGGTTTGAAACGTTCGCCCGCAGATTCAACGGACGAGTCCTCGTCCACCCGGTGCGCGAGACAAGTGTCCTGGAATGTGACGCTTGTCTGGTGGGCGGCGGCGGATTCTCGGAGAACCACTGGTATAGGATCGTGTTCCCAGCTGAAGTGAGGGAGCAGTATCACATCTCCCAGCTGGAAGCTGTAAACCTCCTCGTCTGCGTGGAAGCGCTGGTGACGGAGGCCGACAGAGGAAGGAGGATACTGGTAAGGACCGATAACCAGGCGAGCGCCACAGTAATGATGACGGGGAGGACGAAGGACCCTGTATTGGCGGAGTGTGCGCGGAGGCTGGCTATGCTGTCTGCGTTGCTCCAGGTGGAGATCGAGGTGAGGCACGTGCCGGGCGTGGACCTGGTCCTGGCCGACGCCCTCTCACGATGGGAAAGGGGCGCCGGTCATCAGCGGGAGGCTATGGCGCTGATCGCGGAGAGGGGTCTGTCGCAGGTGGACATAGTGGACGCCTGCGACATACTTACGTGTGTTCAATATTGCAGAGCTGCAGATGACGACACTGTACGCGGAGATGACGAAATCTTACGATGCGGCGTTCGCGGAGGGGACGACAACGAATAGGATATCACAGGCGAGGGCGTATCTGTACTTTGCCCTGGCGTACCGCACTCGACCATTTCGACCCACGGTATTGGACATCATGCTATATGTTCAATTTTTAAACAACTCATTCAAGGCGCCAGCCACTGTCCGTAATTACCTTTCGGGAGCGCGGAGCTTCCTTAATGAAAGGGGTCACGAAGTGGGGGTTTTCTCGGCTCAACCCGTGAAAAACCTTATCAGAGGCCTGGCCCGGGCATCTCATCACGTCCCCAGGCCCGCCCCGGCCCTGGCGGTGGAGGAGATATGTGCTATATCGACCCCACTCTCTGCCATGGGCTCCACTGGGGTAATTGTGTATAACGTACTGCTGGCCGCTCTTACCACATTCCTGCGGCAGTCGAACCTAGTTTGGACAAGTACCGCATACCGCCACATGCTCACGAGGGGGGATGTGACGTTCAACCCGAAAGGCATGACCGTGCTGGTGCGATCAACAAAGACCCGCGATGGAACTGACCCGCTGTTCATACCGGTCAACCGTGTCGCCGGCACTGAGTTCTGTCTCGTTCACCGCCTACAGACAATGTACGCTCGGCACCCCTTACCGAGCACTGCCTACTTGTTCTGTCACCCGGGGTCCGACGCTCCTCTAACGGCTACGTATGTCACAAAGCTGTTTAGATTAGCGCTGACCGCAATCAACTCTACCCACCAAAAACTGGCCACCATCCACTCACTGAGAAGGACAGGTGCGCAGTGGGCAGCGGCAGGGGGCGCGACTAGGCAGCAGGTCTGCACACACGGGACGTGGTCTCAAGCCTCTACAGCGGTAGAAGCCTACGTGCCGAAGGACTTATATAAGACTCAATAACCAAACAATCATGGTTTGCCGTGTTTTATTACATGACTGTTTGCTTAATAAAATGTTATGTTAACCGCAGCTACGCATTACTCTTTCTTGCTGCACTCTATAATTGTGGGTAATGGTACATTGCAGCTTAATTTTAGGTGCTGCCCTCTATCGCAAAACTCTCTCATAAGAACCACGTGACAACCGCCATTACTCACTTCTCTGTACAGACTCTGACATGGCGGATCGGGATTTCCCACCCACCATCCCTGTATAACTTGTAAGGCTACATGCCGTATTGTTTTATTACATGACTGTTTGCTTAATAAAATGTTATGTTAACCGCAGCTACGCATTACTCTTTCTTGCTGCACTCTATAATTACCGCTACGCGTTCGACCCCTTCTCAAATGTGGGACGGCGAGAGGGTGGAGGTGGGAGGGTGTCGGGGGGGGGGGGGGGGAGTAGAGGCGACCGGGCGCGAGTAATGGAGGGGGGGGGGGGGCACCTCACATCCGGTAAAAGGGGGTCAAACCGTGAGGACCTGCCACTAGAGGCCACCACCAAGAAGCCCAGGTTCAGAACCGCCTGGTGACGAAGGGCGTCGGGGCGGAAGCACGTGATGGTATAGTGGTGCATGGTGGGAGTAGCCCCAGCGTTCGCGACCAACAACTTCCGGTGGTCGGCGGTACCCAGACCCGGATTCGGTGTATAGCCGGGACTCAGGGACCGGGGCCACGTTATAATGCGCGCGAACACAGTGAGGGGTGCAGCAGGGGTGAGTTCGGCGAGCGGGCCACAGAGGGCGTATAGGGCGGGTTGCGGGGTAATTGCGGATCCCTAAGGACGTTGCGCCCCGCACCATAACCACCAGTGGGGCGCCACAGGCCGTATTGACCGGCGCCAAATGGGCGCGGGCCGGGGCGACCGAGGCCATCCACCCGGCTCCAAGAGAATGCAATTGGACGATAATAAATATAGAAAGCGAACTGACTGAAGACGGCGGGGTGGGGATGCGGCGGGGCGGGGGTTAGAGAGGCGAGCCCGGCTCTGCCCCCGAGATGCACGGCCTGATCCGGCCCCGGCCCCGGCCTCATTGCAGGGCACTGCCTCCTGCTGCGGGCTCGGATAACAAGACAGTGGCCTTGTAATTTGTTTGGCCGGAACCAGGGTAGAGGGATTTCCGTGTCTTGGGGGCCCCTGGGCGGGGTCAGGGGTGGAGTCTGGGATCAGAAGTAGGCAGCCTATAATGCTGGGCTCTGTATGGGCACCAGCCCCCCATCCGCTCCCCCTCCCTCTCCGACCCTCACCCGATAACCCCCGGGTCCCCCCACTCCCCCACCCACCGCTCCCCTAGTTCATTGGCCTGCCAACTCGAAGCATGCAATTTGCTGGCATGCGCTGCAATGTGATGTAAAAGGCCGGCGCGTGCCTTCGCGACCCAAGAGGGCAGAGACACGGAGACCCCTCCAGGAACCCCGGGGAGGGCGTCGGGAGGGCACGGGGAGGTCCCCGGGAGAGCTCCCCGCCGGCACCCAAAGGCCCTGCAATTGAGACCCAATAACAACTATCTGGTCGCCAAACGTGCGGCGCATTAGAAAGCTGTGAGCGTGTTGTACGTACCCTGGCCGTGATGCGATCAGGGCAACCAGAGCGTCAAACCCTGTCACCCACACCCTCTCCAGGTCCTACCCCTTCCCACGGGTCAGGCGCCGAGGTAAGGGACCCCGTCCCTGGGTACCTGCTCCAGCGCGACCCAGGAGGCCCTTTACTCCAGGGTGGCTTTCACGCCAGTGGCCCTGGTGGATCACAGGGGGCATATACCGCGCGCCCTATAATGCCCTGGTGGCGCGTCAGCTTCCTCCAGGGGCCAGGATCCGTCTCCTGCCGCCGTGCATGTGTTCTGGTCAAATGACCTTCAGATTTGACCTTTCAGAATCTTTATCTATCATTAATTCCATCGAGGTAACTTACCAGATGTGATTTCCAACTCTCTAGTACTGTTACATATTTACTTTATAACGTTGGACAGACTACAGAGTAGACCGGCCTCAGTCCCTGTGTCCTACGTCCTTCCCCTGCCTCCACCGCCTCAATGCACCCCCATACCCTACTCCCCACTCCACAGTTGACACAGCCAGGGCTAGCTATAGGAAGTTTACACGGTGTAATGCATTTCATATCGATTTATTCTTATAATTCAATGAATGTTTATAATGAAAGACTTGAGCAAGTCTAACAATACAGAATCATATGTTAAGATATAAATGTCACCATAGTGATATTCGCACCGCAATTAACCTCACCATCCTATTGAGTTTTGTATATCTTTCCTGTTGCATTGGATTCATATACGTACATGGGTAACATTTCCCTCTATGGTCCAGTTTAGCCAACCTTTCCTTCCTCATCGACCCACTGTCAACTCTCACGCCCTGCAAATATCTGTGTCACTATGCCGCCATCGTGGTTAAATTAAGCATGTGCCTCAGGAGCGGTTAGGATAGCCATTCATACACTGCACGAAAACCACTATTTTATTCATAAATACGCCATCGCGGAAGTGCATGTAGTGGCTGAATATTGACTTGTTTTCATATATATGTATATATATATATATACGCCCAGGCCTTATATACGGACGCGTCTTGGCTGTATTTCACACCCGGCGTATATGAGAGGAAATATCCTCTCCTCCCTCTGCCTCCCGCCCCTTTGTGTTGGTAAAAGTAAAGGTGTCCTCAGTAAGAAGCCCTCCCCCCGCCCCCCTCCCCCACCTCACCCCGCCCGCTATCAGTGAAGTCCTCTTCACTGGATGCTTATATCCGCCTACACATGAGGCGTATATACATTGGGAATAGGACGACCTTATATACGCAAAAGTCATATTTATATACGCCGGGCGCATTCATATGTAAAATTGTGGTTTTCATGCAGTGATAGAAAAGGTTGCATGATTCTTCAGATGATCAGAGGTGGTCGGCAGTGGGCAGCTGGTGCATATTGGCAATATGCTGCAAGAGAATATGGATCGGAATGTAGCAACAGACAGGTATGGGGTGGACAGGAAAATAATTTTGTTGGTTGGTAGATGGTTGGTAGTGGGTTCCTTTTTAGAGCGTGCTTGCATGCGCTATATACATCATCTAGAGTTTAGAGAGGTCAATATAGACTTTCAGGGTACTGCATACAAACTATCCCTTCACTATCTGTGTGATATTCACTATGATATTGAGAACAGAGCAGGGAACCAGTGTCAAAGCGTCTTAGAGCCGTGCCCAGCTGATGATGACCAATCACAAGACCGAAATACCTCATTGACCTACTGGTGCTTGATATGTTTGGATCCTAGACTCCTAGTTGCAGAAATGGCAAGTTGACTGGGTCCAAGTGGGCTACAGAAAACTACCCCTTGGCTGAGTTTTTTTAAATTTTAATAGTTATTCTTTTATAATTGCACACTCATTCATCAATGATGAACACACTATTTGCTCCTAGTTAAGCTTGGGACTCGCAAGCTTATGGACATAATCAGCATATGGACCATTCTCTGTAACCCACTTGTACCTTGTCAACTTGTCCTTTCTGCAACTGCCTGACAGTCTAGGATCCAAGCATATAAGGCACCAGTAGGTCAGTGAGGTATTTTGGTCTAAAGTGATTGGTCCTGGTCAGCTGGGCACACCTCTTAGACCTTGAGACACTTACCCTCAGTTCCTTTCATAATATCACAGAGAATAGCACAGAGATAGTGAAGAGATATTTTGCTTGTTTTTTAAGCAGTAAGCTGGAAGTCTATTTAAGCACTGTAACCTTTAGGCAATGTATATAGGGATCCAAGTAGACTGGCTCAAGTCCCTACATCCTATGGCTACCCTCCTCAAAGGAAAACAGGGACTGGTACAATCGGTAATGGTGTTGGATTTCTGGCGCTGTTTAGCTCCAGTATTCCCAACACTCTCCATACAGATATCCTGGCTACTGGTCAGGATATCTGCTGAGAGATTGAGAGATTGATACCCTCTCTCAATCGAGTCACAGTCAGGAGCAGGCAAATTTTATTGCTATGGCAACACAGGCGGCCAGGGAACTGGAGGAGGGGATATGTGACGGGTAGGAGGAGGTATAGGGTTACAGGAAGCGGCTTGGGGCCATAAACAGGAGGTTCTGTTCATAATGAACAAGTCTTTGATTCATGGTCCAGTCAGAGAAGGATATATGCTATAATGGACTTAATTCTGATTGTGATTAATCATTAAATGAATGCTCATAATTAAAGACTTGAGCAAGTCTAGGTTCCAAGCACACTCTAACTAGGCCGTAGTGTCTTGACAATGGTAAATTCAGCTGGATATAGTAGGTAACGGGTGACAGACCTTCCAAGGGAGTGGAATGTAGTCAATGAGCAGTTGCCAAAGAGTTGCTCAGGAATACAGCATACAAATGCCTATGGTTAGTTCTATGTGATGGGTGGACGGCAAATGCAGGCAGTGGATGACAAAGGGTAAGGATGGCTTGGTAGGCAATAAACACACATACTTGAGAAAGTCGCGGGTGAAAAGCAAGCAACATATGGCAATGGTAGAAAATGGTAGTTGGAGGAAAGATAGAGTGAAATGGGCTATGGCTTTCGATTGGCAAATGGCAGGTGCAATATTAGGTTGTTGGTAACAGACGTTGACATGTCTTGGATTGCTGATCGTGCATGGGTGGCAAGCGACTGGGCAGCAAGTAGCAGTTGCCAGTTTGTAATTTGGTGTATGTAGGGTCATACATGGTTGGTATTGGGGCAGTTGTAAACACAAATAGAGAAGGTGACATTGGCAGGTGGTAGGTTGGTACCAGGTAACATACTACAGATGAATTCAATGGATGCGCTTGTGAGTGGGCGAACTGTGATAGAATGGCATTTGGATGCGGCAGTGGACAGAAGATGGCGCATGGAGAAGGTCAAGGTGACACGTTAAATCGAGGTAGCTAGAGGCAAGTAATATGTTATAGATATAGCTTGGAAGTGCCAGGGTTGGATGGGTTTGATGCTCAAAAGCTTCTTATAGTTATGATATCCGATAGGAGTCTTAGGTCCGAGGTCTTAGGCATATTGTGATGGCTTTATTGGGTAGCTGGTATAGTACAAACAGTAGGATCGCAGATGGGGGTGGCTGTGGAGAGATTTTAGTGTATATATAGACAATAATCAATGATTTTGTGGACAGGCAGCTGTAGACCACGAGAGGTTGACGCGTAGTAATACACGAGCGCTAGCCTACAAAACCATCGTTTGTTGCATTTATTATCCATCTTTTTGAATAGATTAAACCAAGTAATTGCCATATTGAAAGGTATAACATTTCTTTGCTCCGGATCACAAAGGGAGGTTTTTTCCCGTATACCATGGTTTTGAGGCCGTATACCACAGATATGAATCCGTATAACACAGTTATGGTATCCGACAGGTTTTATACAATGGGTAGTGGTTTACTGAGTCTCCATACATTTTCAATGGGGGCTTTGCATACCATGGATAATAAAGTGGGTGGCAGATTATGATGGCTATATTGAGAAGATGGTATGGTCCATCCAGATGGAGGGCAGATGAGGGGGCTGTGTTCATAGCGTAGCTGATAGGCTTACTAGATAGTGGAGGGGGCGATGGGGGTTGCTGCCATCTTGTCTTAATATTGAGTAGCTCATATCGCACATTCAGTATGATGGAAGATGGTGGTGGCTGTCTGGAGATTATAGTATTTAGTGGGTGGCAGATGGGGGTGGCTGTGTACATAGCTTAGCTTGTACTAGATGGTGGAGGGAGCGACATGATATAGTATGTGGATGTGGCAAGCGATCATATATTGAGTAGCTGGTATAGTATATGCAGTATGATGGCAGATTGGGGTGGCTGTGTACATAGAGTAGCTGGTACTAAATGGCACAGGGTGTGACGTATAGTGTGTTTTGTTGACAGGCGACCTGTCATATATTGAGTAGCTGCTATAGTACAACCAGTATAATGACGTAATGGGGTGGCTGTATATGGCATAGCTAGCACTAGATGGCGGAGGGGGTAAGTATAGTGTGTAGGGGGGGGGGGAAGGCAAACTGTCATATATTGGGTAGCTGGTATAGTACATGTACATCCAGATGGATGGCAGATGGGGTGGCTGGGTACATAGCGTAGATAGTACTAGATGGTGGAGGAAGCGACCTATACTATCTGGGAATGGCAGGCGACATATCATATATTGAGTAGCTGGTATAGTACAACCAGTATAATGACATATTGGGGTGGCTGAAAATGGCATAGCTAGTACCAAATGGCAGAGTGGGTGACATATAGTGTGTAGGGGTGGCAGCTGACCTGTCATATATTGAGTGGCTCGTACAGTAGGGCCTACATGCAGTATCAGAGAATGATGGCAGATTGGGGGTGACTGTGTACTAGACAGAGAGACGTATAGTGTGTCGGGGTGGCAGGTGACCTGTCATCGCTCAGGCCATCGGATGGTGGAGGTGATAGGCGGAGTGCGCGCTGTTTGCCCTCGTCGCACCGACTCGCGCCCGCTGATTGTCGACGAGGCCGCGCCCGCTGCGTCGGGGCCGCGTTATCGGTCGTCGGTGGGCGCCCGGGTCGGCCCCGCCTGATCTGACGGCGAACGGTGGCCCCAGCCCCGGGCACCGACCCCCAGGCACCCCGGACACATCCCCCAATCCCCCCACATCACCCCTCCGCCAGCCTCCTCCATCCACCGCTCAATCACTTCACCCAATGACATAGACTTGTTCAAGTCTTTGATTATGAATATTCATTAAATGATTAAACACAATCAGAATAAAGTTCATTATGATATGTTATAATCTTCTCTGACTCGCCCATGAATCAAAGACTTGTCCAATGGGAACAGAACCTCCTGTATATGTCCCCCCAGTCGCTCCCTGTAACCCTATACCTTCTCCTCCTCCAGTTCTCTGGCCACCTGTGTTGCTATAGCAATAAATTTCGCCTGCTCCTGGCTTTAACCAGATTGAGATCAAATTGAGTGGACAGGAGCCGTGAATGGAGAGTGTTGGGAATACTGGAGCTAAACAGCGCCAGAAATCCAACACCATAACCGATTGTACCAGTCCCTCCTATCCCAGTGAGGAGGGTAGCCATAGGATGCAGGAACTGGAGCCAGTATCCCAGCGAGGATGGTAGCCATAGGATGCAGGGACTGGAGCCAGTCTACCACTGACACTATCACGCGCCGTTGTGGAGCAAGATGGACCCAAAGAAACATGTCAGTATTGCAGATTACGTTCGCTATCATCGGAGAAACAATAATACGGCCCGGAGGCCCTGATCCCGCGGACCCCGACTTGGCGCTGCCCACCGATCCTTATCTCAGCGCCCCCGACGCCACCCCGGCCACGGCTCAGACGTAGTTACCGCTAAGGCCGCAGCGGGGCGCTCCAGAGGACTTATCCTGTCAGGGAGCAACTCGGCAAAAAAAAAAAAAAAAAGCAGGAGCGATTTGAAAAGGCGTCTCCAGGCGAGGTCATTTCTCAAAGCCAAGCCGGGGCAGCAGCTGAGCTCCCTGGTAGCAGAGTGCATGCCACAGGAGCACGTCTTGGGGGACTGTGATAAGGGGTAACGACCCACCCACCCCCAGCCAAGGACAAATGTATGCGACCCCTCCCTCTGACCCTCCCTTCCGACGTAATCGCCAGGGTAAAGAAACAGCCCCTGATGAGGGAATATTAGAAAACAGCGCCTATGCGCCGTTTTCACCGCCCGCACTGCCACCTTGTGGTCGGGGTCGAGACACAGTCCCCGCAATTTGAAGAGGGATCTCATTGGCTGCCCCCGCCCCCCCCCCCTCCCCCACCCTCCTCGCCTTTCGCCTTTTAAGGTCGTGCCGCTCACCGGCTTCGCTAGGTGGCGGGTCGGCTGTTTAAACATTTGCTCTAGTTGATGATGTGCCAGAGCCAGGCTCTATAGCTTTTCTTCTTGGTGGTATTTTTGTTAATTTACTTCTTCTCTCCTCTTGGAGCCCTGCCTGGAGCAGTGTCCCGGCCTCCAGCCCCGTACGTTGCCGGCGGGTCACGTACGGTGCTCCGGGTTACCCTCCCGGCTGGCACCCTGCCCAGCCCGCCCCTCCTGTACACCCCCCTACCCACCCACCACCCTCTCCAACACACCCACACCTCTTACAACTACAACGTAATATGCTTGTTTTGCCGGGGGACAACGCCACACAAACATCTTTACGCAAAAGGTACACGTTCTTTCACTATGGCCGAGTTATCTATTGGGTTAATGAGGGCACTGCAATGAGGCATGTAGTTAAATCAGACTCATGTATGGAAGAACAATGAGAGTGAGTAGAAAGTTGTATACATCATAACATATAACAAAATAATTTAAAAACCAGTATAAATATTGCAATGTGTATTAATTTCCTTGTAGAGATATAGCAAGACTTTGTTCATCGTCAAAAACAATGAATAATTAGACAATTAGAGGGGAAAACAATTTTTTTCTCCAAATTTTCACCAACAAAACCCATGTTAGCAAAAACCTATATACATTGGAATAAAAGAACTTCATATGACACATTTATTAGGTATGAATATCATAACCATAAACTGAATATCAATTTTTTCATATCTTCATCACTTCAATAGCTTCGTCCGAAAATTGAAAAAGAACTGAACATTAAGGAATGAAAGAACTTCATACCACACATCTATTGATATGAGAATTATAACTGTAAACTGAATATCAATTTTTTTCATATCTTCAGTAGCTTCGTCCGAAAAAAAACCCTGAATATTAAGAGAGGTATCCCTGAAATAAGCATATTTTCCCAAAATATAGGTTTGAAAAAAAAATCCACACCATTGCGTGTTTACTAATGGCAGGCAGGTTGTGTTGTATTTAACCCTCCCGACCCTACTGCAGTTGCTCGTGCTAATTAACATGGATTAACCCTTGTCTGGGTTTCGTGTGTAGCGCCATCAGGCCCTGCATTTTTAATCTGCCCCGGGGCCTCCCCGCCCATCTCGTTTACATATTCTACGCTTGGATCACTTTCAATCTCTTCCTGTTACATTATTTTCTTCGCTGCACTCACGAGGACGACTATTGATTTTTCTTCCCAACAAGCATCTAAAATTAAAAGATGGTTTCAGGAAAGTCAGAGGTACTTTTCCAGGTCACCTCATAAGAAAACCCCATCCTTACAGGAATATCGTCGAATGTTTTTGCATATTTGATACATGCACATTTAGAGAATTATAGCCAAAGATTTTCACACTGACCTTTTTTTTTAATATATATTTTATTTTTAGCAAGTTCTTTTATTCATCTTATAACTTTCATAGGGTAACACATGTTATATAGCTAATCTGTGTATATTCTCACATATTAGTTATCATAGATTACCTTGTAGTCATTCTCTTTGCTTCCCTTTCATATTTTTAACATATTCATACCAATATTGATATTGGTTTGGACAGAATCTTATCTCATCTATTTAAAAACCTGACAAACGCATTCCCTAACACTTAGAAAGTTGCCATCCCAACGGTTTCTTGGTGACACTGACCCCTTTTGATTACAACATGATAAATGTGCTCCAATATTACTTGCTCAAGTCTTTGATTACGGATATTATTAAGAAATCAAACTAGTTTGCACCATACTGACTTCCCCTAAAGCCTGTCAGGCCCTGTATTCCCGCGAGGAGAGGTGAGGTAGGTGGAAGGGTCGCACTAGGGTAAAGGGACTTAAGGCAGTCCAGCTCCAGTTGTACAGCAATATAAGTTGTATAGACATGTAAATATGTATATAAAAAGTGAGATTTGACCTGTGAGGAACTGCCCCCAAAACAGGGTATATGAATACCCTGATAAAGAATTATGATATGCATCTACATGTATATCATCTAGAGGTTTGACTTAATAAGGAAAGTGAATTGAAAATCGAACATAACAGTTATATGCGGTAAACACACTTTGTATGATTTATTGCAAGTAAGGTGGGCGTGCGGCAGTGTGGTAATACGAGAATTGGTTCAACAGATCAAAGGTAATACCATTAAATCTGCATCAGATTCAAGTGCAATAAAAATGTCATATTTGATGTTAATGTTCTGTTAAATGTCATGCTTCTGCACAGATATAGAGTTCATTTTTCGTTTCAGATAAACCCAATTCTAATAAATGTACTACCTATACAGATAGACAATAAATGATGGTTTTGTGGATAGGCGGCCGTAAACCACGAGAGGCTGACCCGTAGTAATACACGAGCGTTAGGGAGTGCATTACTACTTCTCAACTTTTCGTGATTTACAGAGCAGCCTCTCCACAAAACCATTGTTTGTTGCATTTTTAGCCATCTTTTCGAATAAATCAAACCCATCAATTGTCATATTAGAGAGTAAAACAATAGGGACTATATTATAACAATAGGGACTATTTCCCTGCTCTATAGCACAAAGAGACTATTAAAGAAGAAACCAACAAGTTTTGGTCAAAGTCGTCGTTCTCCACTAGATGTTCTCCACTTGATGCGGAGTGATACGAACGAGGCGACAGCCGAGTGAATATCACATAGCATTCAAATGATTTAGAGAATGACTTCATTGACCAAAACGAGTTGCTTTCTGTATTTATCTCACCTCTGTACACCCTAAAAGAATGGACAACACACAGGATATAGACCATGGAGAACGGACTTCAATACTCGTAGGGGCATGGAGAACGAGTTCCCAATGTTAAGCCTATGGACATTTATTCCAAGGGTGAGATAATTTCCCGTATACCATGGCTTTGAGGCCGTACATCACATCTTTGCATCCGGTTTGATAAGTCCCCATAGGTTCTCAATGTGGTCTATGTATAGGCCTACCATGGCTGATAAATGATCTAACAACATGCCCATGTATATACGAGTGTGACTTTTCTTTTCCTTTCTTTTCCTTTCCAGATGATTTCAAGGGGATGCTGCGGTCATGGCTGGATGACCGCGGCCATACTTGGATCCATGCGTTGTGTTTGATCAGCCCTCACATTTGTCTTGATAACGCTCAGGGTGTTATTGAACCCAGACGTGCCAAGTATAATGGGGCTCCGTGACTTTGCCAAGGTCTGGGCTTTAATGTTTGACGAGAGCCGACAGCTGAAAAATGCCGCATACCTTTTTGAAAACGCAACCTTTCCACTGAAATGAGGCTGACCAACCGAGTGATAAGTAGGTTGTCAGGCAGAAGCGTCAACCCTTGGTAGATCTGCCGCCCAGGTTGCCTTCAGGCCATCTGGTGTGGCCGACTCCTTCGATTAATCAATCCGATAACCATGACGAGTTCTTTGAAAGAAATATATCAAAGAAAATGTGCGGGTACTTAAAATTAATGACTGCTGCATGGAGGTTCGATCAGACCTGCACGAGTGCAGCGATTGTCAACACGGACATACCTTTACAGATTTAAGGACTGAGAGGGAAGTGTATGGAGATATGAAAATGTTCATGAGTTTTAGTTGCGGAGAAATCTCATGAGGCAAAGCCTTGTGATATTACGTAGCAGAATGGTATATTTTCAGAGGCTATGGATCGAGTGTGGTTCAGCTTGTATCTCCCCCCTATTACTGACACCATCACCCATTTGGTTTTTTTAACAATACTCCATGGACATCTTAGTTTCTAATGCAAAGTCCATGGGGAAGAAATTCCAGGGGTGAGGTAAAAATGACTAGCAATGGAAAAGATACACGCTGTATTTCTGAAAGATGAAAACGCATGCTGCTTTATTAGCTACACCATGTTGAAGTAAAAATAAGCAGATCACCCCATAAAAAATATTATAGAGGAAACCTATGAAAAATTACCTTCAGAACTCATATCCCATCAAGTTTGAATAACAAAGTAATTCACAAGGCGAAGCTGGGAGAATTTCATAGCGATTCAAACTAGATGGGATTGAACTCTGACCGTACAAATTGAAAAGGTTTCTGAATCTATCTCACTCTCAGATTGACTAAGTGGCTAACATTTGTGACATAATTCTCCTTACTTAATACTCCATGGGCATTGAGTACGAGTTCCAAATGTTGAGTCAATGGGAAGAAAATACCAGAAGTGAGATAAAGTCACAAAGAAGCCAAACAAGAAAATAACCAAGAAGGACCCTATATCAAAGGCATGGATTATCATCCAGAAATGAAATGACTAAAAGGTTTATGTCAACCTGTATTATGAAACGTGAACGTGAATATTTCTTATGCAGAGAGACATGAAAATTACCAAAGAAACTGAAGAGAATCTGAGGCAATATAATAGATATAAATCTACTGTACATGATATGGAAATGTAGGGGGTGTATCAAAAGCAAAGGTAACTTAATGAAGTTTATATCTTAAGAAAATACTAAATAACCCAAAACAAAACATCTTTATGTTTACACAAAGTATGTGTTGAAAGTCTTTTTTGTTTGTTTGGGTAGTTTAACGACTAATTTGTTAAATTATCCTTGTTTAAAGTCTAATATACACACCATGTCACATATAGAGAGGCTGATATATGTTCCCACAGCTGGAGGTTGTAGTGGTGGCAGTCTACACAGTAAGCTGTCTTGTATAGGTCCAGTGAGGTGGGTGGGTGGTTGGGTGGGTGGGTGGGTGTGAGGGAGTGTGGACTCCCAGTATGATGGTAGATATATATATATATATTAGAGAGAGAGAGAGAGAGAGAGAGAGAGAGAGAGAGAGAGAGAGAGAGAGAGAGAGAGAGAGAGAGGGGGGGGGGAGGGAGGGAGGGAGGGAGAGGGAGTGGGTGATGTAGGTTGTTTTTGTAGTGATCGATGCGGCGCCTTACGCCTGACAGCACGGCCTTACGGGGGTGTTGGCCGGCTCTAGGCGCCCGGAGATCCGCCCACCCCCGACCCCGACCCATCTCCGGCCCCGCCCGGCGCCTGCCCGGCGCGCTGACCGCCGCTGACCGGGGACTGACCGCCGCCCGGCCCCGTCAGCCCCGATCAGGGCGCCGGACGTGGCCGACAAACAACAACACTGACCCCCGACCTCAGGATCAATCCACCCTGGAGTACACGCTGCCAGCTCGCCCCATCTGCCACCTCCTCCAGGGCGTGGGCCGGCGGGTGGAGGAGAGCAGGGTAAGTGGAGGGGACAGACCCGGCAGTGGACATATTAAACAGGCGTCCTCCACGGTCCCCACAGGAGCAGCCCCCAGTGCGAGCGGCAAGTGGAGGTGAAGCATGTTCCAGGGCAGAACATGGCCGCAGCTTCACCCTGGAGGAATTAGAGAAGCGCCTCCAGTGGCCCTTCATCAGGGCCCTGCCATTGTCAGGCGCGCGGCGGGGGCGCACCCTTAGCGCGACCCTTGTCGTATAGGTAAATGGTGTGCAGCTGCCAGGAGAGAGTGATGCTCTTAGCTCCAGCCCCTCCTCCAGTGAGCATCTCCATGGCAACCACTAACGTGCTTTGGTCGACCCCACAAGTTGTGTAAAAGGTTATGTGGTGGAGCGGGCTGGCCCGGGCGACCCATGGGAAGCAATGAGTGATGTCAATGCTGCCTTTATTGCTTCAGTTTGGGTCCGACAGGAATTGCTGGACATTTAACACGTTTTGTTGGCAGGTCTAAATGGGAGGGCGGGGTCCTGGAGGTGTTGGCTGGCTGACACCGCTGCCCGCCACTCCTCCACCCGCCGGCACCGGCTAACCTGCCCCCTGTGGGCCCTCAACTCGTTTAGCACACTTTACCAAAGGGTGAGACATCTCATTGCTGGTAACGCCCTCAGAAAGGTCCAGCCCCGGCCGCCGTGGCCTCTGCATTGAGAAAGCTCTATGTATAATTCAGCTGTCTTCAATACAGGTGGCCCTCCAGTAAAAGCAATTCTGCTGATGTAGTTAGGTGAAATGCCAGGTCCCTTCTTACGTGCCTCTCCGGGCCCGGATCTATTAAATCACCCTTATGGGGTGGCCGGGTGGGGACTTTATAGGCACCGACCTTGGGTGTGCAATGTGAAGGTCATCAACAATGTAAGGTCTCAGTCTCTGTTTTCATCTAAAGTACGCTCAAGTGAGGTATAGTCAGGCAGGGCCGCCCTTGACAAGAGGCATAATTAAAATCACATTTGTTACCGCCGTATTATGATGTGTGTGATTTAGATGCGGTCACATGCAAGGGATTCCTATTGGGAATTACTTTTCTACACCATTCTAAGGCACGCGAATGAGAATTTGGTTATGTTGTGTTGATTCTTATGTCCCCAGCCCTATATGGAATATGATTCCGTTATTAAACAAAAAGACAGAGAGGAAGGGAGACTTCCTATATAGTGAAGGGAATTCGTGAATGAAATTTAACCCACTTTCATGAGTAGCTCCATGGCAGATCTTATAGACAACACCCATCGTCTTGCGTTGTTTACATTTAACGAAACGCACTCTAGTATCTGAACCAGGATATTACATTAGACGGTGAACTAGACTGGATGCTTTTTGCCCGCTTGTACCAATTAAACCCGCCATTTCGCCTCTTTTAGTCGGCCAGACGTGTTTCCATTTTTAGCGCACACTGATCTCCCTCGGATGCTCAAGCCCGTCAACATGGATAATTAATTGTCTCGTTCGTTAGTGCAAATTATGTTTTATGTCGGCCGTCATTGCAACGCCGCCTGGTTTCAGGCACCAATCAGCTGAGCCGTTACAAACGGGCTAAGGGACTTCCTTTTCCCAGTTAGCGCGCGGCTGCTCCAAAGACACCAACACCACCATCTTCTAGGCTCCTTCCTTTTTGCCCATCTAAGTAGACACTTCTCGTGAACGGGTCGCAGCTACTGACTAGCTCCGAGAGATACGGAATCTAGTTTACAGTGACACTGAATAGGAACGAACGACAAAGTTCAATCGCCTTATTATAAAAACACAGAGAAACAAAGACAATAAATCCAGCTCGAAGCCGCCCGCCCTTTCTCCTCTGATTATGTTAATTTGGCCAGCATAATATGGGTCACGTGACACCGGGGGGTGGGTGGGTGGGCGGGGGGGGGGGGGGACTCTGGCGCGTGCAGGGGGTTGGGAGGTGAGTGAGGGGTGGGAGAGGTTGGATTGGGGGTGATGGTATGGAGGGTAAGGGCAGTAGGATGGAGGGCGTGTGCTGGGAATGGGGTGCAAACTTTGCCCCCGCCTTAGATGGGTAGACGATATGGATGGTAGCCGTAAGCTTTTGTTCCTGTGGATATTATGATGCCCTGTGCCCCATGTCACGAGGTCTGACATCATCAGGGGCCCCAAGAGGTGACGCATAGGCCGGAAATACATGTTCTGGATTTGGGGTTTGTGTGGACGAACGACAGTTGTATAGTCAAATGCAAATGTGAACAATAAAAAAAATCAAATAGTTGGTGTAAAAGTGGGATGAGTGCAGCTTACCATCAGGGTCTTAGGGCATCGCGAGGGCATAGGGACGTTACGATAGGGGCTAAAGCTTGATTCACACGATGAGATTCATACATACTACATAGGGTATTTGTTAGACTTGCTCAAGTCTTTGATTATGAACATTCATTAGATGATATATCACAATCAGAATAAAGTTCATTATACATTGGAGTATGTAACCTTCTCTTACTGGCCCATGTATCAAGCGGGTGTAGGGGTAGGGGCGCTGCGGTGGCAGTAGGATACGGGGACTGAGGACAGTCTAGGTATTTTTCTGAGCCAATTCTTGCTGAGGATCTTTACTGGAACACAATCTCTTCGTCTAAATTGTAGGGTTCCATTTCTCTGAGACATGTTCTTCTCCTGTAATTGTTAAGTGCAATACACACGGTAAGATTCATGTACCTCACAAGGTTCAAAATCTCATGAGATTCTGTTCTTTTTTAGGGGTAAATGTCGCCAAGAATGCCAGGGGGTAAAACGTGTCAGCCAAGAAATATCGTGACCCATGAAAAAAAAGAAGATGAATCCGAAGAGACGTCATGAAGTACCCAAGACCTCTAGAGGGGGCATCACTAGGGCCATGTATTGTATGAAGTAGTGGCCTAGTCCTAGACCTTGGCCCAGGGTGAACACTAGGCTGAAGGTTACATATGATGGGTGGGGTCATATTGGTCTTTGAGTGCATGGACAGGTGTGAGGGTGAAGTGAGAGGGTGAGGTGGGTGAGTGAGGTGGGAGAGTGAGGTGGGAGGGGAAGTGGGAGGGTGAGATGGGTAGGTGGGTGGGTGAGGTGGATGAGGTGGGTGAGGTGGGTGGGTTAGGTGTGAGGGTGAGTTGGTTGGTTGATGGGTGGTTGGGTGAGACGGGGTAGGTAAGTCGGTGGGTGGGTGAGGTGGTTGGGTGAGAACGGCATGTGGGTGGGCAGGTGGGTGAGGTGTGAGGGTAAGGTAGGATGACGAGGTGGGAGGGTAATATGGGAGGTTTGATTGGGCAGGTAGGTGAGGTATGAGGTGGGTGAGGTGGGAGGATGAAGTGTGAAGGTAAGGATGGAGGGTGTGGTGGGTGGGTGAGGTTGGTGGGTGAGGTTGGTAGGTGGGGGGGGGTGAAGCATGTGGGTGAGGCGGATGGGTGGGGCAGGTTAGTGAGGCGGGTTGATGGGTGAGGCAGGTTAGTGAGGCGGGTTGATGGGTGAGGTAGGAGGGTGAGGTAGGAGGGTGAAGTGTATGGGTAAGGTGGGTAGGTGAGGTTGGTGGGTGAGGTGGGTAGATGGGTGGGTGGGTGAGGCAGGCAGGTGAGGTGGGTGGGTGGGTCAGGCGGGTTAGTGAGGCAGGTGGATGGGTGAGGCAGGTGGGTGAGGTGGGTGGGTGAGGTGGGAGGGTGAGGTAGGTTTGTGAAATGGTAAGGTGGGTGAGGTGGGGCAGTGAGGTTGGGGTGGGTAAAGTGGGTTATTGAGGCGGGTGGATGGGTGAGGCAGGTGCGTGAGGTGGGAGGGTGAGGTGGGAGGGTGAGGTAGGTTTGTGAAATGGTAAGGTGGGTGAGGTGGGTGGGTGAGGTGGGGCGGTGAGATTGGGGTGGGTGAGGCGGGTTAGTGAGGCGGGTGGATGGGTGAGGCAGGTGGGTGAGGTGGGTGGGTGAGGTAGGACGGTGAGGTTGGGGTGGGTGAGGTGGGTTAGTGAGGCGGGTGGATGGGTGAGGCAGGTGGGTGAGGTGGGTGAGTGAGGCAGGCAGGTGAGGTGGGTGGATGAGGTGGGACGGTGAGGTGGGGGTGGGTGAGATGGCAGGGTGAGGTGGGTGGGTGAGGTGGGCAGGGTAAGGTGGGTGGGTGGGTGAGGTTGGGGTGGGGTGGGTCGCTTGGTGGGAGGCCAACCCTACGTGGGTCGCCTTGTTCCGGGTGTTTTCCCGCGTCGGATCATGATCCCACGGCGGGAGGAGATCCGCGTCATTTGTGAGGTAATAATTGCGGCGGTGCGCCGAGACAAATGGTCGACCTTAATACCAGGCCTAATGTGTTTTATACAGATCAAGGGCGGGCGGACTATAAACCAGGCGCGCCGCCCGCCGCCACGCGCCGGATTAAACTTTCATTATGTAACGGGTTTAACCCTGCTGGGCCCGCGACGCGTCGACATGAATATTAAATGGCGAGCACCCGGTGTATTGGCATTCTACACGGCGCCGGCCCTGTATAGACCTGACCTTTCCACTAGGTGCACGTCCCTGCGGTTCCCCTCCCATGCACCCCACTACACACCCCACTCAACCCCCAACCAACCCCACGCCTCACCACCCTCCAAAGAGAAGTTAATACAATCCAGATCTGCTAAGCTTAAGCCATGAAAAAAAACCGCAATAAGAAATCATGCCATTGTGGGTAGTTTTTTTTTCGCAGTGATGGTTGATATTAATTGCCTGCGGTTGTAGTTTAATCTAACAAAGGCAGGGACTGAGGTGCTGATCCCTACCCTTAAGTTGGGGTCTGTGCCACCACCCCACCGCCTGCTAATGTAGCGTGGCATGTAAATTGATTCAATCCTTCTATAATCAAAACAAAATAGACTAATGTATTCTAGCTTGTCACAGTTTCCTTTTTTCTCAGGTTGAATTATCATGTATTCTGTAAATGCAAGAAGGAAGTGATCCGATTTTTTTAAACGTCAGCCTTCATAGTTTACCTGCATACACGTTGAGTGAATGCCGTCAGTAGATAAAGCTAGCAAAGAAGCTGCCTGTATTTAGTCATGCATATAAACAATATTGAGTAAAGTTGAAATAAATCCACAGAAAACGAGACAAATTGAATTGAAAGTCAGTTGGTTCAATTGGGGGATAATAAAACATCGGAGAAGGAAGGACGAATCGTTCATGGATTGTTGCTAGATTTTATCTAGATGTTTAATATACTTTTTCGAGCAATAAAAAAATACTATTATCAATACATTCCCTTATACCTGAAGCCATGCACAAAGCAACCAAAAGAACCTTTAAAGGAGAAAGGACATATATACAAAGGACATATATACATACATGAACGTGTAATTGGAACTGGATAGGCCCTACATGTGAACCAAGAAGGTGTGTATAACAATGCAGATGTTATGTATATGAGACGTATTTGCTTTCTTAATTGTATTTTCCACTCCGTGGGCAATTTTCCCGCTGTCTGTCTGGAGCCATGTCTCTGTGATTGATGGCTTCCTCTGACACTACACATGGGCCCTGGTTGTAGTCGTGGTGGGAGATGGCCTTTGGAGTATTGGGGCCACAGACCAGACAGATGCGTTGCCTCCCGGCCCTGGAGCGAGCCCACAGGAGGAGCAGAGAGAGATAATCTGCTGGCTGACTGGTTGGAGGAGGGGCGGCTAGAGTGGTTCGGTGTTTGCCGAGTACTACGCCGTAACCCCTGGAGGGCGGGGGCCGGGGGGCCTGCCAGCACCCGTCAACTCATGTAGTAACCCCTGCTGCGGGCGGGCCAGCCGTCTATATGTCAGGGCCTCCAGGGCCTCCCCCGTCTTACCCCGCCGTGGGCCCGGGGTGCCGGTGGTTGGCCGCCCTCCTGGCGTGCCCCCGCCGACCCTGGAGGACGGCAGGCCGCGCTCCCGGGGCCCCGGGCGGCACAGGTAGGCGCAAAGGGCGCCTCTCCCCGGGCGGCGGGGCGGGGAGGGGCGGGACCGGGGTTGGACGTATACGTACTACTCCTGGGCTTGTTATGTATACAACAGAGCGCCGCCGGGGTATCATAGCTGCTTCTTGGCTGGCGCGCCCCCACGGCAGGTGAAATGTTTGGCAGGAGCATGTCTTCCCTGCCAGAGCTCTCCTCCTCCATGCTATATGCCCCTCCTCCTCCTTCTTCTGCCAGCGCCTTGCTCCATGCTATATGCTCCCTGTGCCAGGTGCCAGGCGCCAGGGTGGGAAGGGCGGGCAGACGGCGGCGGCGTGACCGACCCTGACCGCGCCCACCTCCGCCGCAACCCGACCAAACATTTCCGGCACGGCGTGCATTATTGAAGGGAGACCCAGGATGTGGGTGGGTGGAGGGGAGCCCCGGGTGGTCGAGGGGGTTGCCCCGGTCGTCTCCAGCACGCACGGCCCTCCTGCCCTGTCCCGCCCGTAATTGGTTCGCTGTGTGTGCAGTGGTAACCATTTAACCCGGGCGGCGGCGAGGTGAGGCGGTCAGGAGAGGGTGGCTGCTGACTTGAGCAGCTCAACACGGCAGTGGGCCACTGTATAAATCTCCCCACGTAGAAGGAGCAGCTCAGCTGATCTATATACATGCCACAGTCACAGCGCACCGACCCATCTCTGACCCTCAGAAACCCATATAGGTGACCGAAGTTATCCTCTGTGGTATTATCAAGAAACGTCACTCAATTTCATATGATTGTGTATATGGCGTGAGTTGTCTTCATGGAATGATTTCACGAAGCGGAGTTGTGTGATATCTGTAGCAGAAGATAGTGAAAGCCATGTAAACAATCATATGAAATTGAGTGATATTTAGATTTTATCCTACACGATCACATGTTTTTAAGTTCATATGTAATGCGTGGCAGATATATATTACATGACACAACCGTGGCATACATTCACACCATGTTAAGTCTATGGAGCTTTATATGAGAGGTAGTATAACCATGTAACCCCCAATTAAGTACCAGCTTAGAACAACTGTGTCATACATTCACATCATGTTAAGTCTATGGAGCTTTACATGAGGGGTAGGATAACCCTATAACCCCCAATTAAGTATCAACTTAGAACAACCGTGGCATACACGCATACCATGTTAAGTCTATGGAGACTTATATTAGATACGATAACCGTATAGCCCCATATTAAGTACCAGTTTAGAACAACCGTGGCATACATTCACACCATGTTAAGTCTATGGAGACTTATATGAGGGGTACTAGGATAACCGTATAGCACCCAAGTACCATCTTAGACACTGATTACAAGAATCCTAAATGCTGAATCGCACTTTGCCACTGATGGGTGACCTCTAGAGAGCTCATCCTATAACTATATATATATATACCCCCACCTCCTGCCCCTACGTCTTACCCTGCCTCGCTCCTCCACGCGGGTGGTATCCCACCTCCACGGCGGGAGACGGAGGCCTCCCCACATAGCCTTATTATATGACTCAGCTGGCTTGGGGAAGTAATATTATTTTTCCACGCGCGCCTAACACCGCCGCACGTCGTGTTTATATTTCGCCACGCTGGTGTTAGGGAAACAAAGCCGGGTGTTATGAATACACACCGCACACGGGCGGCAGACGACGCTACAGACGCTACCCCCGCTACAGACGCTACCCCGCGCCCCCCGACACACACACACACACACCCTCACACACCCACACACACAATAGAGGAACCATCACCTTCCGGTTTTTATCATATTTTTATCATATTGGCTCCAGGATGCGATTGAGGCCACAAGTTCACGGCCCATTCCCGAGAGGAGGCCGGCCGGTGGGGCTGCCGCTGCCGGGCCGGGGCGGGGGCGGGAGGAGGGCGGGGGGCGGGCGGGCGGGCGACCTATATGTGGGGCTGGAGGGTCGGGGAGCAGCTAGGGGCTCGCACTGAGCAGCTCCGGAGCCGTGCATGCAGGCGGCGCGAGCAGCTCGCCCTCCTTACTCCGGGGTGGGCTGATTATGCGCGGCGCATCCAGGGTCTCCCCCGGAGGAGGGCGGCGCTGACATGCAGGCCACGGCCGGCACAACGTGATCCGCCCGTGTCCGGACGGAGCAATCTCTGGACGTCATCCATCAATAATAACTAGACACAATGATGTTACCTCAAGTCGTTATGCTTATTGCCTGGAAACCATAGCCGAGCGAGGCCGCAACCCGACACGCCTTCACTCAGTGGAGTCGTCAGCACCCAAAGAACAGCCCCCAGCTTCCGACCAGAAATCTCCATCCACCTAATGTCTTAATAGGTCTATCGACTTTCTTATTAAAGAAAGCCTATTTTGGGTGGGTGGGTGGGTGGGCGAAGAACAGGTACAATGTGATATGATACGATCTCGCGTCAATCATGTTTTGGTAAGAAATGGACTACATAAAAAGGCAATAAAAGGCTAACACACGCCCCCACATCATGTTTGTGTAGCTCGATTGGAATCGCTGTGTGGTGATACTGCCACACCCATCACGCATCGTATAATATCATACACCAGTGCATGAACGTCACACATTGACTGGCCAGCTGTACGGATTTTATTCTGCACACTGTGCACGAACTAGTAGTTCATGCACTCTGTGGGCCGACCATGTGTTGTAAAATGACGTTCTTAAGTATTTCTAGGTATATGACGTTCATGTACGTCTTGTGTATTGTCCTCTTTTTCTTTGTTTATTGTGACTCTTAACAGGGCACCAATAAGCGATTTGCATGTAGTCGTTCAAATTATTATTTAATGATAAAAACTATGGTACAAAAGATGAGGCAGTGAGTGCGCCTGAATTACTTCTTTTCTTGTTGTTTTGGTTTGACAAAAACAATCTCGCAACAGATTTTATTCAGGCACACTAACCATGTTTCCATATACTACTTACATGGACACGGACACTGGACTTCAATGGCGGTGTCTTGATTCCACTGAACGTGTTGGCGAACTCGCTAGATCTGACATGCTTGATGTGTGCAAACATTATAAAAACGATTTCCTATACTCAATACATGTTTTCTTATATCAGAGTGAACGATTTGTTTGATAAAACTGCCGGATCGTATATGTATGTATTTGGGAAGGTAGCCCGTGAGTGATGGATTGTATTTCCTATCTTAAAAGGGTCAATACAGAGAGTAGACTGGCTCCAGGTTGGTTGTTATTGGTTTGTTGGTTTGATTTAACATCCAGTTAATCATTGCAGGCTCTCACCAGACTTCCTCAAGGTTCTTTTACACCACTAGGGTGCTGATCGAATCTATGTAATGAATTCAGATAGAAATCTCACCCCTACACTTCTACCAAGGTGAGAGTTCATTTAGTTCCCATACCACATGTATAGACATGGTATGAGAAAGAATGGCTTTTGATATAGCAGTAGATCTACCACTGCTGGGGATGAAGGAGAATAGTGGCTGCATTGGGACCAGTCCCTGCACCCTATGCCTACCCCTCCACCTACCTTACTCCTCCTCGCTGGGATAGGGCCAGGATATATATTACGATAAACTTTATTCTAATTTAAATTTTTCAATCATTTAATGCCTGTTCATAATCAAAGACTTGAGCAAGTCCATCCTGAGACCTATACACGCCTGACCTGTTTAGATCTATGATAGGGCCTACATCCCCAACCCTCTCCAGCACCCATCCCACACGGGCGCTCTCCCGTCTAGAGCACCCCGGCCTACGATCGCGGCGTCACGGCGCCTGTTGACCCTGGAGCCGGGGGTGAAGCACCGGCGGACACAGGGCCCCAGGTCGTGGCCCGGGGGCTGGGCGGGCAGTCGGCCGGGGCTGGCCGGACAGCGGCGGCTGGCAGGGCGCTGCGCCGGGCCGGGCCGGGGGCGCCGACGGCCGTCTGTGTACCGCTTTAATCATTGATGTGCCGGCAGGGTCGTCGGGCCAAGATCAAGTGTTTGATCAACACACCGAGGCCGGATTTACCCGCGCTCTTCCGCACGGGTTGAGACCGCTACAATAACTGGCGCCCGAGGGGAGCGGGGAGCGGGGAGCAGGGCCGGGGGAGGTGTGGGGGGAGGCGGGGCACCCTCACACTCACCCCGGTCAGGGGGGAGGCTAGGCCTGGAAGTAAAAGATTCACCAACCAATTAAAACAACACAACCTGGGCACGGCCCCACGCCCAGCATTGTTGGTGCTAACCTGTCCTAAAGCGGGATCCACAATATACCTAAGATGGGTATACTTCATACCTTCCCCCAGTCTCAGGCGATTCGGAGTTGGTGGGGTACACATATAGAGACTTATGTAGCCTACCTGAGACGGGTGTACTTCACACCTTTCCCCTAGTCTTAGACAATTCTCCTATAGTGGGGTTCACAAGTAGAGACTAATGTACCTGAGACGGGTGTATATCACACCTCTCACCTAGTCTCAGACAATTCTCCTTTGGTACACAATTCTCATGGCAAGGTGCTTTTACCAGTCTCAAGGAGAAATGGTGAATTTGATTCTCATGGAAGGACACACCTGGTACATAGACTATATATAGTCCCCGTGAACACTGATCCTTGGGCTCAAATAGTCTACCCTTGAGGAAAGCGGTGTGAATAGCATATGACCCTGCTTGCTAGCTTCCTATTCCGTAAGTTAGGTACTTATTTGGTGCCTCAGCAATGGGTCCATCCTTATCACCAAAATGCCTCTGTAAATTCAAAAAAGTGTTTAGAATCAAAATCTCATGGGATTATATGCCTTGATAGGGGTAAATGTCGGCAACAATTGCAGGAGAAAACCTTTGTCACAAAGAAATGGAACCTTATAATTCAAGGGATCGTGTTCCGTTAGAGAATCTCAGCAGGATTTGTCACCAACAAACACCCTATCAGTTACATGAATCTCACCGTGTGAATTCCACTTAACGTACCCCTCTTCGTTCGTACAGGTCGATATAATATACCAAGGAGGGACCCACTGATATGCAGTGGCTATGGAAGGCAGTAGATGGGTTTATAGGTGTGGGCAATATTAAATAGTGTATATATTTCAATGTAAACACCCTCTCCATCCCACTACCGCGACACCCATCACCATCACCCTGTTGCAGAGCTCTTGACATGACATGTTGCACGTAACCAACTCTCATTATTCCCTTTTTGCTCGGTTGGCTGCCTGTAACACCACCCCTACCTCCACCACCTCACGCACAGAATATGACACAGTCTGCCTCCATGACCTATGCACGCATGCATTCAATGAACTTTTCCCTGCAGGATCACACACAAACTTTATCCAGTCCTCCCCTGGCACACAATCAGACAATACACGCACCTGCTCGTAATGTATATATATATATATATATATATATATATATATATATATATATATATATATATATAATGTTGATATACATATATATAAGGACATACATAACGTGATATATACATTTGCACGTATATATACGTAATACGTTGATGTAACATACTTATATATATATATGTATATATGTATATATAACATCCGCATACATGTATATATATATATATAGAGAGAGAGAGAGCGGGAGATAGAAACAGAGAGAAAGAAGCACAGAGAGACAAAGAGGCAGAGAGAGCGGAAGAGAGACATGCAGACTAAGAGAAAGAGATACAGAAGATAGTAGCATGCAATAATCTCTATGGTTTCCTAGTCCAACTGTTAGATTCCCAGCTGTTCCTGTTGGGTCATAAACTGCCTCATACAGACTATAAAAGAGTTTTTACAGTCATATATTGTTCTCCAATGTTCTTAGAGCTAAAGACTATAAACACTCCTAACCTATATCTCAATCTATCTATCCGGCATCTTCTGCCTCCATTATTTTGACTATAAACACATACAATATTCAGACCTGTCATAATAAACAAAGAAAATACATCCTCAGGCTTCTCCCTAACATAGATATACATTGCACATTCTCCGTGGTCAGGAGCAAACTACGTTTGATTCTTGGTGGTCAGGTATAAATACCAGCACTGCTCATTCTCCTTCCCATGTACGCATCCATATGATGCTTCAAATCTTCACCTCCTCTCCACACCCCTACTCCCTTTGTATACATATGTATTACTATATGGAAACATGGTTAGTGTACCTGGATGGAATCTGTTCCCAGATGTTTGGTCGGAAATATTCACCGAGATGGAAGAACGAGTTGAATATATATCCAGCCAAAACATCGAGGAAAAGATGGAATTCATGTATATACTCACTATATCTCCTTAAATAGCCCTGATGCTTTATAACCTCGATGGACATTCCCTCAATTTTGCATGTATGGCCTACATAACAAAGATGCTCACTTGGACTTTTTTTAAAGGCTTTTATCACCCTGGAGTTAACAGTTAGGCTACAAATGTTACCTATCTTCCACTGGCTCCAGACTTCAATGTACATACATGACAAGAGGTACTATGAGGTGTAGTTGAAAATCCACTGCAATGCAGATTATAGGTGCATTGGTTTGAAACCTGGACCTTATGCTATGAGGGTCACATTGTAATGATTGTTTTCCTGTTTTCAGCTTCCCATGCATCATTTGTACTGTGGTATTACCCTTGATATAAATCGCCACCCACCAATCAATAATTGCCACAACACACCATCACTCTCCCAATGCAATTCCTGCACGCACAGCACTGTATTTATCTTCGTGTCCAGTGGTATTTCTCACTTGGCGTACGGGACAGAGTGCCCGTGTCAGTCCTGAGAAGGCCTCGAGGTATTCCACTGGCCTTAAGGCATTCACCTGGTGAGACCTAATATGTACCCAGGCATTCTAAGGGCAATTTGAGAAAAAAAAACCCACTAAATTTGAGGAGAATTTTTTTTTAATTTTTTAATTTCTATTAAAGGGTCTACTAGGCCAGTTCTATGCATTCTAGGGGCAATTCTTTAAAAAGAACCCACTAAATCTGAGGAGAAATTTTGAAAAAAAAAAAAATTTCTATTATTATTTTCAGTAGGCTCCCGTGACAAATCACATTTTTATTTTACATTACCGATTTGGTTATTCCTAACGTATTTACAGGCAGTTATCTCAACAATAACATTAATATGTTGTAGACTTCCACTTGCTATTTCTGATGTGAGATTCACACGTAAGGACTAACGTACCTGGTAAGGTGTACTTCGCATTTGTCCCTGAGTCTCAGACAATGCTCATGATCATCCTCATGTGTTACCAAAATTTCTGGGCAAGTTGCCGGGTTTTTTTGCTTTTCATAATCTCAAGGAAAAATGGTGAATTTGATTAACATGGAAGGACACACAGGATACATAGTCTCAGACATAGTCACCCTAGGTTTGAAACTTAGTCAGTGACTCAGCAATGGGTCTCCCCAAAATGCCCTTATACATTTTAAACGTGTATAAAGTGGAATTTACACGGTGGTATTCTTGTACCTCACAGGGTGTTTGTCTGAGACAAATCCTGCTGAGATTCTCTACTGGAACACAATCTCTTCGTCTGAATTGTAGGGTTTCCAATTTACCTGTCGGTTGGTGTAAACTGGATCTAAGTCTTCTGACCATTTCTTATTTCACGTACACGGCCAAATACATATCTTGAGGCCATGGACATTGACCTTTCATAACTTCACTTCTAAAAAAGAGTTTCTATCTTGAAGTTATGTCCAATAACTATTACACCATAAAATGTTGGCATGCTTCCTCACCAGTTTCCCTGTGTGTTTAAAAAACCCCACAAATTGCACCTACTCCTGGTGGCAAGGGCTCAGGGAAGAGGTGAAGGTGAAGGATAATGGTGTCTTCATGGTCACCTGAAAGCCTCTTTATCAGTACTAAATTCTTGCCAAGTCTTATCAGGAAGTCTGCTACGTTATCTTCAGCGTTATGGGTGTGTGTATTGAGGGTTTTTGTGATTGTGTCTGCATTGGTACTGTCCGGGGTTGAGATGGTTGGGGGTGAGATGGTGGGGCTTTACGTGAGGTTGCATGCGCCCTGCTGGATATGACCCTACCCCCTTGCTGCCCCCTGCTGAGACTCAAGGTGTGCCCCACCTCACCCCGACCCTCTCCCGTGGAGTAACCTACACTACCCAGTCTTGGCCGTGGGCCCGTTCACCCCCGACCCCGGCAAACAACCCCCTGTCGCGCCCACAGTGCTCCCCTATCGTTTTATATATCAATATTATGCCTGGGCAACAATGCACGTGGCGGGTGTGAGGTGGGGACGGGGTGAAGGGTTGGAGTTGGTGCGCACAGTACGCCGTCACTGAACTAGACTGGCTCCAGTCCCTGCATCCTATGGCTACCCTCCTTGCTGGGATACAGGGACTGGTACAATCGGTAATGGTGTTGGATTTCTGGCGCTGTTGAGCTCCAGTATTCCCAACACTCTCCATACAGATATCCTAGCTACTGGTCAGGATATCTGCTGGCAGATTGATACCCTCTAACTTTGATCTCAATCGGGTGATAGTCAGGAGCAGCCAAAATTCATTGCTATGACAACACAGGCGACCAGAGAACTGGAGGGGGGGGAGAGGAGTAGGAGGAAGTATAGGGTTACAGGGAGTGGCTTGGGGCCATGAACAGGAGATTCTGTTCATATTGGACAAGTCTTTGAATCATGGGCCAGTCAGAGAAGGAGAGATACTATAATCAATTTTATTCTGGTTGTGTTAAATCATTTAATGAATGTTCATAATCAAAGACTTGAGCAAGTCTATCACTGAACGTACCCCCACCCCTCATCACAACCCCGTAATGGGGTACGTAACCCTGTCAGGGGGTGCAGGCAGACCTGGGGTGCGGCCCATGCCCGAGCAGGACAAAGTAGAGACATGACCAGTGAATACACAATGCTCACATGGACCAGAGGAGCGCACAGACTGTGCTGGCTTGTTACAACGCCGTGCGTTACTGTCCTACGCAGGTGTAGAGTTACCACAAGAGTAGAGGTGGACGTCTCCATTTACAATGAACGAAAATAACATGAAAACATTAATGCATTGTATATAACTTATAATAGTCTTAGTTTTGTTTTGTGCTATCCAGTGAATAAAAATTGTGTACTATAAAATAACATGTTATGATTAGATGAGGCACTGCCTGTTACCTTTAACCCTTTCCCTGCAGCACCCAGTTCCTCTGATCACCATTGTACAGCAGTTATTGCCTGCATAAACGACCCTGCTACAGCAGGCACCTTTTTTTTTTTTTATAGAAAATAGCAATGTCACATGATGTGTCATGTGATTTCAGTAATTTACCTTGGTAGTTGATGATATTTTGTAATACCAAATCAAAGGTCAATATGCCGGTTTTACTATGTCAAAATTTCTTTCAATTCAAACAATTATTTTTTTATTTATTGAATTTTGTATATAAGTATCAATGATGCCTCTATGATGCCTAGAGGCATCATGCTGCTTTAGCCAGGGGAATGTATGGAGGCATCATGCTGCTGTTAAAGGGTTAAAAATATATACAAACCCTACCGAAATTGTCTGCATGGCCCTGGAGTCTACTGACAATAGGATACTACAAATTATCCTAGTAGTCCACTCCAGAATGAACAACAACTTAACAAGAATAAAGCACACGAGGGCGTCCTAGTTTAATATTACCCAATCCCAACACTTTTTTGTAACAATATCAAGATTTCATGATATAGAGGAAAATTTTCGGTCTGAGACATTGGATTCCAGAAGTATTTAGGTAATACAATATGAGAAAGATCACTCACTACTCTCCACACTTCCTGCCTGATTAACATAGATACCTGTGTCCCCATTATATAGGGGGAACCTATGAAGGTTTATGGTCAAAGCTCTTATTCCATTGAATTGTATGGCGCAATAATTCACAAGGCGAAGCCGCATGAATTACATAGCGATTCTTATCCTGCCCCTAATATAAAATCCCATAGGCTTAACATTGAGTTTCTGTATGCCACGCTGATAAGCATACATAGTTTTATATGCCACTAGTGGCATACAGAATTGTTATCACGTAATATTCCAAAATCAAGGAGACAGGGTAGGATAAAATCAAAACCTGATTCGTTATAATCGTGGCCACCGCATTCCACTCCTAGAGTTTTGGCTACGGACTTCACTCGGCTTCGCCTCATGAAGTCACTATGCCAAACTTCAGTTGTGGCATACAGTGGCCAAGATCAAAACTCATCCAGTTTTACGATAAAACGAGATGGGATCGAGCCCTGACCATAAACTTGAACAGGTTTCTGAGTTTATCTCACCCATCACATTGACTAATTCGCCAACTTTTTGTGGCATAATCCCCCATTGATTTTGTTTTCTAAATACTCCATGGACATTGAGTACGAGTTTCCTCTGTTAAGTTTATGGGGAAAAACACCAGGGGTGAGATAAGAAACAACACAGCTGTGTTGTTTTAAATCTTATGTGCAGTGATGTTGATATTATGTAAAATCTTGCCCATTCAGGTAACGCTATATATAGTTACTATTCAAGACTGACTATAATACAAAATTGATTGAGAATGTACAATGATTTTGGTAAATTATTCTTATTCTTATAAGTGTATGGTTGAGGGTAACATATTGTAATATAATATATTTGAAATGTTGACCATGCTCATTAAGATGGATAATGTATAGATTAGACTGTATTTACAACCACAGCTATTTATGCCTCTGTATTGATGTAGATCTCAAAGGAAAAGATGTTTCTATTTCTAGACATTGACATCTTTCCCGTTTGTATTAATGACTCAGTTGGAGCAATCTCCAGTCAGTTGGGACGCAGTCAAAGACAAGGCGTCAGCCTGGCTCACTCAACACCAAGCTGGATTCAGTAATCTGGAGGCTGCCTCAGGACTATCACCATGATGTAGGGACAACAGAGAGGCCCCATGCTGCTGAGATGCGGATAGGACATAGTAACCCCACTCAGAGCAGTCACATCATGTCAGGCTCTACAGTTAAGGTTCCTCACCTACAGGAGTGCACAGCATTCTTTGCTAACAGTGGACTAAATTACAGTGACATTTCCTCAAAGAAGATCCTGTGCATGTATTGATAACTGTTACTCCCCATATTGACATCATTCTTGTACTTGATGAATTCTTCAGGAAATTAATTACAACCTAAACTAAGCAGCTCCTGGATCCATCATCTATATCCCCACCTTAATAAAGTGTGGTTATATCCCTACAAAATCTTGCGTTATATATGGAGATATATACCCTATACATGGGTTGAAATTAGAAAGCCTAGTAGGAGCGGGGACCGGCACGTTGGAGGCCCCACGAGGGGGTGGCGTACTGGAGGCTAAGATGTGGCGTTCGCATACTACAATAGAAATTTAGACCTACCGATATGGCACCGAAACAAAAAGCAAATATCGGAGACATATCCGAAAGTTGCAAAATCATAGACATATGTCTAGACGTGCCAATCCACCACGCATCGTAAGGTGTTTCTTTTGGTGTCTAATCGCAGGAACGTGGTCAACTGCCCCGATATTAGGTGACCTTCCGACGCGATTTTGATTTTTAATCGGGAGGTGCATCGTAGACCATATCGGAGCCATATCATAGTAAGTGGACGCCGGGCCTAATTATCCCACTCCCCCCTCTCTGGCTGTGAAGAAAAAACACACCCTTTACATGCAGTACATTGTAGGCATGACTTGTAGTTCACATATTTGTATGATACAACAAAAATGACAAATGTGAAAAAGAATATGCGCAACAAACTCTATTTTCTATGATTATTATGCGTGATGTCGAAGAAAACCAGCCAACAAGGGCTGACGACATTTCGCTTTTATTGGATTGTTATATGTGAGACCAAGTAACAAGAAACATTTATGTAAACAAAACGGACCAATAAAAAAATCCTCCACAGTGACCGCTCGCCTCCACGCGCTCGCTCGCAGCATCAACACGAACTTAAGACCCTGGTGAAGGGCCACTGTACAATAGTGGACAAAGGAGTGGAGGGTGATTTCGAAAAAAAGGGAATCTCAGCAGGATTTGTCTCAAACAAACACCCTGTGAGCAACATGGATCCCACCGTGTGAACTCCATTTGACCGGTATATGCACATGTTATGATTGACGTCCTATTCTTTACCGGTTTCACTTTCCAGCACTGTTTTTCCACACACGTATAGGTAGGTCCCCTCTCTTTTCTTAAAGTTTTTTTTATTGCATTTGATAAGTACATTATCGTTCTTACAAGCAACGTCTAGGATATACGGATTTTTCTGAGGTTATTATGTATAACTCGTAGTTGAAGTCATTATGAATGACATAAGCCATTGCCACATATTTATATATCGTTGTTCATAACATGTGGGAAGAAGTCAATGTATATAACACAAAAATAAAAAAAACTATATCCCCATTTGATACTTTTTACAAGGCTTTTAGCTGCCGAGACGACAACACACTCAAGAAACGTGATTGGCTGGCCCATACCCAATCCAAACAAGAGTATGTTGTACGATAATAACCCCATCATATTTCCATCACTGCTTCCCATGCTATTCCTCCATACAAGAGCATCTGTGTCGTCTAAACAACAGGCCCCACTCTGAGGCGCTATCTGTCTCGGTCCGGGAAGGGGAGACGGTGTTATTGCACGGCCCTGGAGGACACAGGAGGACCTTGTGTTTCCTGCCCTCCCCCCCCCCCATCCCCACCCCCATCCGCTCCACCTGACCCACTTTAACCAGAGCACATCCTCAACCAACCCTCAGATATTATCCCAGATTTGGGTCAGCCACCCGCCCCTATGGGTATGCCTTAGACTTGCCCATGTCTTTGATTATGAACATTCATTAAATGATTAATCACAATCAGAATAAAGTTCATTATAGTATTGTCCTTCTCTAACTGGTCCATGAATCAAAGACTTGTCCACTATGGACGGAATCTCCTGTTTATGGCCCCAAGCCACTCCCTGTAACCCTATTCTTCCTCCTACCCCTCCCCCTCCCCTCCTCCAGTTCCCTGGCCGCATGTGTTGTCATAGCAATTAAATTTTGCCTGCTCCTGATTATGATCCAATTGAGATTAAAAAAAAAAGAAGAGAGAAGGTATCAATCTCCCAGTAGATATTCTCACCAGTAGCCAGGATATCTGTATGGAGAGTGTTGGAAATACTGGTGCTAAACAGCGCCAGAAATCGGACACCATTACCGATTTTACCAGTCCCTGTATCCCAGCCAGGAGGGTAGCCATAGGATGCAGGGACTGGAGCCAGTCTAGGTATGCCTCAGCGAATCCTATCAACACCACCTTCCACAATCACAACGACTGCCGTCCGTCAGGGTAATCATATTACTCGGAGGGGAAAAGAAAAGCAGCGAGCATTTTCTTGTAGCGATTGAGTTTCCTTATGGAGGGAGCTGCGGCAGCTGGGGATAGAGCGAGCCAGCCAGCTGACTGCAGGTGGAAACCCCCACCGGTGCATCGGGTACACTTTATGGCCAGGCTGCACACATTTGCCCAGTGAAATTTTAATGGGTCTCGTTGGCCTCAATCCAGCATTGATCCTCCATCCGTTCATATTATCGGCTCCATTCTCACGTTTCGGAACCCCCTCCCACCCACCCACCCACCCCTCACTTCGTCCCACCCCCCGCCCCTCCCTCTCTGCACTGAAGCGTCGATCGACACCCTCACAGACACCCACTACTTCGATAGTAATAGTAGCTACTCCACCTCCAAGCACTCTAATCCCTAATCGACCCACCTTTAGAATACTCTCACAGGAATTTATAGTGAGATCTATGGGAAGGTGGTTTCTTATCTGGTGAAGCCTTGAGACATTGGGTTCTAGATGTATTGAGGTCATACAATATCAGAAAGGTCAGTTATTACACTCCACACATCCTACCTGATTCACATACCTACCTGTGTTCCTATGATATAGAGGAAACCTATGAATGTTTACGGTCAAAGCTCATATCTCATCCAGTTTGAATAGCGTAGTTATTCACATGGCGAAGAGGCCTGAATTACATAGCGATTAAAACGAGATGGGATCGAGCTCTGACCGTAAACGTGAAAAGGTTTCTGAATTTATCTCACCCCTCACATTGACTAATTGGTTGACCTTCGTGACACAATCCCCCATTGAGTATATTTTCAAAATACCCCACGGGCATTGAGTACGAGTTCCCAATGTTAAGTTTATGGCTAAAATACCAGGGGTGAGATAATATTTTAGGCTTCACTGACAAATCTACTCCCCCTTCTATACGTTACATGAAGATCTAGTTGATATCTATTGAAACGTCACCGGCACAGGCACGTAACTGTAGTGGACAGTTTAGATATGAATCATCCATAGGTACATGAGATAATTCGTGTGGAATTGAAACTATTAATGAATATACATGCTGTTTTTTAAAACGTTTGTTTGCTAACAAATACGTCGATGAAATCAGATAATTTTTTTCATAAGATGTACAAAAAACACATGTATTTAATGCGCAAATGAATTCAGTGAACGATTCGACTTACTGCTCGAGATATCAGAGGGAACGTTGTAATATAATTCTGAGAAGTTAATCTAACTGCCTTCTCCTCTCTTTGTATTTTATGGCTGGAAGTCTTTTAGTAAAAAACTGGGTTAGACTAAGTACCTGCATGTTTATATGTGTGATATATGCATACACAAATTTAGACTGGAGACTCTGTATCCATGACACTCAATAAGATACACCCCCACGAAGTTTTAAAATGATTACACTATACATACTATAGGCTGAACTCTTATTCTTCTGTCCTATTAAATACGCCACTCTTCCTCTGGCCTCGGGACGTATTTTATGGGACAAAAGACCTCGAATGGTAATCACCAACTACGTTTTCCCATAAATCATAAGTCTGGTTTCTGTGCCACTATTATCATAACGGGAATATTGTATGATTATATCGAACAGTATCGACCATGATATGTCTAGATGTTGTCATTGTTACCATTATGTCCTATTCATATATCTTTCAATTACATCCTACGTTCACGCCAATATCTCTCGATTGTTTTCGTCTAGTTAGTGTCAGGAGTTGGTGTCCTAGTGGACTGCGTGTTGAGCGCTTGGCCGCGGCCCTGACCGCTGCACCTCGGGTCAGCTGCCGGCCGAGCGGGCGGCGGACGGCGGCCGGGGATCCGGATCACGCCGTGCTAGTTGCGGTCAGCAGGGGTCGACCGCCACACCCCGCCACAACATTGCCCTATCAATTTCTTCCTCTAAATATATCCATTTTGATATTCTCATTTTAAGATGATTCCGATAGAATACAAGAATTTGCCAGCTAACGTTCTTCAAGGTTATCTGTGTTTTCTATGAGATTTGAATTAGCAAAGGATAATGTAATATTGGCCATGGATATGGGATTTGTATAGAAGTGCAAAAACATTTAACGTTTGGACCTACAGGGAAACGTCTCTCGTATTCTATACACGTTATTTTTCATAGTTTACTTCCAATAAATCATTATCATCTCCTAATATAAAAATCTTTAAATACTGTTTCCAGAAGCTAGGAGATAATGCGAGAAATTGCCTTTTCTTGCGCTTTCATATTTTCCATGTGTAATGTGTGGTTTCATTACTCCTTTATAAACATAGTGACTGAAGCTATATGAGTTCCTTTGATTTCTCAATGAAAGAAAAAGGTCATGAAAGCCACGCATCTTCAAAAAATGCCTTCAACTATATACAGCAAATACAGAACATTCAAAGTCCCCCAATGGGGTATTTCTATATGACCATTTGTTTACATATTCATATCACTTTTCTGAAGTATGATAAAACGCTCTATACCAGCAACTGGAAAATTGAAACTACAGGTACAATGTACATGCAATTAGTAATATGTATGAATTATACAATTTGATATGAGGAAAAGGCTTACTCATAGATATCACAGAGAGATTATAAACCAATTACATGATTACAAAAGTATATAAGAGCAGTTACAGTAAGTGAAAAAACGTAGACAATAAACGTATTTACGTAACTTGGCCATGGTTGATGACCGACCTTGATAACTCAAATACTGATTTGTAGCTATGTTAATGTCTAACAAATTAAGTATCTCTACATGCAAGATATGCATCGACAGAGATATAGAAGATGACTGTACTTCAATTAAATTGCTCAACCCCATTAGATATACATGTAGTTTACGTGTTTATATCCAAGTCAGATTCTGCTAGTGAATCCATTTCAATGCAGCCCGTCTTCAATGGAGCTACAGAATATAACCACTGGTTCAGAGGTTAATGCTATACAGGAAGTTTAAAAGCTTTATATTCATAGTATCGACCTACGAAAGTAGCAACTGATCGTCCCTCAACAATAGTACGTCTATAAATAGTCTCGGCCGCTTGAGAGTGAAATTGAGCTTGAAGCTATTATGTCTATTTGAACTGACTCACGCTTGCAGGACGTAATCAGGGCACAATTTGTGCGAAGTGGGGCAAATTATTCCGGGTATTTGAATACGCAACGCGACACGCGATCGTCATTTACAGTGTACAAATATGCACATATAGACAGCGTTTTACTATATACCCATGCCGTATATACTGTAAATACGCACCGTTTCGGCATATAACGTAAACATACTGTACGGACCACTGGTCCGTACAGGAAAATACGGACTACCTTCCCATACATATTTATTAGAATCACCTGATGAAGCTAGATAAAGCCTAGCGAAATGTCATGAATCATATTTTGATACTCTAATTTACAACACCACCTGTACTATTTGGTTTAATAACACCACCATTATAAAAAAATACTGTGTCTGGTGTTTTGTGATTTTCAACTCTGAATTTTTTAGAATATTGGATGTTAAGCCAAATGAAATTAATGATTTTTTCTTAAATTCAGGGTATATAGTAAATATATAACGTTCAACCATGCTTGTACAAGCCACAAAACTCGATGATAATTTAGGTCTGTACGGAACTCGGCGTAAACGCCTCGGTCCGTACACACCGTAAATTATCATCTTATTTCATGACTTGTATAGCATGGTCAGGACGTTCTATATAAAAACTCCACGCATATAGTTCCATACCGTCACAGTGGGAGTTTTTCTAATAAAAATTGAAGAGAAAGAATTACCAGCGGTTGTCCTTATTCATGTCTAGACGTCTATCAGTATGGATATGAACGGATCTACGTTTTGATTATTTAACTATTATATTTATACTTCAACCTGATAAATTTCTTGAAGACATACAGAGAACCCGCTTGCACTTCGTTGGGAAGATTATTCCTACTATACTTACCTCTATAAATAGCACTTCTTTTCAAAAAGGGCATATGGGGTCTATGTATCTTTTGAAGATCAATCATAAATATATACAAGGCTACGATTTTGTTTTGATTTAAAACAAATTCAAATCAAGCAGTTCTAACAGAAAATGTATGCAGGATCAGATCTATATAATGATATAATACACTATTTTCATCTTATTATAAGCTGACTTCACTATCATATATTTCATCAACCATATACACAAGTGTAGAGATAAACACCTAAGAAAGCGGAAGCTTTGAGATTTTATGTGAAGAAAACTCCTCACTTCACCTACACGAGAGTTGTGAAGAGATTATCAAAGGTTTCATGATAACCTCGATATCGACGCGTTTATCGTGACCTGGAGTGGATATTTTTTTCCCGTGCAGAGATATACAGAGATGATAAAGCTACATTATCAAACGTTATCGCTATACTACCAACACATATCCCTTTATTATGAGTCTAGATTTTTTAAATGTTCTTTGGATAAGATATTACTATTCAAAAGTTAGATGCGCTATCTTGGCCTTTTCCTTTACAAGCACGAAAATTCACAGATGTATAGAGTTTTATCTGACTGACCTTATACTTTGAAGGTGTGCACCTCGTAAAAAGAGGTCTACTTTGTGGAGGAGACAGCATGCATGTTACCTATGCACTCTCACCACCCCCTACTTATAAAGCATGTCAGGCTTGTAAGATTTCGTGCTTAAGTTTCCCTTTATAATCAATCCTATTGAGAGGTGGTGTGCTTGCATGGACTGGGGTGCAGGTGTTGCCACAGCCTAGTTTATTATGTATAATCTATACACTGAAGGTGGGGAATATTCCACCTCTGATACTTGTATAAGTTGCTGGTTTCACCAACACATAGATATGCCATGTTATATATTGGTATACCTTGTTATATCTTACAGTGCTGCGATATATCCTTACATCCTTTGCCGCGACACTCAAATCGTGCGCAATGATATGTGTAGTTTTTCGTGATGATGTGTGTATATTTTGTTGTTCCACCACCACAACGCCTCACGATCTATTGCTGGCATATTGCTTTCTTTCTCGGCAAGAACACTGCAAACATGCTTAACCGAACTGATCGTTCGCAGTAAAAATGCACGCGATTACTTGAAACCCAGTAAGTCAACCAAATAGTGACAAATCTTGATATATCTTGTGCTCTGGTGGAAGAGCCCCTTTATATATACACACATGTAATCCTTCATGATTCTCCCCATGGAATCTCTATTTACATCTAAATAGTTCTGGACAGTGTTTCCTATACTTACTCAGCCTGTTAACCCTCAATTACACCATCCCCTAGGCTTCATCCAATAGGAACACCCGCTTCTCACAGGCACACACATACATGTGTTTACATGAAGACTTGGGATGTTGGATTGCTTCTAATATATATTTTATCCAAAGTTCACGTTCCCTCCGTGTTTCCATGTTAGCTTGGCACGTGACAAAAGCCATGAGAGGAGGGCATGGGCGAAATTCCCGCGCTCAAACTACCGTATTGCTGGTAAAGCACACGTAGGCCTGCAACAGGGGGTGGTAACTCGCTGTGGCAGTATTTATAGAGAACTGTATCGGGAATCGTATAAATAGATAATACTCCACGAGTTTGGATGCGCCGCAATCGTCATCGTGGCGAAGCCGAGTGACGATTATGGCACAACCAAACGAGTGGAGTATTGTGTATTTTACGATTCGAGTGCGGTTCTGGATTTATCTCACGCTTTTCTATGACACTGGATATCTTCACAACTTCAGAATAATCAGAATATACTTAGCAAATCCATATGACGTCATCTCAAATTCACTACGACACGCCCGTAGCGTAGTATACGGAAACTGGCTTACTGTCTTCGTACGTCAAAAATACGCGGTGAAATTATTGATCACATACATCCCGATGCCGTAGGCAGAGGGATGTATGTGATCAATAATTTTACCAAGTATTTTGATGTACGAAGACAGTCAGCCTGTTTTCGTATTATTATATACCTAAAAATGGCAAAATTTTACCAGTCACGTGATCACATACCCCGTACGCCACAGTGTGACGTACGGGTATACATACGTCATGGGTAGGAGCGGGCAGTATGTGTGGGTCATACCGTCATAGGTATATAATAATATTGTCACTTTACGGGGGTGATCGTTGAGTATTTCTTTCTAATGCTACTCCTATGGCTAAACTTGTACAAAGGGTGAGATAAATTATAATGAGTATACCACACCCTATACGCAGTGTGCGTAACCTCTGGTCTCCTGTCCCGTTACGCTCACCACCCCTCACACCACCCCCTGATGTATGGTGGAGGGGTCGCCTATAGGGTGATAGCGATGGGGGTGATATAGGAAGTGAGTGTCATCCACCCCCTTGTCGCTCCCATTGCTTGATTAAGCACGTTCCCCGCCCCCTCGGGTTACGTGAATATACCCCCATCATGATCTCAGCCTGACTTATGACGCTACGTAACAAAGACACCGTGCACACCGAGCCACCTCCCGACCCCCACGGGTCGCCCGGGATGGCAGCCCGTACCCTCCCCGCCCTGCTCCCGGGGTCCCGGCCTTACTCCCGGGTCACACGGGCTTTCTATCCGTTGCCACGTGTATCGGTGATCCTGCGACCTGGCCGCTATACCCGCACCTTATGAATGGCGTTTTAATACCCCTGACCTACGTCTGGTCCCCTCTCAATGGGCCCCTGCTCCCCCCTACTGGCTCTGCTCCTCTCACCCCCAGGAGGACCTCAAGGGCGCTGGGGTCCCGGGTCCTATTCACATCAGTTGAGCGGCATGAAATGAGCTGTCATGGAAGGGCACCCCCCGCCCGCCACCACAGCGCTATTTTAATTGCCCTTTCCCCTCTCCAGATCCCGGAATGGAGACCAGGAGGAGGGTCGTGCCTTGTGGCCAGTGGGTGCTTTCTCCTCTCCTTGGTGTCAACTGCATTTTTGCCCGTCGTCCGGTGGATCTCCCCTGACGACGGGCGTGGTTCACCGGGGGCTAGCTGGCCCCTGTCGTGGGCGGGTCAAGTGAGGTGCACGGCAGGGCACACCTCTGTCCGCGTTACGTGCATGCACGCCCGGACTGATTCAAGAACTGGGAGGTGTCTGGGGTTGAAATACGAAACATGTTAGCTATAGGCACAGCCCGTTTCTGCTTCATGCTTACATGTATATATATATATATGCAGTAGAACCCCGCTTAAGGGGAAAACCCTCCATTCCGAGAAAAGTGGCCCCTTAAGCGAGGTGGCCCCCTTAAGCGGGGTGACCCCTTAAACGGGGTTAAAACTAAACTAAATAAAGACTTCTGTTCCGAACAACGTGTCCACTTAAAGCGGGATGTCCTCTTAAGCGAGGTATCGTGTCTCCTTAAGCGAGGTATCGTGTCCCTTTAAGCGAGGTATCCCAGAAGCGGGGTTTTACTGTATATATTGAGGTCTATATGGACGTCTAAGGTCAGAGCTCGATCCCATCTCGTTTGAATCGCTATGTAATTCACCCAACTATGCCTCGTGAAATACTATGATTTTCAAAGTCGAGGAGATACGGGACCATCACCGCCGTGGAGTATGAGTTCCTGATGGTACGTCTATGGACAAAAACACTGGGATGAGAAAATTAGGAGTTATTTTCTGGTAGATATGATAGAGAGGAAATCTAGGAATGTTTACGGTCAGAGCTTTTATCCTATCGAGTTTGAATAGCATAGTATTTCACGAGGTATCTTCGTGTTAATTACATAACGATTCAAACAAGACAGGATCGAGCTCTGACCGTGAATTTTCTCAGGTTTCTGAATTTATCTCACCTCTCACATTGACTAATAAGCTAACCTTTGTGACATAATCCCCCATTAATTTTTTTCTTCTAAATACTCCATGGGCGTTGGATACGAGTTCCCAATGTTAAGTCTATAGGGAGAAAATACCAAAGGGGTGAGATATATATATAGGCCTACCCTAGAGGGCGGCGGGGTGAACTTACGCACACAGGGCGGTGAAGGAGGAGGCTGGAGCCATATGGAGTGCTGGGACTGTACCCTTATTGTAGACTGGCTCCAGTCCCTGCTTCCTATGGCTACCCTCCCTGCTGGGATACAGGGACTGGTACAATCGGTAATCGTGTTGGATTTATGGCGCTGTTTAGCTCCAGTATTCCCAACATTCTCCATAAAGATATCCTGGCGACTAGTCAGGATATCTGCTGGGAGATTGATACCCTCTCACTTTGATCTCGATCGGTTCACAGTCGGGAGCAGGTGAAATTTATTGCTATGACAACAAAGGCAGCTAGGGAACTGGAGGAGGGGAGGCGGGAGGGGTAGGAGGAGGTATAGGGTTATAGGGAGCGGCTTGGGACCATAAACAGGAGATTCTGTTCATAGTGGACACGTCTTTGATTCATGGACCATTCAGAGAAGGATACATAGTATAATGAACTTTATTCTGATTTTGATTAATCATTTAATGTATGTTCATAATCAAAGACATGGGCAAGTCTACCCGTATTGATCCATCCGCCGCCGGCCGAGGCAGCAGCAGCAGCCAAGGCAGTACGGGCCACGTCTTAGCACGAGGGCGGACCATTTGTTAGGCACAAAAAACACTGCCGCCAACCCAATCCATGCACTCAACATAGCCGCACAAGGCCTCTCAACATCCTCTAAAATAAGCGCTGGCCCATATTACGCGCTGATTTATGCTATCTGCTGAGAATTCGTTGGCTTTCTCGGAGGGTTACACCACCCAGTTGAGGTGACTGCCTGAGAAGGGCGCAAAATAGGGCTCTGCACGAGAGGCCGAGAGATCAAAAACCACCTATTCAAATCTCGGCGGCTCTCAAAACGAGTGTGTTGTTCGTGTGCGTGTCCACATTAAGCTGGATGTCAGAATTTGAAATTCAGATTAGCTTCTCTTTTTTTTTATTGTTGCAAATTTGGGTCGTGAGAATGAAGGATCACCGAATCATGGATCTTGTATTTTTGGTTACGGATAGCCTTTTATTTGGATCCTGTCATGACGGGGCATATGTAGTACAACCAGAGGTACACGTGCTTATCTCACCCCTGGTATTTTTTCCCCATAGAGTTAACATCAGGAACTTGTACTCAATGCCCATGAAGTATTTAGAAAAAATACTCAATAGGGGATTATGACAGAAATGTTAGGCGATTAGTCAATGTGAGGGGTGAGATAAATTCAGAAACCTAGTCAAGTTTACTGTCAGAGCTAGTATCCCATCTCGTTTGAATCGCTACGTAATTCACGCGGCTATGCTTTGTGAAATAATATGCTATTTAAACTCGCTGGGATAAAAGCTCTGACCGTAAACATTCATAGGTTTCCTCTATAGTATACCTACATGACAGGATCTCCTAATTATCTCATACCAGTTTTTTTCTCCATAGGCTTACCATCATGAACTCATACTCCGTGGTCGTGAAGGTAGTGTACCCAATACTCAATGGCTAATGGGGTTGAGTTATTCTATTAGTTAATAATGTTCCTGATCATGTATATGGGTGCACACAATCGGAAACCAATTCCATGAAAATAACTTGGTGCATAATCCACCTCTTTTGACAGCTTCTGTAACACTTCTGTAATTCCATGGTGGTTAAACTCGGTGGAGTATAGACCAAGTTATTTTCATCTCATGAGTTTCCTTCTCAAGAAACATCACAAGTATTCACCTTAAAACATGACAAAATAATGTGAACGAAGTCAGATCTTTATATCGTAACCTTAAGAAATGAAAAAAATACTTTAAAGGACATAATACCCTTCGTCAATAAAAGATAACAGAGCAATAAGAAAATGTGAACATTACTGCATTGAACGATGGCAATTGATCGGATGTAATGGCAAATAGTAATTATGGTGTTTTCTGTTGAGATGTTTGGAAAGGTCATCTTGTGATAAACAAAGGGTATGCTATATTAATTTCTCCATAAAAAGCACATATTACTTTCGATGAACAATAACGGAAATGGAAATTCACTCAATGGTAATACCACTTTGCTTCTTATGATCAGAGTTTTAGAGGTCACATCGGTTGGCATTTTATTGAGACCCCATTTATAAATACAAATTAAAATTATCTTGAGAATTGAGTCAGAAAGAAAAGAAAATACAAGAGATTTTACTAGTAGAAATAAACATGACTTGTACCTGACACGTTAACAATTGTTTTGCTGAGATACTCCAGAAAATACGTAATAACCACAAGTCAAGTTATCTGGCAAAAAGGTCACTGTTTTAAACGTATTATTCTCGAATAACGTTGACTTGTTTGGGCAATAAATCTAAGAATATACATTTTTTTGGTTGGCTCAAGGCGGGGTTTCAGCTGTCTGGAGCGGTAACGCCGCTTCACTTCAAAGAATATGAAACGGACTTTTTTTTTATAAGCGCAGAAGAAACAGTGGAGGGGCTGTCGGGAGGCGGTTGGTGTAGAGCTCGTGTCAGGCCTGCTTCGCCATTCTATGTGACAGACAATTACTCCAAGAGTGGCTGGGAAGCCCAGGCCCCAAGCTGAGACCGATTGCCTAATCGTTTAGCCCTTCTTTGATCTGTGTTCGTTGAGTTGCGGTGGTCCTCTTGACTCAAGGGTGAACGCTCGTCGGACCGACGCACCGAACGCCGACCATAGCGCATCCATCCGCGCGACCCGCCGGACTACTTTCCACTTAGTTCGGGCAAAGTCCACCAGATGTCAGCTGCATGCAATGGGTTTTTGTTGGCGCGGGAATGCGGCGGGTAGGCAGCGGTTACTGTGAGGTGGAGGAGGGGGAGGAGGAGGAGGGGAGAAAGAAGAAGAAGAGGAGGAGGGGAGGAGGAGGAGGAGGAAGAGGAGGAGGAGAAGAAGAAAGAGGGGTAGGAGGATGGGGAGGAGCAGGAGGAGGATGGGGAGGAGGAAGAGGAGGGGATGAAGGAGGAGGAGGAGGTGGAGGAAGAGGAAAAGGAGGGGGAGGAGGCGGAGAGGGGGAAGAGGAAGAGGGGGAAGAGGAGGAGGAGGGGAGAGGAGGAGGAGGAGAATGGGGAGGAGGAGGATGGGGAGGAGGAGGAGGAAGAGGAGAAGGAAGGGGAGGTAGAGTAGGAGGGGGAGGTAGAGGAGGAGGAGGAAGAGGAGGAGGAGGAAGAGGGGAAATAGGAGGTGGAGGAGGAGGAAGAGGAGGAGGGGGAGGTAGAGGAGGAGGAGGAAGAGGAGGAGGAGGAAGAGGGGAAATAGGAGGTGGAGGAGGAGGAAGAGGAGGAGGGGCGAGGAGGAAGAAGAAGAGGAGGGGGGAGGAGGAGAAGGAGGTGGAAGAGGAGGAGAAGGAGGAGGGAGAGGAGGAAGAGGATGATGTGGAGGAATAACTCTGCATGACTGGTGTGTACTTTAACACAACACCCGAGACTTTCTTTCCAATATCCCGCAGTGTTTTATGAGACACTTTAATCCCAAAAGTAAATCCCAGGAATGATTTCAATCTGGTCCCAGTGGGGGGAACTCAAAGGGGTCAACACTCGCTCTTGGTAATTCGGATTTGTTCATTCAACCTCGCCCTCGTAGGTGATAACTGGTAGAAAGAAATCCAAAGTTAACGTGGCGTGGGGATAACGGAAGTTTAATGTGAGCGTATGATTGGCAGGTGAGGGGAGCAGCAGGGATCTGACCTCCAATATAACACGCTTCTTGAGGCAGTAAACCTCAGCTTTATCCACAGGAGTGCTGTAGTGTGTGTGTGTGAGTGTTGGGGGGTGGTGGTAGTAGGTAGTAGAGAGTAGCTCAGTGAGTAGGAAGCGCAGATGTGGTCCCCAGCTCCCTAACTATAACCTTAAAAAAGGCATGGCGTGCATCAGACAGGCACTGAATCACTCTGTCCCAGATTACAACGCGCCGGCCATACAAAACTACACCACGCTCTACTCTTTAAAAAAAAGGTCGCCCTGATCTAACACACATGACTCCGGCCCGGGAAAGGTCAGGCTCAGACCTGCACACACAAAAAAACACTACCACCGTGGCCATTTGTAGAACATGGACTGACCTTCCGCGCCCTGACTATGTTAGTTTAAACTGACTGAACAGACTTGAACTGGAGTCTGTTTTAGCGCTCCTCCTATACATTAGCGCGTTTTCCCTACTGCTGCTGCTGCCACTATAACCTGGTGTTTTTACACGGGGCCCCTTACTAGTAGTAGTCCGAACCTAGGGCGAACTTGGGGCCTGCTGTTGGAGGGAGGTAACGCCAAGGAAAAAGTTGGCACGGAAAGGTTGCAGGCTATATCCTGGACGCTCTCCTCTACTCGCTCTCCTCCTCCCCACGCCTTTCCACGTTGAAACTCAATACACACAGAGGCCGTCATACTCGAGCCTAGAGGGGCCCCAGCGCGGTTGCTGACGTCTAATTCATTCATCATTTCCCACGAGAGGTCGAGGTTGCTTTAGCTTTATATACTATTTTACAGCCGTTGGCTTACGTGGGCCAAACGGTGAAATAAGACCGTGTGTCGGCGTTGACCTGCCGGGCCTACACTGGGTGGGAGTCGGGGAGGACTGACTCTCCAACGTTGGCCTCAACTTGGACTCGACCTCGTTGGCCTTTAACTGGCGCGGGTGCCACGAGGTGGAGCCACCGCTGGCGCTCGGGTCACCACTTCCTGCGTCTGATCCCTGACTTACGCGGGAACGGGTTTTCTTCTTCTTCTTTTTTTTTTTTTTTTTTTGTAATCCTCCGGGCGGATGACATGACGGTGATGTAAAGCAGGTGCCGTACACGACCGTAGTAAGGGGAGGCGAGATCAGAGCCACGCATCAACAGATACAAGACCGGATCGCGCCCACATACCACCCCCGAACTGATGCCGCTAAAAACACCCGCCGCCCTGCAGATAGCAGTAAAGTGGGGAAACCGACTGGGCGCTTAATCCGTGAATTGTTACCAACGCACGCACTTGCAAATACTTTTTTGGGTAAAAGGAGAAGAGAATAAAGCAATTAATTAACGTAATAAAAACAAAAAATACTTGCAGGAGAATACGCCGTATTTTCGAGCCCGTGAGTGAGTAATAATTTAGCGATTAAATGCCTACTCTTTTTTTCCTTTATTAAACACCTTAAATGATTTAAAATCATAAAATATTACCTTTAATATCCACTGGAAGGTAGTTTGGGCATGTATGCAGAGCTGGTCCGTATAACAGCGTACGGCACAGTAGGCCGTATGTTTTTTTACGATATGGGTAGCAGAGATCAGTAAGTAAAAGAACAATGTGCACTGGTGTGTGATAAATACATGCTCGATGCTTCATAGGAGGTTGACCTCCTAAGTCATTACAAAACAGACTGTTCATATCTGGGGAACCTAAAGATGATGATATTATTTTCCCTTCTCCTTTCTCATATTTATACATGTACCGTGAGACACAACATTATTTGTCACATTTACTGCTTTCATCATTCATTATTATTCATGTGGTGTGATATAAAAACACAAACCCTGTAATTCTCATATTACTTGAACCCCCACATTGTTTGTCTATAATTGAATTATATTTTGGTGCTATTCATCCTGCTCCCAAAATGAGTGTACAATGGATACACGAGGTATAATCAAATTCATTTAAAAGTAAAAAGACCAAATATCAATAAGTATTAAAACTATGGGACCGACTACCAGCTATGATTCAGACAAAAACAAGGGGTCGTTTTGAATATAGTGTAAAAGAAGGCTCAGCTACTATATTCTGCAGATTAAAAGTGGATTGTAAGATCTTTATGGAAATCGTAGGCCTATATGATGCTGAATAAATCATGTATTGGTCTGATGTGTTCCAGTATTGTTTATTTGTTTGTTTAGTCCTGTGTATTCTTGTCCTTTAGTGTATACTATGTTAAGGGCAGTATGGGGGATCGTCTTTCTATAGAGATGAATTGGTCTTGGCCTAATTGTTGTCAATAAACACGTCATTTATCAAAAGGAAGTAAGCAAAAAAGAAATAAAAAAGGAGCATAGAATAACTATTGACGAGCCCATGTATACTATCAACCATATATCAGATTAGAATATTTTTATGAGAGATAATGATTTCACAAAAACATTATATATCAACTGTATGATAATAACACATCTCGAATGTAGAATATAACATTATATATATACCCATTGTGAAAAGTAGAATTCTATAGTATGTCATTGGTATGTGTATCAGTCAGTGCGAAGTCCATTGTAGGAGCATTTTTCCCCTGTGATATATTGGTGATGCTAAATGTCTTTACACGACCCATTGCACAATGACCTGCCAACTGCTTCCGCTCGATTTCTGTTACAATGCTCCCGCTGGGTGTCTGTGCTTTATGTATGTAAACGCTCTGACCTTGGTACATATCCGAAACAGGATCAAATCAAAGATCACCGACTGGGGTTATGTTTACAGGCCTGCGCTCACGTCCAAATGAGCCCACCGAGCTTCGCCGTCTGGCCAGGAGGGGGGCGCGGCAGGGCGGCATAACCTTTGACCCAGGGTGAAAATGGCGGGCAAAGTCTAACGTCTTGTGAGTGAGCGTTCTGTGCGGGGCGGGTTCGCGCTGCACTCGGCGCATACCCATTACCAGGGTCGTCATAAGATCACAAGACCAAGACCACAAGTCAATGTCGCGCCGCTTTGAAGTGACATACACCGCTGCTATTTGTTACTGGTGGCCTGGTTTTATCCAGAAGACTTTTAGTCCTAAGCTTTTTTGTCCCCCTTTCCGAACAAGTACTCCTCGATCATGTCCGGCTCACCTCGGGCATGGTGGGCTTGCTGACGAATGAGAACAGCCGCCATTGGACGCCCCCGAAAAGCCCGCCAAAAATTCACTGAAATGTCGTCTGCTGCCACACAAGGTCAAACTCAAGGTCAAGGGCTAATGGTCATGTTTCGGTCAGTCCCCAACCCCCCTCCCCGGGCGTCAAATCAAATTCTAACCGTCGAAGGAAAAAACTAATGAAATCACAGGACACATTCGGGGGAAACTGTTGGTGTCGGGAGCCCTTGACCTTTGGTGGTGTATATCGGCGGGGGTGTGATTTGTTGTATAAGCGGGCAGCGGTGTAGAAGGTCGTCAAGAGATTGCTGGCCTTTGGTATCATTATACTAGCCAGAAGCTCCACCCCTGACCCACAGCCACCCGATAAAGATGACGAACCGCCGACCACCAACCGCCGCCACCGCAGATTTGTTACCCCAAAGCTCAATGAAAGTAATTATATTTTCCCATCAATTTTTAGCCCGCGCTGCCTCTGAATCATCGGATCCAAAATCGAAGCTCGGCCCCCAGAAATCCATCCATTTGCACTCGGGGAGGAATCGACGCGGCGTGTTGTAACCGTTCGCAACGCCCCCTCGTGGCCGCTGCCCACATATTGTCCAGGGGTGGGGGCCGCTGATCTCTTGATTTCTCGGCAGATGCGAGAGTACCCAGAGAGCTGTGCACTCGCTGCTCACTCTCCTATATTTGTACCGTTTCTTCCTGCCCTTTGTACACCCCTTTATATACATTATACATTTATCTATGTATGGATATATGTATATATATATATATATATATATATATATATATATATATATATATATATATATATATATATACATACATGTATGTACATACATATGTTAATAAATTATAGAGAAAACCTATGAGAGTTTAAGTTCAGAGCTCATATCCCATTGAATAGCGTAATAATTCACAATTCGAAGCTTCGTGAATTATGTGGTAGGTTTTTTTATGGCATATTTTGCTGTAGGTTTGAGATTAAACAGAGGGATAATCTACACATGACCTGTAATAGCCGTAGTGCTAAAAAGAATACGTGGGTATTTATATGAATAACGATGATGGCATTCTTTAGATGATACCTATGATAGTTAATAGTCATAGCTCGTATCCCAGCGAGTCTGAATAGAATAGTAATCCACAAGGCGAAGCCACCTGAATTACATAGCAATTCCAACGAGATGGGATCAAGCTCTGACTGTAACCTTGAATAAGTTTCTGAATTTATCTCACATTGACTAATTGGCTAACATATGTGACATAATTCCTCATTAAGTATTGTTCTCTAAATATTCCACGGGTATTGAGTATAAGTTCCCAATGTTAAGTCTATGGGGAAGGGGAATACAGGAATGAGATAAATAAGTATAAACGTGGGGATTCTAATAGCCCACCTATAGGAAGGTACAGAGATTGTGAGGCATGTGTGGAGAGGTTGAGTGTGATATTGATCTTAGCTCAGGGGTTATGTTTGCTGTTTAGGAGTGTGAGTGGTGTGTGTGTGTGTGTGTGTGGGGGGGGGGGGGGGGGGGGGGGGTACTGGAGGAGGGGGTTGCAGGGTGACGCGAACTGTAAGTAATGTTTACCTCGCGTGATGATGGTGTCGTTGACCCTGCCCCGCTTCATTTAGGATATAAAGGCTCCCGACGCCTGACGCACTGTGGCAGGCCTTTCTGATCCCCATCAGCTTCACTACTGAATAAAATCGTTATGGCAAGTTAGACAAAATGGTCATGGTGATCGCTACAGTAATATGTTCATCAATAGACCCCCTCCCCGCACCCTACCATACCCTCCCTGTTACCGCCCAGGTAATCCCAGGCAGGTAAGCGCTGTCAGGAACTCCCTTGTCACTTTCCGGCATCGCCTTTGTTGGGTATGTCAAACGTAGGAAAATAGCTCCATTGAGCCATTTTTTTTCTTTGATAAGTAGAGGTTGTAAGCTCGGGCAAGAATTTATGCGCCGGGGTCAGGACTCCTCTGGAGGCACAATTACGGGGCGTGGTGGGCGGTGCGCGGGCAGGGGGCGGTGGAGAGGGCTGAGGGCTACCCTGACCCCTCCTGACCTTGACCCTCTCCAGTGACCTTCTACTATAGGCCACCAACTCCATCAACGGCACCTATCGGCAAAACAAAGCCGACGGGTTGACGTGCAACCCCCGCCCGGCCAGGCCGCGTAGGGGGCGGGGTACAGGCCCCGGACCCGCCCCCTTTGCTCCCTCCCGGCGGGACCCGGGAGCGTCTGACACCGCCCTGCCCGGCCCTGGTCCTAGTGGACGGTGACACGAGGTCCGACCCGCTGTCCCTACCCGCCGCCGCCGCCGCCGCCGTCGCCGGTTCATCCTCCAGGCCTTATGCCGGCCCTTGCTCGGTCCTCTGCTGGGACCTGTTTCACTAGTTTCGTGACATGTCTAGATGGCGTCTAGAAGATGTGTCCGGTTCCATAAGAACTAGACATTAGAGTTCATTTTGTCCGTTCTTGCTTGCACTGTTGGAGCCGCTTTCCATATCTGTCTAACACTTTTGTCATGAAACTAGTGAAACAGGGCCATGATGTGTAGATTTGTCGAATTCTTATGTTTGGGGTCTGTCTTTTCCTAAGGGCAGCTACTTGTGTTGTCACGAAACTAGACAACCCCAATGTCTGTATGGTGTCACAGACATGTCACGAAACTAGTGAAACAGGTTCCTGGTGGGATTCCCGTGGACACAGTGCCCAGGCTCCATCATCCATATCCAGGTTATTTGTATCCATAAATCACTATTGTCGTATGTATACTCGCGTAATGGTGTGGCTACAGGTAGTAAGTAATAATACTCCGAGCCCCTACAGAATAGTCACGCCAACAGGCAACTAGAACCGTGTAGACTTCTTCCTGTATGTGGTCATTGTGGAAATCACCAAATCGTCCCAGAACAATCATCATGCACCACTCTCAGGGATCTCCATTGCCTGCCAACATGTGAGCCCAGCACCTCCACTCCCACCACAATGCTGCTGGGGCCCGTTTAATAATCTAGGGTCGTACATGAAGACCCTTTTCTGTACCTTGTACAAGCGTTACAATGGTATTTAAGTCTGTTCGCTAAGACTGTATTAGCCGTCCATAAGGTCGTCCATAAGTGTTGAATAAAGATGACCCACATCGTTCATAGGTCTCTATGGCGTACAGAAAAGGGTCTAGGCCTACATATATTCAACGGGCCCCAGAGACTCACATATTACCCCCATTTCCTACTCTCAAACACCACCATGAGAACAACACTCCTCCCATCAGAAGCACTGGTTTTTTTTAAAACAAATGTTTGCAGATAAATGACGATGCATGTATTTCACAAGTGCTCTCTTAAATTTTTCAAATGCAAACGCACCCACCATGTCGTTTGTGGCGAGGCTTTTTAAAAAAAGCCAGTCATATCGATGGTGATCCATCAACCTTGTGCCTGTTTCACCTGGAGGGGGTTGTGATGGTATCGATCTTATCATCATTATATTTGTAGTGGTGTGGTGAGGTCAGGGCTTGACACCTTCCCACCGGTGATACTTCTGCGCCATTTTTAAAGTCAACAAATCGATAGCCTTATTATTCATAGCGCCAGCCATGTTTGAATAAGCATTTCAAAGCGCTAGCATGGGTCCCCCCCTTTTGAGTGTATTGTATACAAACACGACCTCGACAATAGCAAAATACAATGGAATATTAAAAGGTGTTGAGTTCGTGATTTCCATCTAATTGGTTTTATAAATACATGATATAAATGCTGTATCACATTTCAGGTGAATATGGAAATAGAGATAATCACATGTTTATCGAAATCTGTCACGTAGACTTCAACAATGTAGGACAGCATGTATCTAATCCATGAGGTCTTATGTCCAGACTTTGGGGTTGTCTAATATGGCCATTTTCACACTATGGCCATTTTCACAATATGGCCATTTTCACAATATGGCAATATCCACAAGAGCCTTTACGATAGAGCCAAAATGAGGGGGTTACCTCTCGAGTCAATGATGAGATTTTTTTTTAATAATTTATATTTGCTTTCCATTGTTCTTCCTTGCAAACAATTCCCGGAACATAACAAACCAGAATGAAGGACTGATAAACACAGACCCTATTCTCTCCATTACCCGCCTCAAATTAAGTGTAATATTGACAACTCTACATCCTTTCAAGACTTTGGCTCTGACACTGGAGTTTATCGGCGACAGTCTCGGATGCCGGGGACGTGCGGAGTAAGGACTGTAAGCCGGGGATCAAGGCCCCGGAGCCCGGCGAGGCTCCTCCCTGATCCCCGGTCTCGGCGGCCCGCAGCCCGCTGCTCCACTGCCTGCCGCCGCCCGGCCCCCGCTGCCCGCCACCTCCGCCGGCCAGGGCCGCCAACTGGACTATCCAATTTCCACGCTCTAATCTGTTTGGATCTCCTCGGGATTATCACTTAATTTGGGCGCGCAGAGATGCATGCAAGGCGGAGCAGGGAGACGAGGCGTGACAGAGTTCTGCGGCTGGTGGTAGCGTGTGGCCGGGGTTTGTGCTTGAGTGGAGAGACAGAGGATACCTCTATGGTAAAAAAAAACCCACCCTAAACCACGCAGCTATCGCTCACCACACAACCACACACACGCCCACAACGAGCAATAAGCCTCCCGCTAAGCTCCTATAGCATCTCCCATTTCTACTAAATATAATCTGAAATTATTTGTGACACTGGAAATTATATGTTATATAAAAGTGTATTTGTTGAGAGCAAGATTGATCAAAAACTGTAGTGTAGTGATAGCGAAAGTAGTGAAAGCGTCGTGGTCATAATTCACAACTAAATGTGTCCAATAAATGAACAAAAATGAAGAAAAGAAAAGAATATGTGTTGAGTATGCTTCCAAGATAGGAACCTCATAAATTCATGCCACATTTTAAAAATCAATGCCATGGCACTTCCCAACAAATCACGCATATTTCTCACCTGGCATATTTGCCTAAAAGCCCTAACACCTCACTGTATATATATCACCCCTTGTAGCAGTCCATAATAATAGGCTTTGTTGTCTATATACTAGAGAGAATAATGTTTATATGAGATACAGTGTGCATTGTGTGCATCGTCTTCAAGGTAACCGCCATCAAGTGACAGCAGCATTTCATCACAATCGATTAGATGAAAATAGTCCTCTACACTGCAGCTGGCTTGCTGAGTGGTCCTTCTATATCTCTCCTGAGCCACCGCCTCTCAAGGGCAGAATTAACATCAGCAGGCTCACTATACAAAGCTGATTTTCCTATCTTTTTACATTTTTCTTGTCTGTACGTAGGTAACACCATCTATGCCACGGACAGCAATATTGACTGGTCTCAGATACAAGCGGTTGTATGCTCCGATGAGTTGACGAGTAGTAATATCCGAGTGCATGCGAGGATATTGCACGGAGTCAACTCCGAGGAGCATACAATCGCTTTTATCTGAAACCAGTCTGTATTGTATTTATCATCTACTTTTCGTGACAAGTGGCGTACTGATATTAGTCCATTTAGGTACGCACTATTTTTCAGTACACACTATTTTTCCGTATGATAGCTTTATCAGAACCCGGAGAAAACAACATATCTGTGTGCTCCGGGTATGGTGATACATAATCTCTATGTGTTTTCTATTGACCCTTTGTATTGGGTGGATATATCAGTATGCTCCGGGTATGGTAATACACACTCCCTATGTGTTTTCTATGGACACTTTGTATTAGGTGCATAATACATCTTCGTTCCCTCCTTGTAATATGCTCTTTAGCGCTTTGTCCGTCCGCACCGAAATGACTATTTATCATCATATTCCCATTCCCGTTTTGTAATCCAGAGTTGTCGCTGAAAACGGAGCCCATGTTCTCGCGATAGCATCCAATGATCGCTCCCTAAAAAGACATAACCCGCGAGTTAGTCATTTATGGCCATGCAGTGGGCGTGAAATGATTAAAAGCAATGGAGATGTTATAACGAAGGACGGACTTGTGCAACGAGAGACAACAATAGTGTTGTCATTGTGCGGTGTAACCCTTGTCGCACCGCGGGCCCGTGGTGGAGTGGGGCGTAGAGAGCTGCAGCAGCACACAAGAGGCCATCTCCCCGATGGAAGAATGCAGTCTCACTGACAGCTAGTCTATATGGCCGTCAGTGCCGGTCGACTGGAAGGATGTCACAAGTGAAGCTTGGTGTGGTCATGACACAGTGTGACATGATGTGACACGCCCAGCTACACACAGAGACGCGTTAGACTATAGTCTATCCCTATACAGGTATCTATACATAGACAGGGGATGTGCCTAGAGTCGTAGAGTTGCTCACAAAAGCATAAGTAATTATGTCACTGATATGCTGCATGCTCATATGTCCATTGGGATATCCCTTAATGAAAGTGTATTCATAGTTATGTCGGGTAAACCCGGTAAAAAAAATCATAAAATTGCATATTCACAACGTGAGAAAACGAAAAATAATTAAGACAAAAAAAAAGAACATAATACATTTATAGGTATGCCTCCATTGAATAGCAAACCCACTCACACCATGAGAAAGCGAAAAACAAAATTTAAAAATATAAAAACTGAAAACAGTGCATTTATAGGTATGCCTCCATTGGATCGCAATCCCATATGTATTTATTGCATGGGCCTGTATCATATTATAACAATGCATATGCTTGGAAACAGCTAATAGAAGTTTAGACATTAGGAAGGACAATGAGTGCTTAAAATACATGCAGTTGCCAAGACTTGAGAGAATAGTCTTAGTAGCAAACCCTAACACAATAAGTAAAAAAAAAATTAAAAAGTAGAAAATATGCTTGGAAATAGCCAATAGAAGTTTAAAAATGAGGAAGGACAATTAGCAGCTAAAATACATGAAGTTGCCAAGACGTCAGAGTAGTCTTAGTAGCAAATCCTAACTCGATAAATAAAAAAGAAAAATATTTTTTTTAAACTGTCAGGGTCAGTACATCCACGCAGGGTGGAAATTGTACCCACACTCCGTACCCCTCGAGATGTCCATACCAATAGCCTCCCACCCACTGTTCCGATGGAGTCTTCCAAACTAGGTCTGTATCAATTATTTAGTCGTGCATTTCTAGGCTGGGAATACCTTCAGGAAAATAATCGTCTACTGTTCAATAATGGATGCCACGAGCACCAATTACGTCCTATTGCACCCAGAGTGTCGATTGCCACACACCTGGGTGCAATGAACTGCCATTAAACGCAAGCATTGTAACGCACAGCAACCTATGAATATTTTGATGTTTTTTTATGGCATATTTTGCTTATAACTGGCAATATTGTTCAGCTTATGGCATTATCCTATTACAGTAGAAAGTGTATCTATTCTATCATCCTATTCTATTTTTTAATTCTATTGAAACAAGCTATAGACTTGCAAGGGTCCATCCATAAAGTACGTAGGCTACACACTAAGGGGGGATGGGATGGAGGGGTAACAAACATGGAAATTTTGTGTATCCTCCTTGTCTGTTCTAATGCATACAAGATTTTGTGATATCATTGCATAGCGCCATTGCTTAGGGGCTTACAAAGTGACATTAGACATCCAAATCCGAGATTCAACATGTTCAGAACGGTGCCAGTTCTTTCCAACATGTTTCACATATATAATTCTACCACATTTAGCAATGGCGCTATGCAATAAGTTCACATATTTTAGCAATTTGAAGGGGATCAAAAGTTCCAAAAATTCGGCCTACGTATTTTATGGATGGCTGCCTGGTGAGAAATGCCTCGGTATTTTATCATAATGAGATGTAAACAGTGCACATAGAAGGAAGCTCTTCGGTATTTATGAATACTATTATAGCACGCAGTGAAATACATGGACCCTGAGGTCTTACTATATAGATATAGGTCTGCAGTACGCTGCTAATCTGCGCTCTCCATGTATAGACACTGACAATCACCAGCACATTCTACATAACGGTAAATAAGAGGGGCCGGAGGTGCAGTGGTCCGGCAAGCTCTGTGAATGAGGCTGTTATGAGAGTGCACGGAACTAGGATAAGACGATTTAAGAAAATTATGCAAAGCTTTCTCTGGCTTCACACTGAGCGGCCACAGTAATGCTCCAGTAGACAGAAGCTGAATAGAAGACTGTCTCCCATGGCTCACTCTCTCTCTCTATATATATACCATCCCTGGCAGAGCATCAAGATGGCCCCAGCATTCATTTGCCTGCTACCAACATGGTCGAGAACATGCATTGGTTTGAGTTGTTTTAAAAATTCCAGATAACATTCACGTGTGTGGGAAAAAAACCAACAAACAGACATGGCCTGTTCAGCATGCTCCACCTCCCACGAGGATGTAAGTAGAGGGGGTGTGGTATTCACCCCCATTCCTGCCCAGCCCAGACACATCCCTGCGCACGGTTGGGTTATAATGCATGCATAGCGCTGCCGCTTTGGTAAATACAGATGAAAAATGATGCAATAGGAAAGTGTATACTTACACTAGTGCTAGAGAGCGGACCCGGTGTGACAGGCGTTAAGCGGACCACACCCTCTGCTATATATGTACTGTCTAAGGCTGTCTACACCCACCACACGAGGATCGTCCACCTCCACTTCCATCAGCTCTTACAAAACTGGCACACAACAACTGGCCGCCGACGATCCTCCCCCGACCCACCCAAACCCGCCCCGAATCGAAAGGAACAGCAATTGGGTAAAAAATGCTAAAAGGCCGCCAAAAACATAATGCTGGCTAAGCGATGCAGTGCCTAGATGAGCCCTTTACCCTCGGCCTAACCCCACGCCTTGAGACGGCGACCCTTCTCCGTGACTTGGCTCTGTGAACCCGGTGATAAAAACCTGGTCGCTGCCGCCGCCGCTGCTGCTGCTGCTGCTGCTGCTGCTGCCAGTGACTGCAAGTAACAGCAGCATCATGCACCCCCCACACCACACCACACGAGCATATTATTTGCTGGTCTCGGGGCTTCCGCCAGAAAAAAGGAAGGCAGTGAGCTGCTCGTGTCGGCCAGCTTACAGCCTGGCATTCATTCAGCGACCGTCCTTTAACCAGCACCAGCCAGCGAGCCAGCCAGCCAGCGTGGCCTGCTTTCTGCCAGTGGGAAATAAAACACGGTCATGTCCGGCTCGCATCTTTTAATATGCAGAATGACATGCTGCTGGGGGGGTTGGCCGGCTGGCCCTGAAACCCTCCCGCCCGCCCGCCCGCCCGCCCCGCCCGTCCGTCCGCCTCCTGCCCTGGGAGGGCGGGTCGGAGGTTGTGTCCGAAGCATGCAGCATGCTGCAAAGCAGGAGTCGCCTCGACCCCCGGACGGAGCTGCTGTGGGTGCACAGTCGCCAGCTGCAAGCATGCATGCTCCCCTTCTACACCCACCCACCCACCCACCCCCTACCCTCTCACCCCACCACCCCCGCTGCCCCTGCTACGTCACCCGCCTGGATGACCCATTGTTACCCCCGGAGCAGCCACCTTTCTCCTCCAACCCACCCATTTCTCTCTTCTCTCTCTCTCCGTTTGTCATCCCAAGATGCTGGAGAATCATGGCATGCAGCACCCTTCCAACCCCACAACCCCGAACACCACCACCCACCACCCACACAGACATCCACACCCTGCGAGTGCCATGCAGCAGCAGTACCGCAGGATTCAGGCCAGCCGCAGCAACCGCAGGGCAATCCAACGCAACCGACATTCATTCATAAAGCCACCAACCCGTACTCCACACCCACTCCGCCGCTCTCCCCACATTCAATCCCCACCCCAGTGCACTCCACCCCTCCCTCTCTCCCACTCTCCTAGACTTGCTCAAGTCTTTGATTATGAACGTTCATTAAATGATTTAAAACACAATCAGAATAAAGTTCATTAAAGTATGTAGCCTTCTCTGACTGGCTCATGAATCAAAGACTTGTCCACTATGAACTGAAACTCCTGTTTATGGCCCCAAACTGCTCCCTGTAACCCTATACCTCTTCCTGACCCTCCGCCAGTTTCCTGGCCCGCTCCTGATTATGACCCAATTGAGATCAAAGAGAGAATGTATCAATCTCCCAGTAGATATCCTGACCAGTAGCCAGGATATCTGTATGGAGACTTTGGAAATACTGGAGCTAAACAGCGCCAGAAATCAACACCTTTACCGATTGTACTAGTCCCTGTATCCCAGTGAGGAGGGTAGCCATAGGATGCAGGGACTAGAGCCAGTATCCCAGCAAGGACGGTAGCCATGGGATGCAGGGGCTGGAGCCAGTATCCCAGCAAGGACGGTAGCCATAGGATGCAGGGACTGCAGCCAGTCTACCTTTCTCCCTGTGCCGCAGACCCAGCTGATATGTAAACATGACGAGGATGACACTTTATAGCACGTTCCAACAGGCCCTTCAAGGAGGCAGTCTCCGATGGTACGGCGTGCACGGGAAATAACCGAAGCAGTCGGAATTAATTGGCATCCTTGTTTCTTTCATGCGATCGCTTCAAACAGCAAATCATAACCGTCTATCTTACATGTCAATGTTAGCCCTGAGCAAATACAACCCTCATTGGAATACCAAGCACATGAATTACATCACAGACCCAACTGAGGCAGGGTTTCACTTTCGTCTATTATGTAATCAAGATGGGATTTGCACTCTGACTGCTCTATGATGTTTTAGCTTGTGTTTTTTTTAATTTCTGGAAATCTCTCATTGATATTTTGCATGGATCAACTTTTGATAACATCAATATATTCCTGTTTATAGTGTCTACTATAATTCTAGTTGTGGTCTGCTAGCAAGGTCAGGAAACCTCTTCAGATGTTTATATTTGTTTATCTCACTCCTGGTATTTTTTCTCCATAGATTAAAAAGTGGGACACAGACTCAATGCCCATGGAGTATTTACAAGAAGAGAAAATACTCAATGAGGAATTATGACATACATAAATTGAAATAATAATAATTAATAGAGGATTATGTCTCAAATGTTAGCAAATTAGTCAATGTGAGGGGTGAGATAAATTCAAAAACCTATTCAAGTCTACTGTCAGAGCTCGATCTCATCTCGTTTGTATTGCTACGTAATTCACAGGGCTTCACCTTGTGAATTACTACGCAATTCAAACTTAATGAGATACTAGCTCTTACCATAAACATTCATAGGTTTCCTCTATAAAATACAATCCACGTTATTCATATAAATACCTACCTATTCCCTATATTTTTCCTTATATTTGTTTATTCATTCATTTATTGATGCAATATTTCTTGAGTGCAGTAGGATAGAAAAGTTTCAAATTCCTATATTAGCAGGTCGGGTATTTAGGATTTAGAAGGAAACTCATGAGATGAAAATAACTTGGTCAATACTCCAGCGAGTTTGACCGCAGAGCAATTCACGAAGCGAAGCTGAGTTAATTATGTAGTGGTCAAAAAGCTGGGGTGCAGACCAAGTTATTTTCATCTCGTGGGTTTCTGATTATATCTCACCCCGTATAAATGGTCTGGAACATTATATATATATATATATCCAAAACAACTCACCCGATTACCCCTTGAGTATTGGGTACATAACCTTCACGGCCGTGGAGTATGAACTCCTAATATTAACCCTATGGAGAAAAAACACCATGGTGAGATAAAAGATGGTTCATCATATCATATTGCCCTTTCGGCGATCACCTAGAATCACGACAAGACCTGCACCTTCCACAATAAACACCATCTATCTCTCCTACTCCTGAACATCCCGCTTACCTATACACATGTCACAGAAGGGCCTGCCTTATCAAGCCTTGCATCGCGCGTACGTCTAAAACATGCATACAACTCGACCTTATGGTCCCTGGACTAGATAGTGCTCTATAGCTTCTAGCCGGTAGAGGAAGGACAGGGTTATGTGTGCGGGGATGGGGCGGGGGTTAGTGGGTCGGGGGTCGGGGGTGAGATGCCTTCAGCGGTGTGTGTATCCTAGTGACGCCATGTCTTTGTGTGTGAGGCCCGACGTAACCTCGTTTCGGCGTAACCCTCGGCTCTTATTTTCCTGCCCTGTCCTACATTGGGAGAGCGCAGAGTCTGAAGATGCGCGATTCTGTGACACAGACACACAGACAGAGACTTCCTCCCCCCCTCCTGTCATCACTCACCACACCACCCTGCAGGCAGCCTGCTCAGCCGTTCACAGTGCCACTCCAACACATCGATTTTCAGAGATGGCAGTTTTCCTCTTTTTCCTAAGGAAATCCTCGTTTTCATTTTCAGTTTATAAAACTGTTTTTTTCTTGTGTAAAAACAAATAGAGTATAAATTGGGCCTCATTCACATCAATAAATAGTAGTTCCAACCTCCCCACACGCCCTAGCCCCATTCCATGGCCAATAATGATGTGTTTCCCACATTTTCCAGTCTCTGAGGCAGTAAATTCCATGGCCTCCTTATTTAAACCTCTATATAGGTCATATATCTCCGTAAATTCCAAATGGAAAATATTTTGTCCTTTTCTGATATCCCTGGATTTTAAAACAATACCCAGTTATCAGCATCAACAGAAAGATCGCAGAAATCATTGTGTTGGATAAAAAATACAAATATTGTATTTCATACACAAAACTAATCCACTAGCCACCAAATAGGAAAAAAAAGTGTATTGGAGAGAGAGACTCATGGGTGGTGTATGCAAGTCTGTCAGTAGGTTATCTCTGTGTAAAAGCCCCCTTCATCTAACAAGGATTTATCAGACCCTAGACATCTCTGTATATAGAGGCGACTGGTTTGTTATTCTATAGACTTCCGCCTCTTTCACACAGAACCGTTTTCATTGGAGGGAAAACATATCATTGTAGGTCAACTGTGAGTGACTCCTCAAAGGGATCAGAATAGGCCACTGGGTCTCTCCATTGATGTATGTTCCCATTGAACTCTTGATGAATTGTGAATATGTTTCTCTTATTATCATAAGATGAGTAGCTGATAGCTATTTTTCCCGAGAGGAAATTCTAATATGATTTTCATCTGGTACACTACTGGTTGTTCTTGTTGATTAGAAAGTCAATTCAGAGGATCTGTGTAGGTGCCATGGGGTCTTTCAGTACCTCGGTAGTTGTAGATATGTCATTGGATGGATACAAGGCTGGAAATGCTTGGGAAATCCTTCTGTGTTGACTATTTTTCAATAGCAATGATTGAGGGGGAAAGAACGTGCAATTAGCATGCAACACAGGCTGTAACTCTTTATTATACATCGTCTACAAAGTCCCCATTGAGAATGTATGTGGACTCAGTAAACCACGATCCATTTTATAAAACCTGTCAGATTCCATAACTGTGGTACATGTATATGGATTCAAATCCATGGTATACGGCCTCACAGCTGTGGTATACGAGAAAATATCCCTGTGCGCTATATAGAGCAAAAGAAATATTCCCTATTGATATATTCTTTAATGTGGCAATTCCTAGGGGCAATTCATTCTAGAAGATTGATAATAAAAAAAAAAATTAAAACACGATGGTTTTGAGGACAGGCGGCGCTGTAAACCACTCGAGGTTGATGTCTTAATACACTCGGTGATGCTCGATGCTCTTGTATTACGACGTGTCAGCAATCTCAAACTCAACAAAATCATCGATTATTGTATATGTCTCCCGTTTTTACAGTGTTTATCATATACACGGGCAGGGTTTTCTCATGACGCTCGTGTATTACTACGGGTCAACCACTCGTGATTTACGGCCTCCTTTCTATAAAACCATCGATTATTGTCTTTTAATGTGGTGAAATGATGAAAGGATGTGTGGGTAAATTAGCTATAATGCCATGGTGATGACTGTGACCTACACCTCAGTGAGCAGATATATGTATGGGCAGTTGTCTGTGGTTCAGCTGGTTCAATGGCTGAAGTGTTCCCTCTTGTGAGCAATCCATCGAGCAGCTCAGTAACAATCTGCGGACCACAGAGACCCAGCGAGCTGCTCCCTTCTGCTCCAACAAGGAGATCCCCGACCGATTGCCGAAGATTTATCCGTTTGAACTGTCCATAAATATCTGGCCTCATCCCCCAGAATGCCAATTTACGACTGGATTTGCTAATTCACTCGCCTAAAGGATAATCCCGAAATCAACCTAACGTCCATAGATACCCAACCAGGTCCTGATATTATCGTTCGGTGATGACCACAAAAACTGCCTGTGATTATAGGGTGTGTCGGTTACAGAGGGAATTGTAATACAACTGAGAAAAGGCAATGGGGTGGCTGTAACATGATCGCAGTAGCGTTTGATGATTTCGCCATAGGTCTGCAATAAGCATTCAGTATATACATACACAAACTCAATGTATTGTTAGTAGATCATCCAGGATAAAAGTATAAGTGGTTCTTATATTTTTTCATTATGAGTTCTTCATTTCGAGGTCAGCTTGGTGAACCCAATGTTGAGGAGTATTACCTCCACACGCGCCGTATCGAACAAGGCCTGGCACATTCATGTAGCATGTGATGCCGAGGGAGGGGGTAGCATGTGGCGGCGACGGCAGGGAGGGAGGGAGGGAGGGGAGGGCGGGGCAGGAGCCCGCCGACATTGCATGGCAGTACAATAGTTGGGCTGTTGACCTCTAGCTGCTGAGGTTGCAGGCTGAATTGAAGGCACTGGGTCCTTGCCCCCTCCCACCCTTCCTCCTGGCCCAGGTGGCCGTCTCCCTCGGACGATATGAACGCGCCTAATTAACCCGCTTCTCGGGGCCCGGGATCCGTTCATATTTCACGTGGTCTTGTGCCAGTGGGCGGCCCCCTCCCGGCCCCCTCTCCTGGCCCCTTCTCACGGCCCCTCTCCCGGCCCCCCTCCTGGCCCCTTCTCACGGCCCCCTCCTGGCCCCTTCTTCATGCCCCTCCCGCCCCCCCCCTCCTGCCCTCCTCCCGGGCCCCTCCCATCTGCCCTCCTGCCACCCTCCAGCCTCCTGTTGGCCCCCTCTCAGCCCACGCCCAACCCACGCCCAGCCCCCTCCCGGCCCCTTCCTGGCTCCTCTCCTGGCCCCCTTTCATCCCCCTCTCTGCCCCTCTCAGCCCTCCTCCCCTCCCCGCTCCCTTCCAGCCCCTCCTGGTCCTCTCCTGGCCCCCTCTTGGCCCTCTCCTGGCCCCCTCCCAGCCCCTCTTTTTTCTCCCTCCTGACCCCTCCCAGTCCCTCCTCCTAGCTCCATCCTCGCCCCAACTCGGCCACTTTCTTGGCCCCTCCTGGCCCCTCCTTCCTACCCTCTCAGCTCCTCCTCCCCTCCTCCCCTCCTCCCCTCCTCCCCTCCTCCCCCGTGTTTTATGTTTCCGTGTCCGCTTTAATTCCTTCCCCCGTCTCCTCACACTGCGGACGTCTTCTTCCTGTCAGACGGGCACCGCCTGGTTTATATAGCCCTTATTTCTGTGCGGGGGATTGTTTGAAAGGCACTGGAGACTTTATTGTTAGGGGACCTGGCGGGTCGACCTGCCCCCAGCCTCACCGCTGACAGAACACCCAGGTTTTATGTCACTCCAGTCTGTAACCTTACCAGCAACACACTTATTTGATATCGTTTTTTATTGCCTGATCTCTGATTTGGGATGTCACTTTAATATTGGGAGGTGCACTTGATTCCAATAGAGTCCCATATAAAACAACAACAAAATTTTCCAAAGATACGCATGTAAGTGCGAGAGGGAATTTTTTTATAAAACAAACATACATGTAACCTATACTTAATAAGCATTTATAAACACAGTCTGAGATTTCGGGTCATAAAAATACCTCTCACTGCCAACCATATACTTATCAATTGTTAGATAATTATACATATCATAACTGTAATTGTATAATGACGGGTGTAGATGTATTTTGGACGTGCGTGTTCGTCCATCATATCCCCTCAACCCGTCTATTTAATATGTCTGCTCATGTCACTGTCACAGTCAACATGAGTATGAATGATCACGATAACCACATTCTCATGCAGGTGTTCGTCCATTGGTTGTAATTAAACCAAACATTTTGACTCACAAGACGATCTCCTAGTACTCCAAGGTGTAAAAAATGGCCATTTTCAGAGCGGATGCAACAGAGGTCTCATTTTTTCATTTTTCTTATTTTTTTCTTATAAAACTTCCCCCTACCCCTGTATTTTTTTACGCGCGCGTGTCTTTCGCGTCACAACGCCTGCATTGGATACAAATATGTTTGTCATCAGATTGCACCGTGTGGTGGTTCTCCTCCTTTTTTTCTCACCTCCTTTCTCACGCCAGTTGAGACATCACTGAATGGATGGGAGGGTGGGTTTTGGTTTTGAGGTGGTTTTGTTGCGGGGAGGTAGGTGAAGATCAGTCAATGGGGAGAGGTGAGGGAGGGGTCTTTGCCGCGTGCACCGCGCGTGCATGCATTACGCGTTACGCGCCGCCCGCGTGCCTGGGGCTGGCCTGAAGGGGCGGTGCGCGGCAAAAGGTGTGGTTGGCCGCAGACAGAGCAGCCCCCGCCGCCCCTAATTGAGGCGCGGAGCCCGCAAATAAACCCCTCTCAAGGAGCCCCGATGAAGCCGCGCCTGTGTTTGCCGATCTGCGGTCGACTGGGGTTCACCGGGACAGATTGATCTCTCCAGGCCACACTGCATGCGCTGAGAGGCCGGCGTGAAAACCCGCGGAATTAAACCCAGCCTTAACCAACCCGCCATATGCAATCGGATACCCATCTTACGTGATATGGATCCTTCTTACGATTCAAGTGATTTCATGGGTTCCAGATTTTGTAACATGTATAGGTCTTTACATGGTTCGTGTATAGATCTACTACTACACTACAATATATCCACAGAGAGACAGAGAGAGAGAGAGACAGAGAGAGAGAGAGAGAGACAGAGAGAGAGAGAGAGAGAGAGAGAGAGACACACACACACACACACACACACACACACACACACACACACACAAACAAACACACACATATACATATATCCACAGAGAGAGAGAGAGAGACAGAGAGAGAGAAAGAGAGAGACACACACATATATGTATATATATATATATATAGAGAGAGAGAAAGACAGACAGACAGACAGAGAAAGACAGACAGACAGACAGACAGACAGACAGACAGACAGATAAAGAGAGAGTGATAGAGACAGAGAGACAGAGACCCTACTTGGAGATACAAGTGTTTGCTATTAAGTCTGTCTTGTGCCCTAGTATCTCTCATCTAAACATCTATATATTCTCCATATATACAATGTATCAAATTTGTAGATCATATGTAGTCCGTAGTGAGTAAAATTCCTATTACTAATCAACTGTAAATTCATATTTTGAAATATTAATTATCGATTTGTGTTTCGTGTATTGAATGAAATATGTTTATAGATGTGGAATACGGTACACTAATATTGCAGCATGTGTAGGTCTGAGAATGAGAGTCAGCTCGAGCACCAGATATAATAATATAGATATAAAGGAATAGTTTCTGCACTGTGTATGAACTGGCCTTTATGTAAAACATGAAATTCAAATTCTGCGTTCTCTTTAGAGGGACAGATATTCTCATGTCGACTTATGGTCTGTTATGCCCCTTCATACATGTGCAAACAGACATGATTAAACACAGAAGTTCAAGTATCTTATCTCACTCCTGGTATTTTTGCCCCATAGTCTTAACTATGGCAACTTGTTCTCCATGTCCCTAAAAGTATCACAGTCTGTTCTCCATGGTCTATGAAATCATATATCCAGAGTGTCTTCTGTTCTGTTAGTGCATACAGGACTGAGATAAATACAAAAAGTGACTCCTTTTTGTCAAAGTCGTCATTCTCCAACTCGTTTGAATGCTACACAATATGAACTCGTCTTCACATTGTTCATTTTGCTCTGCCTCAAACATATGTAGAATGATGACTTTGACCAAAACTTGTTTGGTTCTTCTTATATAAAAAAAGAAGAAATGAGACATTGTTATTACTTATACATAACATGGCTAAATTGACATACGTATCTCTCGATACATCTGTGTATTTAAAACTTTTCTGTTAACTGAAGTGAATTGTATGGACCTCATGCAGCTAACCAAAGATCACAGTGGAAGTTTTATATAACAAAATCCGTAATTCAATCATGGGTATATATCTTTCCCTTCTATATCATTTCATTATATATCATTTCATTATGCTATAAAAGAAAGATACATTTCAAAGCCATGTTTTCTACGTTATATACGAAGAAATACAGTGCCTATGTAATACAGAGAAAAAGGGGACATGTCACGTTTAAAAACAGAGAGGAGATGGGACTTGGGGAGCGTTTAGAGTACTCTCCACCCGCTGACGAAAAGATAGCCCCCTGCTAAGACTGGGATAGCCTGACAACTTGAGCGATCCGCGTCGCCACCCCCTGCCCAGTGTGAGGTGAGATGGTGAGGTGTTTGCCAGGAGAAGACCGCGACCCCGGACCCATCAGTCGCCAACGGCCACCACCCGCGTACGTATTGTCACGTTTGAAACCTCTCCGCACCGTACCTCTTTTTTAAATCTCAAAAAAACAAAAATCAAAACCATCTCCCGCGCTTTCTCATTTTTTCCAGGCGGGAAGGAGTGTCGGCGCTGGACAGAGGAGCCCGGTGGTTCTCACGCCGGGGTCGCGGGGTGGGGAGGGGCGCGGGAGGGCACTGGAGGGCACTGGAGGGCAGCGGGGTCGAGTCTTCACCCTTTGTGGTCATGATATATCAAAGTGGGACATACCCAGGGCAGAGTATAGACGAGTGACACGTCGAGGAGCCCCCAAAGGGCCTGTCCTGTGCTGGGGTTAGAGGACATTCGGCCATTTGTAGTCTATTTGCTGTAACAATACAGTGGGCAGTGGTGTTTTGACACAGGGGTTAGCGTCAAGCCCCCGGTAATTGGTAGGCGGTCACAACAAAGGGCCGCCTACCTGTCACTCGCCGACGTCATTAGGCAATGGCCCCTAATCCCCCGGGGAAGAGAAGCCCGCCTTTTTTGGGGGGAAAACCTTCACTCCATCGACAACAATTAAGATTTTTATTAAAAGAAATAATAATATGAACAGAAACGGGAGAGCCGGGGAATACTCCGATTCAGATGTGAAATTAAGATGGTATATTTCATCCCGTGTCTACGGTATCTATATAGATTCTGGCTGTGATAGGGGGCTATATCTTTGATTCAATCATATGTAATGTTACTATTAATGTTGTCCTACAATTTGGAAATATGTTCAGTAAGATATTAACATTCGAAATCTAATTGCGGTATTAAAAAACCGTCCCATGGTCATTTCTGCCATTTAGACTCACCATAAGACTTCTGGTAATATGAGCTCTAGGATTTATTGAAGTTATTTACGTATTTATATTCATATACATTGACCCCCCAACTTGGGTAGGTCGTACATGCATGGTGGATAAACCCAACAACACGTCCCTGTCTGTGTTACTGACTCCAGTTTCACATTTCCAGCTGACGCTCTTGTTGCGAGCGCAGTGAACTGCGTTAGTTTTCTTTGCAATTTCGCCAGTTCACCATAGTCGAAGCCAATTCATCAAAGGTTGGCTAAAAATTACCCCCACCTAAGGTACAGGAGATAGTGTATCGCATTATTCACAGACATGAGTTAAGTGAAAACTTGTCCGGGCGGAAGAAGCTCGTCGGGCCCGGCACAATGCTGGACCGAGCCCCGGCGCTGCAACCTCCGTGAGCACGCTGTGAACCAATGTTATCGAACCATGATTTATCGGGCCTAATTTGGCTGGAATAACCAACACCTGACCAAGCTTACCTGGACGTTGAAAATGCAACATGAAAAGGCCCCGACGGAGGGTGGGCGCCCTCCAGCACCTGACCTGCTCCGCGGGGCCACATGAAAGGTGGCGCCGGGCGAGCCGCCGACGGACCCCGCCTCAATCGGGGGCAAAGGGCGCCGGGCAGGCCGGGGAGGTCAGGGCCGGGGTTAAAACCCCCGCGCGCGGGATGCCACGCCGCCGCGCCCTCAACTAACGAATAAAAGCCGCCGCCGCCGCGTTTTGAAACACGGAAAAATGGACTGGTTCTCCGCCGAAAATGACAGAGTGTACACATTGGGTGTTTGCTCTCCAGTTTCGCCTGTCCTTTATGAGCGTTTTTTTTTTTTTAATTCTGGGGTTGGTTAAAATTTCTAGTGTTATAGATCACCAAAAGAAGCCAGTTTCTTTTAGATATTTTCATCAGAACCAAGGTGTACAGTGTGTGGTGCATACGGAGTATAAAAAAAACCCGATTTTTCGCTTGGTGTATAACCAGCTTCTTAAAGCGATAATGTTTGTTACATTTTTTTGAAGTTCAGGGTTGAGGTCGGGGTCGCTGACCATACACATGGAGGTCTCGGTCATCGGCCCGCCTGCCCGTCCACCCGCCTGTCCCCGGTGACCCATCCCCCGTCCCCCGTCCGCCTACCTCCCGTCCACCTCCTGTGTCCAAGCCCTGAGCATGTTCGATAAGAGGCCGCCGTACCCTCGACAACTTCCGTGCCCTTTAGCAGAAATCTCTGACTCATCACCATATTGCGATAAAGACATTGGCGGGAGAATACATTACGCCGACGTGTGATAGATGATCGGGCATGCTTGCCGCCATTTCTCATGCTTCACGTGTTCCCAGTGACATGCTCCCCGAATTAATCACACCCCTAAGGCCGACACAGCTTTCTTCATCACCACCACTTGGAACTCGTTCCACACCTCGCTCCGACACACAGCCCCAAACCCGTCCCATTCGCTCCTCGTAAATGAAAATGGATTTTAAAAATGCATAAGAACGCGCCGCCTTGCAAAAGCATGCACCTCGGTGTGAAAACCAGCCCCTGTTTGATGTCCTACTCTACACGTAGATTCTACACAGTTTCCAAATTTAATAATGAATCTCTGGGCGCGACCTACTCGTTTAAGCTATTTGCACTGGGACGAGAAGAGAGGGGGGATCTGACCCTGTGGAATATTTATACAGAACTGCATAGAGAATCGTATAAATACACACAATACTCCACGAGTTTGGAAGGGCAGAAATCTTCATCGATGCGAAGCCGAGTGACGATTACGGCCCTTTCAAACGAGTGGAGTATAGTTTATTTTATTATTCGTGTGCGGTTCTGGATTCATCTCACCCCTTTCAAAGTTAGGGGAGTTGAAATTTCTTTTCTTGTCTTGTCATCTCTCTGAAATCCTGGCCGCTGATTGGTCAATTGCCTATGACTTCATCTCGTATTTACTACTCCACGACCATGGCGTAGTATTGTCACTTTGCCGGGGTGATCGTTGAGTATATTTTTTCTAATGTTATTCCTATGGCTACACTTGTACCAGGGGTGAGATAATACATAAGGGCCCCTCACTCACACAGCGACACGGGAATTCACCACGATAGGTGTGGGTTAATTTTCACTCATTGATCGGGGTCAGGGATATGTGAACTTAACATGCCATGTTTTCCATCTCACCTGCGCTGACATTTTTAACCCCGGCCTGGGTCCCCTCCCCCCACTCACGTGCGGGCACCTCACGTGTATATTCAACCCCACAGCATCACGGACCAGGCGAAACTATTGGATTATACCGAGTGGGTACACATGCCCTATATGGTCACGGGTGCCCTCTTTTTCCTCTTCTATCTTAACTCTAATAAAATAAAAACCCACATTCTGTCAGAGTTCATTCTCTGATTGTTGGTATGACACAATGATAGAAGGATGTACACGTGTTTTGTGTTTTTTTAGATTAGTAGGTTTGTTTTTTCTTATTTTTGTCGTAGTTCTTGTCCTTTTTAATGTTTTTTTTTGTACTATACATGTAGGTATAGAGAATACATGTTATGGCTCAAGTCTTTAGAGTACTAAAGAAGGTACCAACATGTTTTGATCAGAGTTTTCATTCTCCATGAGTTTGATGCAGAGTGAATATCATGTAGCACTCAAACGAGTTGGAGAACGACAACTTTGACCAAAACGAGTTACTTCCTGTATTCATCTCACCCCTGTACACACTAAAAGAATACACTCTGGATATAACATACCACACATGATAGACCATGGAGAATAGACTGTAATACTTGCGGGGGGATGGAGAACGAGGTATCAATGTTAAGCCTATGGAACAAAAAATACCAGGGATGAGATAATATGAGGTCAACCCACTATGACCACGCATCGCACACAACCTGCCCACCCCTCCACATCTCACTCTCCTCTCACCATTAGCATCTCCCATCTCCCTCCCATGCTTTCAGAGGGCCGTTTGATCCTGCCAAAGGGTCGGACTAAGACCGGACGCGTTAGCACTTCACTGTGCCATTTGGCGAGGAGGAAGGAGGAGTGGGGGTTGGGGGGAGTCTAGGCCCCTGACCACTGATTCACCATAGAAGTTGTTGAGGGAGGGTGGCGTTGAGGGACATGCTTAGACTTGCTCAAATCTTTGATTATGAACATTCATTAAATGATTAAACACAATAAGAATAAAGTTCATTAAAGTATGTTTCCTTGTCTGACTGGCCCATGAATCAAAGACTTGTCCACTATGAACAGAATCTCCTGTATCTCAACGAGGAGAGTAGCCATAGGATGCAGGGACTGGAGCCAGTCTAGGACATGCTTAACCTTCCCTCCCTCCCTCCGTCCCTGGCCATTCCATCTCCGTCCGTCTACACTCGCCGATCGAGGCAAGAAATATCGACGCCCTAAAAGAGCAGTTTACCCCCCGAGTAGCTGAGAGCAGTGCGAGCTGCTCATCTATAATGGATTCCCATTGATTAAATTCAACCCTCCCCCACCTCACTGTATGTACCGCGGACCTCGGTGAAAGTCTACGCTAAAGTCAACACAATGTATCCTGACACGTAGCGTGTTGTGAACACCCTGTCCGTAGGATTATATATGAGAAACACTGTAATACCAGGGAGATATAGATAATAGTCGATGGTTTTGTGGAGGTTGGGATTGTTGACATGTTGTAATACAAGAGCGTCACCGAGTGTATTACGACGTCAACCTCGAGTGGTTTACAGAGCTGCCTGTCCAAGAAACCATTGAAGTCCATTTTGTCAAGTACATGTACATTAAACCAAGGAATTGCCATATTTATCAAATTAATCAACAGTGACTATTTTTGCTCTATAGTACAAAGGGGCTATTTTCCTGTATAACATCCGTATACCATGATTATGGTATCAGGAAAGCATTGCTCCGTGTTTTGCGGATCGTAGAATAGCAGCCCCAGGTCAAAATCGTTGCTCCAGATTCCTCGCAGATGGCATCATAACTATGTCGCCATCTATATTCAATTGAAAATCTAATTAACCTTTAACCTATGTCACTGAAAATGTGGTGTTGTAAAAAGTAGCAATACAACATGAAAATAACGTTACCACACGACACGATCCGATATTACTGGAGCAACGCTTTCCCCATATTTCTAGGAGCAACGAACCCCTGACGTTTTAAACAATGGGAAACAGTGAGTCCCCATACACTTCCAATGGGGACTTTGTATACATTGTAAACGATGGATAATAAAACGATGGATAATAAAATAACCGGTCGGACGGGGAAAGAGCCGGTAGTTCTGCTCAGATTCCATCAGGGCGTGTAGGGCCGATATAGGGCGCGTGTTGGTGTTGTTGTTTCAGATGAGGCGGGTCCGGGCCTGCTGTGCTGAGCAGGGACTCAGGGAGATGGATGGGCGGGGTGCAGGCCTGTGATAAACGCCTTTGTTGTAAACGCTGATGGTTGGAGCATGGCCCCCGGTTGCCATGGATAATGTCCAGCGCCCCCTAACGTGATGTAATAACCCACACCCGGCCCCCCTTTATCGCCCGCCCTCAGGCACGCATGCGCAGTCACAGCGACCTCTAGTGGGCACGCTCCGAACTACGCCCACCCCCCTCGACCCCATGGGCATAGTTGATCCTAGGCCCAGTCCATTTTTAGGGAAATAAACTGGAAGGAGCACAGTGGCAACGAACCTGGGGCCCGTTTAATAATCGAGGATCCTACATGTAGACCCCTTTCTGCATGCCGTAGAGACCCAGGGACGATGTGGGTCAACTTTATTCAACACTTATGGACGACCTTATGAACGGCTAATACTGTTTCAAATAGCGAACGGATTTAGATATTATCATTAAACGATAACCCTTGTACGAGGTGCAGGAAGGGTCTTCATGTACGATGCTAGATTATTAAACAAGCCCCTGAATAGGCCTGGGTGTAGCCTCCACCACGAGGTTTGGTCAGGTAGAAGAAATGGGTGAGTTCGTTGTGAGGCAGTGGGCCATGTTTTATGTTCGGGTCATGTTTTATGTCCAACTTGCACTGAATCGACACTTGAATAGATGAATAAATTCATGGCCGCTTTGGAAAAAGCCACCTCTGCCAGGCACTTATCAATTTGTAATCGAATTATAGATTCTCTTGGTGTGGCTGGTCTTACGTGGGTGTGAGAGGGGAAGCTGCACCGTGGTGGTCCTTAAAGGTCGGGTTACTCCCACGATCCCCGCTCAAATATGCAGGTTTCAATGGGAGCGACTCCAGTTATGGCCTAATATAGTGATATGCCTAAGTTCGTTGAGTTACCCAGTGCGGAGTGGTGAAATAAGACCATACGAGTATAGGGAGACCTGGGTCCTGGTCGACCTATTGGAATACGATGGCTGAGGGACGGGAAACAAAGGGATACAAATTGCCTTTCCTGATCGCAGGAGGACCCCTGTGTCCCCTGCATGTCGATTAGGTCGACCCCGGGCTTGTCGGGGGCCTCGCTGGAGGAGGTGTGGCGGCTTGTAAAGGGGGACGGGGCGCTGGACGGGGGCTGACCGGGACTGACCGGGGCCTGACCCGGCCAGAGGTGGGCGGCCCGCGGGAGCCACCCGGTGGCCGCTCCCCGGCTCCGCGTGCCCTCGCTTAGCCCACAATCACATCTGCCAATTGCCGACAAGGAGGCCGAGAGCGGTCCGACGGGGCGCCCTTCTCCGGACGGAGATCAATGGTCAAGCGGCGGCTGAGCGGTGTAGTGTAGGCTGGGCGGGGCGGGGCGGGGCGGCCGGACGGCGGGGATCAGGCTCCCGGTCAGCGGTCAGCCGCCCACTCGGGGGCGCCGTGGTCAATGCGGCGGCGGCGGCGGCGGCGGCGGCCGGACACACTGTCCCCCGGACCGCCCGCCGCACCGTGCCGCCGGTCAGCATGAAACATGGCCGCGCAGACCGGATCTATAATGTCTCCGCCGACCCGGCCCAAAACCGGAAACGGAAGCAGACCCAATGACGAGCAAGTGAGGATCGGCATCGAGCTTGGGTCACTTCCGGTGCAGAGGTCATTGTGGTGTAGGCATGCGCACGGGAGAGCTGGCTGAGAAGTACACTGGCCAACAGAGCTACACAAAGTTAGCTCCGGTCGGTGGGTAAAATAAGCGGCCGCCTCGAACCATTAGGCTTTAGCGGGGCCTGTTTTTTTTACTCTCCTACCAGATCTTTTGTACTGCTTGGGGAGTATGTTATGTCATAGTCTCGAAGCAAATTTTCTTATTTCCTTTTGGGAGTATATTTCTTAAATACAATTAACTTAAAGCTACCTTTTTATTATCAATTTTTTTAGCTATGAATATTTCTCACCAAGTATTACTGCTTTTAGAGCCTACATAGAACAAAATACCTGGATCGAGGCGCAACCCAAGTGATCCCATGTGGGATTCAACAAGACCAACACCTATATCGTAGCTCAGTGTAGATAGGGGCAAACTCGCTGAGAAGAGGGGCCTTGGCTCACCTGGTGGTCAGTCTTGGGCTCTGGTCAGCGTCAGTCCCATCTTGCCGCTGACCCTCCACTGGGGTCTTGGCGGACCTGGAGTGCCTAATTTCAAGCTGGCGAACGTCACCCCGTGGGCAGGTTCCAGGAGGCCAAGATCCCGTGGTTGATCTCACGCACAAGCCCTGGAGGTTATAGTGATGAATGATGACCAGTGGTGGGTATTTATATAGAACGACCTGACCATGCTGTACAGGCTACAAACACGAGATGAGGAATTGTTGTTTTTTATGGTACGAGGCCCCAGGCCGAGTTCTGTAAAAAATCAATTCCCATCGAGTTTTGTAGCATTCGTAAGCATGGTGGGTTGTTATGTGTTATTATATACCCAAAATTAATAGAATCTTACCATATATTGGCATGGAAGATATATCGACGTGAAAGTCCACACGCTGCTGAGAAGTTATCCATTAGCCTTTTATTGGCTGACCATTATTGTATGTAATATCTATGAAATTTTGTAAAACATTAATGTCAATAAAAGATAAGTGTATGCACAGGGGTTCAGTACACAATTTATACTGTATAGGAAGCAACAGTACGTAATTATCAAATATACTGCATGGGTACATAATAATCCGAAGTACAGAGTCGTCCACTGTAACTTCTACGATATCCGTGTATTCAGTATAGTTATGCTTATATTCAGCTACCCTATGTATATAAAAGAGCACTTCACTGATATTGCAAATATATGTATATAAGTATCAATTCATATTTATTAATGGTTGTTACTAGGGTCCTCGCCAGGTCTATATTGAGAGTTATATTTAAGGAGTTTAGATTCAGGGACAGTCATAGAAGTAATCGCCAATGTACCCTGACACATCCGTATGGAATAACCTTGACCCCCAAATCCAAAAGGCAGTAGCATAAGAAATGTTTAAGGACCTGTTGAAATCATCTGAGCGATAGTAACTAAAGTGGAGATCAATTGACATGATGTCAAATAGTTTTATATCATCATTTATAGAACTGCCATCGAAGTATCCTTATTGGGAGTGTAACATAATCTTTCCATTGAAGAACTGCTCCCTATGTATAGAGAATAAGGAACAGACATTATTAAAACAATTGACAAAGCTATGTGGTACAGAGAATCAGTCCAGGGAGGTGATCATTGAATGGCCACTCTACTACTAATAAACTTGAGAAATTCAAAAAATGTATATTGATGTCAGTACCATATCGCCATCATCTAAAAAAAAATATCGCCATCATCTAAAAAAGAAAATCTAGCCTGAAAGTGAACATTTTGTAATTCAATAGACTGCCATCATATACTACTCATTGGTCAGGACAGTATCGCATTATTGTCCCTCTGCATGTGTAATAGCTATCATTAAAGGATACTATGCTTTAATCCTGCTGTTCCTATAATGATATATAACCAATAGGATCTATAAAGATTAAATGATGAATATAATATCAAGCAACCATATAGTTGTTAACCTAATATGAAAGGAAATAGTGTCATGTGTTTCTTCAGGGATGTTATTGGGGGTCATGAAAAAAGGACATTTTTGGAATATGGGACTTATTGCCTCCGTGAGACTGGGAAAATATGGGAAACACATCGTTATTGGCCAGAGCATTGGGCTGGGGTTTATAGTGAGGTTTGAACCAATGTCTATTGGTGTGAATGTATAAGTGTGAATGGGGCCCATTTGTTTTATGCAAGAATGAATACTTTTATAAACTGAAAATGAAACCAAGGATTTCCTGGAATGTTAGGAAAACTGCCTTATCTGGTTGATTGATTTCACTGCATAAGGGCATAGGAGAGGGTTGAATTAAGACTAAGATATATTTGTCTGCATATAGGGTATTGAAGATTTGTGGGTGATATTTATATATCACCCAGAGCTCCTTTCTGGATGTTTTGATCAATTGTATGTCAACATACAGCATTGTAGAGGAAACCTGTGAAAGTTTATTGTCAGAGCTTGTATCCCATAGAGTTTGAATAGCATAGTAATTCACAAAGTGAAGCCATGTGAATTACGTAGCGATTCAAACAAGATGAGATCGAGTTCTGACCATAAACTTTCATAGGTTTCTGAACTAACCTCCCCCTTCACATTGACTTATTGGCTAACATTTGTGACATCATCATACTGCCATGGTCTACATTTTTCCTTAATACATCATGTATGCTAGATGTGAGTTACATGCCCATTTGCAGCCAGATGTAAATAGGTATAATTGCCTTGCCTAATCTAGCCTCCAATTAAAACAAAAGTCTTAAAAGATAAAAATAAATCCCCCATTGAGTATTGTTTTCTAAATACTCCATGGGCGTTGAGTAGGAGTTCCCAATGTTAAATCTAAAAATACTAGGGATAAACCAGGGATAGATAAACTCCAGTAAACCCTCGCCAACCACACATAACTATGTATTAGTGTACGGATAGAGAAGCGGTAGGGTTGCGGTAGGCAGCAGCCACATTGCTAATGTTAAAGGGCAATGGTCAGCATCTGGTCAGCCACTGACCACAACCCCCTCCCCTGCCCCGACGGCCTTGACCCTGGGGATCCTCCTCTTGATCTGTGCCCGCAGCTGCTTACCTCCCTAATTGGTCGCGGACAAACATTTGAGTTGGAACTAACACAAATTACGCCGGCAACCACTTGAGTGTGTTTTCCCGGGTCTCTCCGTCTTGGGGCAGGCGGGGTTGAATGGGTTGTGGCCGGCGTGGTCAGCGGGCAGCCCGGGGGCACGGCGGGGTGACCGCCGGGGTTACCGACCGCAGACCCCGGGCCACGGGGGCTGACCGGCGGGGGCACCACCGGCCACAGTTGGCTTCTCTGGTGTAATCACACAAAACATGCACGGGGCGGCGGCGGCGGCGGGGCCCAGGGTTGGTGTCGTGAAATTGGCGGCTGAGCTTTCACATGACGGAATGGTCAGCCAGTCATGAAGGTACCCAACCAGCGGGGTCGACTGGGACGTTTTGTGAGTGAATGGAGTGGAGCGGAGAGGTTGGGGGGAGGTCCACACATGCCCTGTCCAGATGTCCACGACCTTGTGCATGGTTGTAATTGGGGCCCAATTTGCGCCAGGCAATTACGGACACCTGCATTGCTAACCTCCAGTAACATGTACGGCCATGCGTATTTACACTGGTGAGATTATGCATGCTGACACCAGGCTATAAACACTGACCCTACTCTGGTGGTGGCCACCGCGTCCACCACCTCCTCACCCCATGCTAACCCCGCTACCCCCCAAAAAAGACCCCTGTCCTATAACGACATGCACCTCACCCAGAAGCCCTCTGCCACTCAGAGGTCACGCCGATAGGACTCCAAGTATGCACATGTTTATATGTTTCCCGGTAATGATGTTTTAAATTATACCGCTGGGACGGCGGACAGCGGTGATATTTCACTGTCGGTTTGGTATGGCGGGCGGGTGGATGGGAAGCACGCCCCTCGACCCGTGGTGGCATGTTGCGGTCTGCACACTGCTCCCAACATTAACATGGGTTACAGACATCCGTCATACGTGTACCAGTCACGAGGCCCTGTAAACATGCGTGTGTAGTCCACAGCGCCGAGTACTATATACGCTGTTAGAAGCAATGCATATTATCGTAAAACTAGATGAGTTTAAATCTTGGCCACCGTATGCTACAACTGGAGTGTGGCATAGTGATTTCATGAGGCGAAGCCGAATGAAGTCCGGAGCCCAAACTCCAGGAGGGGAATGCGGTGGCCATGATTAAAACGAATCAAGTTTTAATTTTATCCTACCCGGTCTCTTCGATTTTGGAATATTACGTGATAAAATTCTGTATGCCACTAGTGGCATATAAAACTCTGTATGCTAGGCAGCGTGGCATACGGAAACTCAATGTTAAGCCTATGGTATTTTATATTAGGGGTAGGATAATATCATATACCTGTATCCGAATGTCTATGAAATACAGTCTGCTGCTAGGGGTGCAGTAATAATAATATTCGTGCCCGCTGTGGAAGTGACTTAATAAGTCATTGAAATGTCGTTTTTTAACTATTTAAGGTAGGCTATATAATAATAAGCAAACGCCCTGACTGTAGACGAAACGATTCTCGTTCTCGGTCAATCGTCGATTTCATACTGCCTTCTGCCTATGGCATCAGGCAGTATGAAATCGACGACTGACCTCGAACAGGAACCGTTTCGTGAACAGTAAGGATGTTTCCTAATATTATCACTCTTTGCGCTGAGTTTGTGTGTTTGTTTATTTGTTTGGGTAGTTTAACGTCCAATATGTTCTATTAGACTTTCTGTAGGTTTGACCAAATCTATGAGATGAATTTAGGTAGAAATCTCAGCCCTACACATTTACCAAGGTGGGAGTTGTTATACTTCATACACCACATAGACATGGAATGAGAAGGATTAGCCTTTGATGTTACAGAAAATCTACCACTGAGTTAATTGATATTCTGCTCTTTATTCTCACTGGCTTTAACTCCGGTATACTATATGGAGACATGATTAGGGTGCCTGAATGAAATATGTTCCCAGTTGTTTTGCTCGGAAATATTTACCGAATTCGAAGAACGAGGTGAATTTGTTCCGACCAAAATAACAAGGAACAGATGTAATTTAGACATACTTACTATGTTTATTGACTATCATATACCTGGAAACAATTAACAAAAACGCGATTTTGAAATAAGTCATGTGATACGGAGTGCACGAACTATCACATATGTAGTTCGTGCACAGTGTGCAGAATTAAATCTGGCCAGTAAGTGTGAGACATACCACACATATGGTTCTATAGACAATCAACACCTCATGCATTTACTCCAACTACTATGTCAAGTATAGTATGGGTCATTGTTACAATAACACTTTCAACCAGAAGAATATTCATTACACTAATATGTGGGAGATGATGTGATATGATCAAGATGGTGCCTGTTGCCAATATCCTTTTTTACATGCAGGGGATATCACTGTACCTTCATAGTTTCAATAGTGTTTCATTTTAATTTGTGTTTAATCCCTTTATGTGCCATCCTTGTGTATATTACCATCTTAATTATAAAACACATTGAAACCCAAGTTCAATTCTAACCATTTACATATATGTCCATATTCACATATATATACATGCCTATTGTAAATATTCTATGAACCATAGGAACTGTCATTGTTATATGATGGAAAATATATAGACACTGCAATGATTATGATATGTCCATGTGTGCCTCCTATTCTTGTCACGTACACGTTATTTGGGTAATTATATCATTTTATGTTTGTGGATTGCCTGAATGTGGCACTTACCACCAACCCTCTGTGTACAATGACGGAAAAGGGACAAATGAGGTTAGTTGGGAGCACTTGATGTACACTACATCACAGAGTGTGGATTACATCCCTCCCACCCTCATGTCAGATATGAGAGATGCTCTCCCGTGCTTTTTAGTCCATCTGAGTTTATTCCCTACATTGCGATGGGCAATCCTAAGTGGTGCTGCATTTTATACCATAACGCAACCCCCCACTCCTGCCCCACCCATTGACAGCCAAGTTACTACAGACCAGTGTTGAATTACACGTTCTCTGCTATATGACTTGATCTCTTGCATCTACGACCATAGAACACTCCCAGAGGCGGTTATTATACTATAATTATGACACAGTGTATATAATAGTCTGCCACATGATAGCCATGACAGACACACACCCGTCATGATCATGGTAATAGGGAGAAGATGGTGAGAGATAATGAAATACAGCTCTATATTGAGGTCACTATAAATGATATACATCTCCCTTGTCTATTGTTCTTGGGGTCGGTGTCTGGGCTGATGATATAATATCCCTCATGCGTGGAGGTGAATTGGGCTCCTGTTGGAGTTACCCTTTTACAAACTCACGACTTGATCCCACATCCCCTCAGCATAGGAGCTGAAAGAAGAGTCAGGGGTAGGGGTGGGGGGTCGTGCGATGGGACCCAAACCAGTATTTGCCTTGGCGTGGATCATATAACATGATCCCTGCCACCGCTGCCTGCTCCCTGCCACTAAGGATCAACCGCCAGTTAATTTGAATTTCAAGCAGTCCGGTGGTCGGATCTGGCCCCGTCCCCAGGCCGCGGGACCACGTGACCATGCATATATCACATGACCAGATTTAATTACCTCATTCCGTAGTGGCCACCGTAGTCCTCGTCGGTGCATCTAGGTCACGAGTGACTTGGGGGAATTCTGTCATGTTTTTTTTACCCACCCTACCCTCTTTTTATCTGGTCTTCAAAATGCGAGGAGTGACCTGAATAGCAATTGCAAGGGAAATGCCTCAACGTGGTAAAGCCATTTATTTTCTCTTTTTTTATAGGAATTGGACCCTTGGAGGCCATGACTTGTAGATATAACGTAGAACACACGAAGAAGATGGTCGACCTCTGAAACGTTATACTGATGGGCACCGAAATGACAGAATTGCTTTAGCCTAGGATCACAGGTTTTATTAGATTTGAAATAGCCTTAAAGATAATTCTTTTTTAATTTAGAAATTATTCCTATAAATATATTTCTATTTAGTCTATTTCGCTAACTATGAATTCTCTCACTGTGACATAGAATTAGCATTCTTTATGTCTATAGCTTCAATTCCAGAGATTTGTGAAATTGCAAGACAATCAACACTACAATTTCGTATAGATTTACATGTTTGAAAAAATGCAGAGATGTGGCTTGGTTTCGTGCAATATTGCATTTGCATATCATTCCTCAAATGGTGGGCGATCAATTACATTGTGTACAACATGATATGTCGTGTCATTTTATATCAAATGCATCAATGTAAATCTGAAATATACGATCCAATTGTCTTATATTTTTAGTGGCCTACTGTCATTTCCAAACATAGACTATGTGATCACTTCAGTCATGAATAAAATTATTTATACATGCAATGCACGTGTATTACTGTGTGTGTAGGAATTTGCTTTGCCTTTATAACCGTTGTCTTAACCTACTAAAATGGTGCATATCCCATATTGATCAAATGAAGTTGGATATTGCTAGCTATAACTTCATTGATTTCAATAAATGACAAAAGAACAAGCATTATACATGGAAAAGGAGACAATGACATTGTTAATGTATCATTATTTTATCCTTATAGTACAAAAGAAATTTGTTCCACATATATATGTTTTTTCATATAATAACAGAGAAACGAGTGCAACTATATCGTGCCTGAAAGGTGTCCTCAGCCAAGATATATCGGAGTCAACTGACAGCCTCTCGTGTGGGTCTCGAGTTTAAAAAAACACTTCCAGATTGTTACACTAACGCCGTAGCAGTCAGGCATGATGCTCTATAGAATGCCCAATGGCCCGTATCTAGGTCAGTTCAGTAACACTTAGCTAACATGGACACCACCGTAACACATCCACAGCAAAACCCACATGTCACAGAGAAGGCAAAGAACGAAAATGAAACTGGTCAGTTCCAGTCATATCTACACCTAGATTTTGACCGGTACCTCCCTTGCATTCATAATGTGGGCGGGCTCTGAGCTTTGAATTAAATCACGAATGAATAACCGTTCCGCCATAACTGTTTGCTAACAATGCATCCCGTCTGCCTTTGTAAGGACGAAGGGACGAAGGCCAAAAACGAAACTTAAAGGAAACTGCCAAGAAAGCCCCATCAGTACCTTGAAGAAGTGACTGACCACAATCTAGCTTTCCCTCCAATGCCACTGAACCAAAACGGACAAGTGTGGCTATTCCGGCCGCTCTAAAACCAGATGTAAACACAGGACATCTGACAGAACAACACAGAAAAGCACGACAGATCGACTAGAACATGTCTGCCCTGGATGCGGCGATGGCGGCCGCCGCAACTTGCCGCACGATAGAAGAGATATGGCGGCTGTGGCGGCGGCGCGCCGGGCGTGCGACCAACGAGGTGAGGATCCCCGTGAGTCGTAGGCCGCCTGGCCGCCAACCCCGACCCCTGTACTGACCTTTAGCTGCTTCTCCGCTCGCCAGGTCTCGCTGCCTTCCGACCTCCACCGGCCGCCTCTCGCCCACACGCGGCCAGCCAATCAGCGCTCGCCTAGCGCGTGACGTCACCGCCGCTATGCAAATGTCGTCTGCTTGTTCGCTGCGGTTTGCCGCGCTCCCCGCAAGGCTGGCGGTGTCTGTTGTGGAGGAGGAGGAGGTGGTGTTTTTAATCGACAGGCGTGTGGTAATTATCGACTGGCATCATGTTGAATGGGAAAATGGAGGCGAAGACTATGACTGCGTCTGGGGAGGGACGCTTCGGATTTTGCACCGCCGGGAAAGCAGGAACCGACCACGGAATCTGGGTGTTCTAGAAAACAGACGTAGTGTAAACATTGACGTCTTGCGGCCTGGAGACCTAGATTTTTCGCGCCGGTTGAAACTGAGAAATGAGAACGTTGCACTGAATGATGTCATCACTGTTAAAACCCCTGCAGTCAAGTCATTGTGATACGATCTAGCCTTGCATGTTGGCTATATCGCAACCGAAGCTAAATCACACTCTTTATTGAGATATTGATATCAGGGTTAAAATGTATGGCATAATCAAATAATCTAAAACATGTGTAGTAATGGTGAAAGGACAAAAAAATATTACCATCCTATATTGATATTTGTGACCATTGTATATGAATGCTTCCCGATAGTAAAACAACTTGGTGGATGATCTGTCCACTAACAGAATGAAATAAAGATATTTGGGGGAAAATATCATACCCATTAATAGTGGTAATGTATCTATTGTGTTAGGATATAAAGAATTTGCCTATATGATAAATACAACTCATGTTTTCTGTTATTACTCAATTTCTTTTTAAAAAGAAAAGAGACTTGCAGTGAATCTTCGGCGCAAGTATTACCACCACCCGACATCTTTGTTTGATCCACCCTCGGCGGACCTCTGACACGAAAACAAAACGCGATTTACAGGAGGAGGGAGAAGGCCTCATGCGTAGAGGAACCCCAGTCACGTGGGCTTCTACACCCCCTTCACGAACCCCAATCCAAGAAATAGCGCGCCCTGGGAGTGTGGACGTGCGGGGGGGGGGGGGGGCGGGGTCACGTGGTAGGAGGGAGTGTAAGGGTCAAGGGCGCTGACGGGTCTCAGGAGTGACAGGACCCTGGGAAAAAAACGCGACACGAGGGAGGAGGGAGGGGAAGGGGCGGGGGTTGTGACGGGAGGGGGAGGGGTGCGGCCGGTCAGTCAGCCCCTGGAAGACGGACAACCCAACCCGAGAACTGTCAATCAGGTTTCTGTATAGCCACCCACACGTTTTTTTATCTATCCAATATCTCAATAAAATCATTAAGATTTATATTTCCTGGGACGTTGATTAAACTGAAGCTATCAAAATTACTGCTTAGTTGGAGAATATATTGCAATCGTCATAACATACTAATGTACAGTTCCCATTCTGCATTGTAACATTATCAATCTTGGTATTGAAATATGCTTTTTATAAGACTGCCGAAGAAAATGATGCATCATGAATGTACATGTCACTTTATATAAGTTCTCTGACATTCAGCAAAAAGCAATGCCAAAAAAGTCCATTCTTTACTTACAAAAGCTTTCAAGAAGTTATAAGCAGATACCTTTATGCATATACTTTTAGACGTATCATTCTGAAAAGCTTTGTTCAACTTCAATGACAGTGGAAGATTGATCTTAGGTAGCTTCGATCCAAATTACAAATTTCAAATACTGAATCTATCTTATACTACGAACATCCTAGTTCTTGCTATTACATCTATCATGACACACTTCGATATTTACAGGGTTTTTATATTGTATTTCAATGATATACATGTACCTCTACTGTTGATATGTGCCATTGGTTCCCTCGCGGACACAGGGCAGAAACATATCATCCTTTCTATTCAGATGTAACTTCGATACTTGCTAAACATTCCAGTTTGGTGTATTATTCATATGCAAGTTTCCTCACTGTCCTGAGTGGTTTTGAGAATACCTGAAAGTGGCAGATCCCAATAAAGAAGGCTGTCACTCGCTATCAATAGGTTAGTAAATCATTTATTGAAAATCCAATTTTAATCACTCTTTAGATTACAATTGGGTCTTCCTCATACAATCGTGTATAACTATTTTAGTATTGACCCGTACGCATCCGACCGAATGGATCTCCGGAATGGATCAATCCCATGCCCAGTGACCCATAACTGATGCGGAACATTCTTTAATAATATCATGTACCTCTTATTGCGGGTGCAAAATATCTAAATCAAATACACATATGCATACATACCCCAAAGAGCCAAAACTTTCTTATATGCTATCAAAAATGAGTTCACCTAGTTAAAATTTCATGGTTTATTGTGGGGATTTTCCAAATATCCCACAATAAAACAATTTAACTCGTTATCCTTGGTGATTTTGATTTTAGAGCTCTCCAGCTTCTCCATTTTGAACGTCATATGGAGTTTGGCCGCAGGGGTCATTCTGTCATCGTCCAATAGAATGTCTCTGTGTTGTCACGTGGTCACTCACCTCCCGACCCCCCGGGCAAGGGTTCAAATGCAAACTGAGGAAACGAACCCCGTCTTGGGGTATTTGTGGAGGGTGTCGGGGGGGTGTGTGGGTCTACCCCCGCCCGGTGCAGTGCTGGTCAGTGCTGGACCAGGGGGTGAAGGGCACCTGGAGGTCATACCCGCCCGAGGAAGAGACATACCCGTCCCTAGACCCAAAATTATATAATTACCGAGCCGTCCTGTGAAGTAGGCGGCCACCTTGAGATGATACTGCGGGCGGTGGTGATTTGCTGGTAACCTGTGCCCCCGCCGCCAAGAAGGGTGTGCAATATGAGCCTCCCTGCCTGGGAGGGAGGGTCAGGCGGCGGGCTGAGGCCTTTGTGTGGCCGGGTGGACACGGGGGAGGGGACGGTCCTTACAGCACCCTGACCCGGCGTTACACAAAGCCACGTCTAGGCCCATTCATCACCCCGTGTCAGCAACTGACCACTGGTGCTGACCCACCACTTCCTCCAAACAAGTCCCCTTTGTCAGCATGTAAAAACAGATGTCTCCCGTGCACTTTCCCAGGCTCTGCTTCCATTAGTGCCCTCCAACCTCCCCAAAAAAGGAGAACGATGGAATTTTTGAAGTTCACAATGTGGATGTCAACGCCTATATGGATATATTCATTGGTCATCCTTATCTAAAAAAAAGTCTACGACCCTTAACTCACTCCCCTTATCGCCTCCTTTCCTTAGAATCTTTTCAGACGGTAAGAAAACCAAATGCATTTGGGACTGGACTGAGTGGGTATAGGGGCCTATATCTGAGTGTATTTTCTTATCTCCCACCTTTTTTCCCACGGGAAGAGGAGGGGGTGTTGCTGGGATGAGAAAGGACACCATCGTGGCCACCTCGTGACAATGTCGGATAATCAGGCTGGGATTCTAGGCTCAGCAACAAAATACATCGTTTGTGTTGTCCTTTTTGCGCGCCTAATCTGCTGGCGTGGCAGTTGAATGGCGTTGAGCCGGGGCACCAAGGCGTGCCCCCTGACAGGGCGGCAGGCGGGGGATGGGCAGTCGTAGAGGCGCCTTTTCGGAGGCTTCACCTTGGCGTGAAGACGGACAATGTAAAAATGGACCTGCCAAATTAGAGGTCGTCATCCAGGGCTCCGGATCACGGCCCCGGCTAAGTCCGTCCGGCTATCCGGGGCCAAATCCGGAGCCCTTCAATGGACCCCAACGTCCACAGCAATCCCCATTTGTAACGGGTAAGTCGGGGGCAGCTGCAGCCGGTTCCGTTGTGACATGGGGATCTGGTGGCAAACCAACTGGCCGCCAGGGCCATGTGGATATAAACGACGGGTCAAACTGACCATTTGTTAGCCGCCAATGACCAACGGCCATTTCTGAAAGATCCAATCTTTGCCTCGTGCAGGCGGCCGCTCCCGCCGGCCCCCCGCCCACCCCACGCCGGTAATATGGCGGCTCTGACCCCCACGCCGGTAATATGGCCGCTGTGACCTCGAGGCAAATGCCTGCGTATAGGGACCATCATTGCATGTAGTCATTTACGAGGCAAGGTGTCACGGTGAAGGCGGATGCCTCCAATCCAAACAAATTCATTTATGGTGTGTATAAAAGTAGGATCCACTGTATCATGAAAATCATCCCCGCTCTATTAAATATCCTTGGACGTGTATCCAGGGGGAAGATATGACCTATACAAAGGCACGCATGTAATAAGGCCATTCAGAGTCCCTACAGCCAGTGCCCTTTCACTCTAACCTTTTCTATTGGGATGAGTTCTCATTTATTGAAAAACTCACATCATGAATTTGAAAAAAGTAGTGTTAGGATAGAAGCCAAAATTGAAATTGAGATCGCATGAGGAGGGGTGTATCGTCAACTGGGTGACTTTTGTTATATGCAGTACGTATAGAAGATGCAGCAATATCATGCAGGCCAATGCTTTCACCTATACATTTAGCTTGTGAAAATAGCTGATAGATTCGGAGCTTTTAATTGGGAATATGAGATGAATGATCTATTTAAAAAGTGACACCGCGTCCCTCGCCTATCACCCAAAGAAAGGGGATGAGTGGAAGAAATCAGATCTCTGTCGCCTATAACGCCCAGATTATTCTAGAAAGTAGCCTACTATATGTCAAAAATCTGATTCTAATTGCCATATATGAGATTGGATTCCTAACCCCACCCCTCACCCTTATTAATATGTATTCGGAATAATTTTAGTTTTAGACATTGGTCTCTTATTATGGAGCGATAATCATTATGATTATATCTTATACGTATACCGCCGGTCCTACCATGTCGTATTTTTTTTTTTTTTTTTATTTGGTCCGATTCGTTAGTACAATGACTCCGATCTTGCATCAAACCCTGAAACAGTTTTATATTCTACATTCATTGGCATCTTGATAGTACCTTCGTCACATTTTTCCTATATCTAATAACAAGTGTTGTGGTAAACAAACTACAATTTGAAGATAGTCAGTGAATAATAATTTATATGATAGGTTGCTATTTTGTGAATAATAACATGTTAAACAGTGTGCAGATGAGGATGACAAGAAGTCGTATGATACTTGTGTATCGGGAGCATGTTATTTTCTTTTTCTTTTCTTAACCTTGTTTATTTTGTTCATCTTCTTGTTTGTTTTTGTTTGTTTAATGGTCGTACGTCATAGTGTGACGTACGGGGTATATAACATCCAATCGACATCAAAATTTACAAGCTAAATCTCGCCACTTTAAGATATATAATAATACGAAAACAGATTTACTATCTTCCCTCACAATACGTGGTAAAATCATTGATCACATGGAGTTGATCCATATGGTCAATGAATTTAACGCGTATTTTTGACGTACAAACACTGTGAGCCAGTTTCCGTATAATCCCTGTGGTAAACAACTCTCTGTCCGCTCTAAATACGACGAGCTTGTTACTACTGCCTGTTGTAACCAGGAGTCTGCTGATACACACCCTCGTACTACTCCAGGCGAGCCACCACCACGCCACATTCCTCCAGGTAAAGATACCTGAGGTAACCCAATCTGTACCACCCTCTCTCACACCCCCTCCCCTCATCCCCCTGTCTGCCTATCAGCCCGACCTTCGCCCCACACTCTCCGCAGGTCGGTCAAAGCTGAGCACACCTGTCCCACAATGAGTTGCCATCGTGGCTGGGGACTGACCACCATATATATATATATATATATATATATATATATATATATATATATATATACTAGGAGCAAATACAATGTTCATCATTGGTGAATGAGCGTGCAATTTTAAATGAATAACAACCAAAAGATTTTGGGCTACATTCAGTCTATGCATCATTTTCTGTAACCACTTGCACCCAGTAAACTTGCCATTTCTATAACTGCCTGAGTCTATCTATAGGATCCAAATATATCAAACACCAATAGGTCAATGAGGTATTTCGGATTTGAGTGATTGGTCATGGTCAGTTGGACATGCCTCTAACACCCTGAGACACTGACACCTTGGTCCTTATCCAATAGCACAGCGTATAGCATGCAGATAGTGAAGGGATAGATTTTTCTCAGCACGCTGAAAGTGTATGTGACCACTCTAACCCTATATAGGCAACGTATATATTTCTTACGAGCACGCTCTAAAAAGACATCATATATATATATACACACACATTAAATAAGGAGACTAAATTGGATATAAACAAGGTTTATCCTACCCCTCATATAAGTCTCCATAGACATCGAGACTGGGGTCTGACCACCATATATATATACAGTAGAACACCGCGTATATTGATTGTATTTGTTATCCTCCTTTTCTTGACAAGTGGTCTACTAATATTAGTTTGAATTTTAGGTACGCACTATTTTTTCATACGCGCTATTTTTTCCGTATGCGCCGGGTTCTGCAGCCTGGAGCATACAACATATCTGTATGCTCCAGGTACGTAGATATACGCTGCCCATGTGTTTTCTATGGACATTATGTATTAGGTGGATAACAAATAGGCCTACCTGTATCTTCATAATGTGAGAACAATGTACTTCACAATATCAGACACATGTTAATAGTGTTTTTATATGGCAGTCACTGAATTGATTGACCTCTGTGCATGCATTCACCGATGGTGTTTCATGGAAATGATGCATATGATACGTCTGTCAGTTTCAATGCCTAGCACACTGCTGACCTCTAGGTACTGGACACGTACTATTCCTCTGTTCTCTTTGTATGTCCGTATTTCTATATGTTTCATAATTTTGCTACATCAAAATCTTAGAACAGCTCCTGCATTAATTTGCAAAATATTCCTGCATTTATGTATACAACAATCACAGAAGACTACAGGCTGAGTAAATATCCGGATAGAGGTGTATTTTGATGTTATATGATACATTATTCAACTTTGGATTGTGTATCATATTTTCTAAATGCATAAATCTGTCAAATTTTAATCAGGATTAGAAGAATGTTTTAAAGAGAATATTTGGAACCTCTTTACAATGCAGTTTTGTGTCATTCCATGAGGTGGCAGTAGGAGACATATGAAGATTACCAGAATCTGCAGAAAAAAATTAATATTTTTCTCCAATTGATTATTATTGTTTTCCATTAACTGCATCTCAATATACCTATATCCTTATCATATACGATCGGATCTTTTATGGCAACAAATCACATATTTATCCGCCCATATGTGGCATCAAATGTCTCTTGTTCTGCATGAAGAAATATGCATTAATTGCCTTCAAAATTATCTTTATCATACTTTTCCTATCTACCACGCAGGTGTAGAATATTGTGATGTAAGTTTACCATTGACAAAAGAAGTGGACCATATTTCTATGAATGGAAACAGACAATTCGAGCACTGAAAATTGCCTTAATAATTCCTTGGTATCGAAACGAGTCGACAGGACTGACTTTCATATATCCTCGCATCCTGTAGAACTACAGTGAGGAGGAAGGGTAGTGTCAACGATCGTTTCTCCTAAATGTCTTCTTTTGTTTTTGTGTGTTTTTTTCATTAAGGTATTGGAACCAAACGTTGTCAAAAAATTGCTAGGAAAAATAGACCAGTTATCAACTCTGTATCGAGCCACGCCAATCAGAGGTTTTCAAGGTGGTCACTAAAGTCACCAGGCCCAAAAGGTAAAAACTACTTTCTGCCACCATGCAGGAGCCACCTGGCACTCACCACATGAACTACCTTTCGGGATGACTGTATAGGGCACATAGCTATTGCGTTATGGATGTGGCCATCCGGTCCCCGACTCTATAACGAAACACCAGGTGGCGGGTTAAGTTAACAATGGATTTTATTTAAATTATTGTTCGGGGTTTGCCAGATAAGTGTTTTAGCCTTGTTTTACCATTATTTAGATTTTGACAGCAGAAAATAGTGGTTGTCCCCATACTACGGTGGCGCTATCTTACATTTTCCTGGTGGATGATGGCGGAAATAACAATCACTCTGTGCCCAATAACATTAAAATTCAAATGAACCAAGTGTGGCTGTATTTGATGAAAAGATGAGACATGCATGGCGTGTGAGGGCTCGCCGTATATATGTGCGCGCGAGGCCTTGAGACTTAATGGTATTATGATGGTTAGTATCATGCCATGACAACTGCCTCAAGGGAAACCCAGCTCAAGTAGCACACCTGCTTAGACAGCCGAGTTTTATCTTCTCACTTCACTGACAAGATGAGTTAGTGTGTATTTCTGGACGAGTCATTTGACAAGGTTACCTTGCCCTCTGACCTTTATGTCAATCAGGGCAGTGGTGTATGCCAGTCAGGAGATTGCAGCGTGATGACAAAAACTGCTCCGATGTCAAGCTAATACTAGCCGGGCTTATGCATGGAGACAGGTGTTTTACAATGGCCGTGCATCTGTATCCGTACTATTTACCACGACAAGGCATATCGCTTATCATAATGGGAGCATTGTGAATAGCGTCATTCGCTTTACAATGTGAGAGTGAGGGTCACATTACACACGCTGCATGCATGTTTGTGTGTGTGTGTGTGAGAGAGTGGGAGAGAAAAAATCAAATCACAAGCTCTACAGAAAAAAAAGTGAAAAATTGGCTAAATATATCTCACCAATTTCTGTAAATTAATAAAGATGTGTTTATTTAATTTCTCTACCAAGTGAGATAAAAATCAAATCACAAGCTCTACGGAAAAAAAGTGAAAAATTTGCCAAATATATTTCACCAATTTCTGTAAATTGATAAAGATATGCTTCTTTAATTTCTCTACCAAGGTCATTCTGTTATAGATTCACCCAGGAAATAGGGCCTACATGTATCCCTCAACGTTACATGGGCTTGCAGAGTGTCTGTAAAGAGCACTATAAATGGGTATTTTGATTGATAGATGGGCAATTTGGAGATATTATTAATTGTTGGACATAATGAAGATACACCTAAAGGCCCCGTGGTGTGTCTGCGGGCCTGTTATATCCCCCTCATAGGAGACTGTCTGACGAGGTACACTACATTAATAGCGACTTGATTACCCTGAAACCATCACGCCGCGCTGGCCACGAGTCAAGACCCGGGCACAGGGAGCAGTAATTATGTACGGCCCTAAGTGTGGCCAGAGCCAGGGAGCGATTAGTGTGGTTGCATGGGACCCCGGCCTGCCGGTCGGGGTGACGGGAGGGGGAGGGGGGAAGGCCTGGGAGGCAGTGGGGCTGAATAACCGGGCATTTATACATGATTACGGCCGGGCGCGGCAAGAGAGTCTAACCAATGCTCTCCAACATGCGCATTAGGCACCCCACTCAATCAGTTAGATTCTCTTGGGCGGCAGCGCCGGGTACACTGCGCGGACCCATTTCACCCGGCCTTGGCACCCACTCAACCCTCCTTTCAACCATGATGGTGGCTGCGTGGGGAACACATGGTCGGGGGAGTTCTTGCCCAATGTGGCCCAGGCGAGGGTTTTTCTCACGGCGGTCTTTTGTTAATGAAATTCGGATCTCTGGACACTTGACAAAATCCCTGGATTCTGTAGCTTTCTTGTTTTCTTCGTGTGAGTGTTTTTTTATTTATTTTTCATTATATACTTTCCTTGCTTTATATACAGTCTGGATTTCGTGCCGAGGTTTCCGTGGCTGGCCGGCTGGGTCGCCTTTTCCTTCTATTTACTCTTTGAAAAGGGCAGAGCTCAATCATGGGCGGGGAAGGATAGGTCGCCATCTGAGATGCTACCCTTGCGGAGACTAGGAGATGCTGGCACGTAGAAATCACTGCTGGAGGCCACAAAGAAGGTCCACAGATTCTATTGGCTGTATTTGGCAGATAGTGAAAGGATATCATATATGACATACAGTAACAAGGAGCCAGGATGTCGCAGAACACGATCGACATATCTGACATTCTATGGAAATCTTATCTACTCAAATGCATATGTATATAACATGTACAAATAAACAGATAAGTATCATATCATATGTGGCTTTTCCACCTGCCAACGAACCCCCCCCCCCCCCCCAATTACGTGCACCCTGTACAAAAGTCGGTCAGTGGTCCTCCTTGAGAACTTGTCTCTGCTAATGATGGTAATTAGTGGGGACTCCAATGTACACTGTTTCTACCTTACTACTTTTATCTGATCCATGCGCACCGATTGTTCAATGTGTATAGGACCTGAGCTGCCTAAAGTAACAGAACACAGCTACTTATCAATTCAACCTGGTTTAATTTCATCAGAGGCCTCAAAATTTATATATAGCCTTAGATATTTCTAAACTGGAGATTCCTATAAAAACATATTTTATTGCTACTTTCAGTCTTTCCTTAGCTTTGATATATAATTTTATATTCATCACATATATATGCAAAATGCTCGTGGTAACGATCCCTATCAATATGGAGTAAAGGTCACACCAGCATACACATTATTTTCATTCATATCCTTGTAATAATGATGGCCTTTGAAGAGAGTATGATCAACCAGACATGATGAGAATTTTGAAGTTAATGAAGAGCTTGTATTACCAATTATATTTATGTTGTGCAATCCGCACATGTTTAAACATTTCTAATTGCCTTTCCTCAAATAAAGTATTTTAGAAATTGTACAAGAACTGTTCATTACCTATATCTAATAACTCCAGAACCTAGAATATGTTGTCCTGTAGGAAAGATAAACTTGAACTTTTAATATTGAGTAACAGGTTTAACCTGGCTTTATAGCTGTTACTTTCCTAATACGAACGATGATGCTAACAGGATCCATCCACAATAGACCCTCCCCAAACATCCCTTCTGACCAAAGAAATTACGTTGTAATTTTTCACCAGACATGTTAACTAAAGTCATTTTGAGGGGGAATTTCAATATTGGTCCCCCAGACCATTATCAATGATCTAGACTTGCTTAAGTCCCTGTACCCCTCCACCTACTCTTCCCCTTCTCCCCGTGATACAGGGCTGGTCAGGCGATAGTCTACAAGTAGTTTTTTTTTTCAATTATGTCCATAATCAAAGACTTGGTCAAGTCTAAAAAGGTAAAGCGATCGCTGATAACAAACCAGCTCAGTGGTATATATATATAAAGCATAACCAGAAAACACATAGGTTCAAGTAATGCACAATGTAATTAATTATTTATGATTGACCGCAACGATACGATGTTACCTATTGATAAGAGCAATAACCAAAGAAATCCATTTGAATTCGAAAATTCATTCTAAAGTGCAACTCCCTCCCTGTGTTATTGTACACTAGAATCTCTATAGATTGATGTCAAATATATTCTGATTTCGAATCCACAACAATATCTTTGTCATGATTTCTTGCGTGAATGTTATGTAATCTACAATACCTTTAGTGATATCTCGTATGAATGTGAGAATCTGTGACTTTATATCAGAGGGTGGCATTATACACCTCACATCCCAGTAAGGAAACTATCGTAAAACTGGATGAGTTTTTGTTTTGGCCACCATATGCCACGACTGGAGTTTGGCTCCAGGAGTGGCATGTGGTGGCCAAGATTAAAACGAATCAGGTTTAGATTTTATCATACCCCGTTTCCTCGATTTTGGAATATCATGTGATAACAATTCTGTATGCCACTAGTGGCATATAAAACTCTGTATGCCAGTCAGCGTGGCATACGGAAACTCAATATTAAGCCTATGAGATTTTATATTAGGGGTAGGTAGGATAAATACCTCGAACCAACTGTGCCTGCACAGTTCACATCAACTGATTCAGGGTTGAACGATTAGTTCCAAAATCGTATAGGAGTCGGTGAACTTGTCGCAGGCAAATTACATAACCCCTCGGCCCTTGTCGGCCATCCAATCAAAGGCCATTTACCAATGTTCCATTGTCAGCGACTGGATTTATCAACATGTTGATAAACTTTTGGCGACTGATTTAGGAACACAGAATGACAACTCGTGGGCTACAAAAGAACATCTCAAGCAGATGGTTTCACTAATCGTTTGCTGACCCTTGCCTAGCTGTCCTACATCTACTAACTAGGGCCGACTCCGTTCGGATGGCTCGCCTGAGACAAATTACTGTTCCTTTGGCGCTGACTAAGGAAACATTAATGTTCTGAAATCTGTAGATGTGTATCAGGCTTTAGCTGATCACCTTTATATGGCGTTTCCATCTGCCAATTATGACCTCCCTTTACACCATTGCCAAAGTGTCAAATACCTTAACTTCTGTCATATATATATATATATATGTATATATATATACATAATTACTATAGGGGACAGACCCATTGTTAGTTCATGAAGCAGTCACTAGGTGGTCGGGGGACAAAACCTGTATTCTGGCTCTTTGTTCTTACGAAATTCAGCTGCCTTTCAATGTTTTACCAACGTTCCTTTGACTCTCTACACCGATCCCAGAGAATGAAGATATAATGCTAAAACCCAGGACATGATGCTTTTCACATGGAACACTTTATTTACATATGTGAGCAAGGCAATAAGTCACTTCCCAATTATCACTCACTTCTTTCGCACCTCCATTAGTGAAGAACAGATACTTTTTTACCCCCCTTGGTGAAGAACACCTACTCGGGGGGCGTCATGGCGGCGCCCATGGATCAGGGGCTATATGCCGTATAGTTTCTTAATAGCTCAATTAGCCCTGATACTCATCTCTTAGTGTTTTCAAGCGAGACTTTGGTTGTTTTCTTCACATCATCTTTAATCTCTAGATTTCCACAGAGTTTTTGTACTGCTAATGTATTGTTTCCACCTGCTGATTATGACCACCAATTATGGTATCTAGCACCAACGACCGATTATGTCACACCTTTGGTGCGATAATCGTCAGGTAGAAAAAAAAGAGTCAACAGGGTGAGAAAATTAAACAAAATGGCAATTATAGGTAAATTCACAAAATGAAAAAAAAAATAATAGGGGTGAGAAAATGATGCAGTTAATCTTTAAGTGTATTCATTTTCCAAACATAGATCAATTCTAAGTCGATATTTAACGCCAAATATGTATACACTTATGTCTCTTTTCTATCGTATCAAAACTCAGACTCCTCTACATATACTTTGCTCTTTTGCTTCTGAGTTTGGAAATTATCAACGTTATGTAACATTATTGTTTAACAGTCAAATTGCAACCGAAAACCGTTTCACACCGAAGTGAAATTAAAGGTCACAATGCACCAAAACTTATTCAAAATTCAATAATGTTTTTATTAATCAATACAAAAAACCGACCCTTTCTTCAATCTCTTTGTCGGTTTCTTTTGGCATGTTTTCGAGAAGTTTCCTCTGATATTGATTCTTGTGTATTTATTTATTTTTCAAGTGTTGTGTTTTATGGGTTAAATTGTATGTTCAGTAAGATGTAAGAATGGTTTTAAAAGTTAAAATATTCACCCCACAACTTCATTGAGGCTGGACTGATTCTTCTGACTAGGAATGGTTATTTTTGTCTCTGATAAACAGAGTATCCATTGAGAATGTATGGGGACTAAGTAAACCACTAGCCACTCTTTAAAAACTGATACCGCAACCATGGTATACGGATTCAAAACAGCGGTATACGGCATCAAAGGCATCAAAGCTAGGTATATGGGAAAATAGTCCCTTTATGCGTTCTTCCATAACATAGTCGGTAGTGCCCTTTAAAATATCAATTCATCGATCTAATTCATTGGATAAGATGGATGATAGATACAACAAGCAATAGTTTTATGGACAGGCGGCTCTGTAAACCACTCGAGGTTGACATCATAGTACAATCGCTTAAGCTCGTGTATTACTCTGTGTCAACCTCTCGTGGTTTACAGGTGCCTGTCCCCCAAACCATCAAATATATGTGATGACGGATCGATAATACACGGATATGAGTGAGTGAGTGGTAAATGTATAGATGGGCGGTATACATGGGGAAATATATAGATGGATGGTATACTTATATAGAACGTCCTGACCATGCTGTACAAGTCACAGAACGAGATGCTAATTTACGGTTTGTACGGACGTTATATATCTACTATATACCCGAAATTTTGAAGAAAAAAAATATCAATTTCATTTTTCTTAACAACCGAGATTTTAATAAATGTGTATGGCTAGGTAGTCCATATTTTGGTGTACGGACCACTGGTCCGTATAGTATTTTTACGTCTTCTGTCAAAACGGTGTGTATTTATAGTATATACGGCATGGGTATATAGTAAATGGGGAAATGTTTAGGGCACTTAGCCATTGTGCTATTGAGATGGCTATCTTGTCCCCCGACGCCATCTAAAACCCCAGGTTGCAGGACCAATTATCAATGGACTTAATCAGAAATGTTTTTTGAGACTTGGCATGGGGAAATGTTAGCCTCGTCTCAATACTATCTATAGATTATAACAACTGGTAACAGTGCTCGCCCCCTGACATCGATGCCGTTACAATTTACTGGCAGATGATGGTGGAACTAGCAATCACTCTGTGCCCTATAGATGGGGTAGTATGCATGGGTAAATGTATAGATGGACGGTATACATGGGTGAATGGATAGATATTTTAATGCCTCAACTGGAGTTTGGCATAGTGATTTCATGAGGCGAAACTCCAGGATTGGAATGCAGTGGCCACGATTAAAAGGAATGAGGTTTTGATTTTATCCTACCCCGTCTCCTCGATTTTGGAATATTATGTGTTAGAAATTCTGTATGCCACTAGTGGTATATAAAACTCTGTATGCCAGGCAGCGTGGCATATGGAAACTCAATGTTATGCCTATGGAATTTTATATTAGGGGTAGGACAAAGGCCTAGTGCCTACAGACCCAGGAAAAAACCAACACGACCACTCCCCATCATGATGAAGATGCAAAACGCAAAACAAAAGAGCCAGCTCTTTCAAAATGTTCACAACCTGAAGGGACTTGACCAGTATAAACAACTACAGATCAACAACGATCTTTACCCTGAGGAAAATCGCCTAAGAAGAGACCTAAGGGAAATTGCTATCAAAGCAAAGGAACTAAAAATTGACTGTAAAGTAAACGGCTCCACAATACAAGTAGAAGAGAAGAAATACAATGCATCGTAACTTCATAGCCTACCAGAAGAGATTAGTCTAGAGAAGGTCAAAATCCAGAAGACCAAAGACGGATATATGCATTCCAGGGCCACTACGCCTTTATTAGAACGTGCTTGTACGCGCTAAATACATCATCTAGAGGCTAGAGTGGTCACATTGAACTTTCAGTATGCTTCCAAAAAACTACCCCTTTACTATCTGCATGCAGTTGACTGTGCTAGTGAGAACAACGCAGGGAGCCGTTGTCTGAGGGTCTTAGAGGCGTGCCCAGCTGACCATGACCAATCACTCAAGACCGAAATACCTCATTGACCTACTGGTGTTTGATATGTTTGGATCCTATAGATAGACTCAGGCAGTCACAGAAATGGCAAGTTTACTGGTTGCAGAAAACGATCCATAGACTGAATGTAACCAATACCTTTTAGTTGTTATTCATTTAAAATTGCACGCTCATTTATTAATGATGAACATTCTATTTGCTCCTAGTGTCTAATATGTACCGGGTGGAAATCAACACAAAAAGAGGAAAATTCTACTCACCCGAGGCAGCTTTTTCTGGCGGAGCACGCCTCCCATACGGGAAACTCCGAAGTGATACCGCAGCTACGCAGGTGCTATGGCCCGTACCGTGTAAAAAAAAAAGCTAAATCGCTAAAAAAAAAAGCACACACACAAAAACACGCCAGAATGGTCTCAAGTAAAGGAAAGCAAAATGAAGGAAATTCTGCAAGCAATATTTGAGCAAAATCCTGACCTTCTGGAAAAACTAAAAATATACACCGGTCACCGACACGAGGCCACTGGCGATCAACTGTCCGGCCGTGACGTCCCATTGAGAAGGAGAAACGAGATTGGACAGGGCAGTATCAAAGGAAAAGACCGACTAGGGCAACTACTCGAGGAACTGAGGGACCAAAAGAAAGAAGATTAAGACATCTACCATCATGAGGATATGTGTGGTCGCGGACTCTAGAGGATATAAACTGAAGTGTCACCTTGAAAACAAATGCAAATCCTTCATGCATGAGCATGCGGTCACGGTACACCCGGCTGGGGGGCAACCATTAAAAGGTCAGTAGATATGTTTATCAAAAGTTACCCACGAGAGGAACCCACTTGAGGCGGACTATTTTGTCATAAGGGCAGGTATCAATGATTTGACCACTATAAATACTGAAGAAAACAGTCAAAGCGGTTAGTACTGATGTAGGGACCATGGTTGAAACACTGATCGATGAATATCTCGTGGCAAGGGACTTGTTAGGTAAAGTATTCACCCCTGATCTCTATTCAGGTGTGACCAGCTGTCCTAGTTTATTAGGCGAGGCACTTTTCAGTTTGGGAACCAGCGAGGAAGACTGAAACAAACTACCTCTAATACACAGTTATAAAGCAACACACACCTATTTTGAAGGTTCGCGAAGACAAATGGGTAAAAGAGCAGATCCGTGGCCTCTAGCTTAAAACATAGGATACGCACCGGGTAGCCTACGATCTTTCGGCGTTTTCGAACCAAACTATATATTTTAACCGGGAAAAAGGCCAGAATCTGAATCTCCACATATTAATTGCCAAATTACGATGTTATTTACCTGTAAATAACGGTTTTTTCCGCCGGGATGGGTTGGAGAACATTATCTTTAGTAACTTTGTTTTCATTTTAAAAAGGCCGGAACTTTTTTCAATTAAGCTGGTTCCTGGCAAAACCTCTGTTTTTTCCCATTAGGGTTAGGATTAAGGCTAACCCTAAACCTAACCCTATTTTAGGGTTAGGATTAAGGCTAACCCTAAACCTAACCCTATTTTAGGGTAGGGTTAGGTTTAGGGTTAGGTTTAGGGTTAGGTTTAGGGTAAGGTTTAGGGTTAGGTTTAGGGTTAGGTTTTAGTGAGTGATTCGGCTATGCATTGATATAAGTTTACACTGACATGGCGCCGTTTTCGAAAAATCAGAATTACGACTTTGTTGACTCATATCGTCGAAAATAACGGTTAGTTTTAGGTAAATAAGCTTGTCTTTTGGTAATTAATATGTCCTGATTAAAAATCTAGCCTTTTCATTCTGTTAAAATCGATGGTTTGGTTCGAAAACGGCGAAAGATCGTCGGGTATCGGGCCCGCAAAGTGCGATTCCCTATGTTATAAGCTAGAGACCACGGATCTGCTCTTTTACCGACAAATGGGTACATATTTATCGATTCAATTTTGATTTCATACATGTCAGATGGCGGCCAGCGAGAAATGATGATCCGGTGGAGGGCTCTATGTACAGGGCCGGGTCATGGTTATAATTGCATACTTAATTGGTATTGACTTAGCCTTATGTAATACCTTTAAGAAAGCCCCCCCCCCCCCCCCATACAACGAACTTGAAAGTGACCAACAAGCAATAGACTCAGCGGTTAAAGCCATAAACCATTCGATCTCTATTCTGAAAAAGAAGTAAACGTTCTAGGTCCACAACACTATCCATTTCACAAAAGGAAATGCCCATTTCAATACCCATTTCAATACATATAACAGACATTACAACGGACTCCACCCAAAGCCACATACACTCGACTACTGGGCACGTTAGGGCCTTTTTCCACTGACCGGCAATGCGCCTTATCTGCTTGGTTACACAATGCGTGCGGCCATACCATCACATGGCAACGTATTCTTTATCATTGGAGGACTGAGAGTATATGAGTAATAAGTTCATAATACCCATGCACATTATTTCCATAGAAATAAAAGCGATTGCATCATATTATAACATATATTATCCAATTTGATGTATCATACATGCATATCACCTCGATGATACTATAGATATTCCTTAGATAACACAGGGACACCTAAACTGGATATACACTAATACATTGGCAGGCCTAGCTATAATATGCTTATCTTTTTCCAAGTTAAAACCAAGACATTTATCAACTATAACGTTTAGACAGCTCAGACTCACTGATACAATACCCTAGTTTGCTCCTACAGTTTTATCTGTCCAAAAAGAACACTCCTGCAATCACACCCACCGTTCACACTTTAGGTGTGATTACTCTGTGTCTCTATGGGCAAGTGCCCGGACTCGGACCTGTTTGTCTGAGCGGCCGCGTTACGAGACAGTGGGCCGTTAGGCGGCGCTGAACGGCAACACCTGTAATACAGCGGACTTTTAACAACATACTGACCTAAGTGATTATACACTGCTCTCGGCCCGTCCCAGAGGGGAGACCGAGGGAGTGTATGTTTTCTCTTAAACCTGGGCTCATATAAGCTCAAAGAAACGACAGAATCAGACCAAAAAACCAAAGAACATTATATTATCTTATTGCAATTATATAAATGGTATTTCTTTGTCAATGCTATGTTTTGCTAATATTTTGTCGCAAGCTTACAATGCTTGATGCACACATTTATTTCAAGTCTGCTATAAATACCCACCGCGGCCAAGAAAACCGAAGTGGAGAGTATTGACTGTAGTTCGGAATTGTATTTATGTTTGTTAATAGGGGAGATAAGAGTGTGGGGAGTGTCTCTATGTATGGTTTTATGCATGTCATATGATATTTTATATTTAACATATAAACTGATTATGGTTAACCCAAAAAAGGAGAAAGAACATGGTTTGAAGATCGTCCATTATAACTTATGCAGTCTGTGGCCAAAACTGGATATGATACACTGTATATTGGTAGACTCAGACATAGACCTCCTATGTATAACCGAAACGTGGTTAAAAAGAGACATGCCAACTTTTCTGGTAGATTTACCTAAATATGACTTTATTAGGGTTGATAGGAACTGGTGTGATCCAGGCAGAGACACCATCAAACAAGGGGACGGGGTAGGGGTCTACTACAAAAGAAACTTGAATGTAGATAGTATAAAACTATGTAAGCTAAATGAAAGCAATAGTGCAAATGAAACATTATGGCTTGAAGTAACACCCCACCAGAAAAGTGATTGTTGGAGTTATTTACAGGCCACCAAACGGAGACTGCAACAACTTTATATCAAACCTAAATGACAAAATATCTGAACGTAGAGCAGGTCGCCAGTCAGATTTATTTCTGATTGGAGATCTCAACATTGATTACTTAGATAAAAATGAACAGAAGTATAAAAACTTGAGAGAATTTGAAAAAAATAATGGTTTAAAACAGCTTATATCCGAACCAACAAGACATGGGCCTAAAGACAGTTGCCTGGATCACATCCTTAGGCCACTCAAAAAAAACTTGTTTCTCATCACCGCGTGCATCTGCAAAAATGATTTTAGAAGATTTTTTTTTTTGTGGTTAAAATAAGATGAGCCTCGATAGAAATTATGAAAGGTATGTGTATTTGGTATCAAATTAAAGCTCCTCATGCCAGGGATGCTTTCAATGTATAAGCAGTATAAATCTGAAAACCCCGCGTACGCAGACACCCTGCATAAGTGGACATTTTGGCCCGGAACGGAGGGTGACCGCTTACGCAGGGTTTTACTGTATGTCTAAAGCCCATTTTATGACACTTTTAAGCCATCTTTGATCCAGCAAAAAAACCCAAAAAAAAACGCCCTCATCATATTTTTCATGGCTTGGTGATGAGAAACAAGTTTGGTTTTTTTTGAGTGGCCTTACAAACACAGATAACTATATAGAGTCAGGGCTAACGGGCACCAAAATTAGTGACAATGAAGGTATCTATGTTATACCTGCAAAACCCAAATGTAAACAGGAGAAAATATCCTTCAAAGGTAGATCAAACAGAAAGTATCACAGGGATAAGTTTACCCATAACCTTAAGCAAGAGAACTGGGAAACCTATTTTGACATAGGGGACCCAGATGTGGGAGATGTTAGAATCCAAAATAAGCAGTCATCTGGACAAGATATACCCTGTTAGAGATAACAAGGTGAAAGCTACCAGAGAAGAGTGGATCACAAATGAGATACTAGAAATTATCAAAGATAAGGATCGGCTTCTAAAATAGGCGAAAAGGAAGTCCCACTTCCTGCTATATTTGGATGCTCTTATTGTTCACGACAATTTCAAACCATATCTCCAGATACGAAAGAAGTGTTGCAACCTATAATTGGCCATGATCAACACTTTTACAAAGCAGAGAATACTCTAAAATGGCTCCTCAAATCCTCTTGTTAACAGATTTTTCATGTGTAAACAAAATCTTTATATATATGTTCGCACACATCTTGCAAATGAAGAGAAATGTATCAATACCAAGAGATCTGGGCGTGCATTGAAACCAGTCGCATTTCTGAGCACGTCCCAGAATAAATAGATGTTTAAAAAAAAAAAAAAGGTAGGGAAGTGAGTGGATTGGTGGTAGGTTGGGTGGGAGTGTTGTTAGGAGGCGACTTGTTTGAATTATGTAGCAATTCAAACGAGATAGGTTCGAGCTCTGAGTCTAAACTTGAATAGGTTTCTGAATTTATCTCACCCCTCGCATTGACTAATGGACTAACCTTTACGACATACTCCCCCCATTGAGCATTTTTGCTAAATACTCAACAGGCGTTGGATACAAGTTCCCAATGTTAAGTCTATGGGGAAAAACACCAGGGGTGAGATAAAGGTAGGGAAGTGAGTGGATTGGTGGTAGGATGGGTGGGAGCGTTCTTAGGAGGCGATTGGTGGTTGGTGGGTGGTAGATATTAGTGCCTCTTAATGCTGACTAGAGGGATCCTTCAAAATAAAGGTTCGATGGGCACGCCAAAGGCCAGCGCCACCCATGTCAGCCATGGCGCAACCTCTCAGCACTAATTGCCTTTGCAGACTTTGATCTGTGGCGTTTCTCGGACGTCAGATGTCGTCTGCCTTTTTGCCGCCATTTTGTTGACAGCTACCTCTCGTGCCGCGTTTCCACCTGCCGACTAAAACCTCACCGATAATTTCCATGCTGTACAAAGGTCAGTCGCTGGTTCTCCTTGTGAAAGTTTGGTGGTTCATAATCAGTGACTTGCACTGCAAAAATGCGATGGAAAATGGCTTATAAGGGCTGTTTCCATTGGCCGATTTCCTGTCACCAATCTACATTCTGGAACCAACGACAGACTTTTGGCACTGCTGACCCAAAATCGGTCAATAGAAACGATCCAGCTCATAAATGACCCACAGCTTTTTTTAAAGCTTAGATTATGCAACATGGCACCCACCACTGAGTGAAAGCTTGGTCACTGAGTGAAATGTACTACCCACACCGATTTTATTGTTACCGACGAACAATCAGTGGCACTGACAGTGGCACTGACAGACTTTCCGGGTAACTAAAAAAATCAATACCCTTTTTGTCGGCCAATGGAAACAGGCCCATAGTCGCCAGCCACTTCTCAGCCTGCAGGCAACATTTCAACCCGCGGCTACTGCAGTGCCACCTGCCGGAGGTAGGCCACGAGACCTGCCTATAGCTCCGTCGGCCGATATTAGCCCCAGTACCTGTGTCTCCTCTTCATTAGCCTGTTGTTTACGGCCAGAACAATGGAGTGCTGCTCGAATCTAAAATTGACAATAGGAGCACTGCGTTTAACTCAAGTGAAGGTGATTGTATTTTTATGAGCCAAACAGGCAATAACACTTCAGCCCTGTAAGTGAGTCCATCTCAGCCTCCCTATCAGCTTAACCAGAGGCATGTCAGACTATTATTGCAAGCCAGGCATCGGATACACTACAATTTCATAACCTTAAAATTGGTAGAAATACAAATTGACCATCCTTCTTACATCCATTTGATTTATGTAACAATTTCTACAATATTTGTCAATTATCTATGTTTACCGAATTTAAACCAATGGTGGCTGCACATTCTCTCGGTGTATTTGTATCTATCTGCGAGAAAAAAAGTGATACATGTCCGTGCTGGGACTGAATGACTAAAAAGAAAATCAACAAGTTTTGGTCAAAGTCGTTGCTCTCCATGAGGTTGATGCAGAATGATATGAACGAGGCTAAGCCGAGTGAATATCGTGTAGCGTTCAATCGAGTTTGAGAACAACAATTTTGACAAAAACGAGTTTCTTTCTGCATTTATCTCAACACGCTAAAACAAATCACAACACAGGATAAAGACTATGGAAAACGGAATGCAATACTTATACTCAAACTGGCATGGAGAACATTTGTGACATAATCTTCCATTGAGTATTTTTCCTAAATACTCCACGGGCTTTGAGTACGAGTTCCCAATGTTAAGTCTATGGGGATGAAAAAAAAAACTACCAGGGGTGAGATAAAAGGGTGTGGATGTTATTGAAACATTCAAATGGAGGAGATGAGTGATGCTTGCTCGTGTTGTACATCCCCTGTCCTCACGTGTCATTACAGCCTTGTCCGTGGCTGAGAGGCGGAACCTAACGTGTTCAGTACACTCCACGGCATCTGTATACCATACAAGGCCACCCCACCCTCATTCCACCTACCTGACGGACACTACCTGGTCACCAGGGTAACGCTGACCGCTCCTGGAAACCGTCGTCTAGGGAGACCGCCGCCCGAGGTCGCCGTCCACCGCTGGTCAGTCGGGGGCCATTCCATTACGCGTAGTTGAGCAAAGCTGGCAGAAGGTGAGGCTGGCATAGTGGTGGCCCCTATAAGACACTCTCCATGTCTCGTGGTGATAAATGATGGCCAGGATGAGTCCTGCCTGGCCTCTCCGGGGCCACAGCCATGGTAACATGGTAACAGCCAGCAGTCAGCGTGAGAAAATCGCTACCAGGTTCAAGTATCCAAAAATCCTGTGAGAGAGAGATAGAGAGAGAGAGAGAGACAAGAGAGAGGTGGAACAAGACCCCCCAAAAAAGTTTGTTTACAACTGTAAGCAGGAAGGATGGCATCAGCTGTTGGTGTGGAAAGACAGAGTGGGATTCCGCCATGTCTCAGCCCTCCTCGGCCTTCAACTGCCGGCAGCTGGGTCCCTCTGAACCTTTACCTAGACCCCTTCCCCCTTTCCACATGCACCCCTCACATTGAAAGATTACAACAGGCTTGATCTACGACAGGCTATGACCGCAGCATCACCCTTTTATTCGTCGCCTTGGAAAATGTGTCTCCAAAAATTGCAGGTGCGCCCTTGGTGGGGGAGGAGGATGAAAGTGTTCGGGGGCCGGTATCAAAGGGCTGGTGTCCCGGTTAGCGGGGCCGGGGCGGCCTTCCTTCAGCCCCCGCGTCAACTCGTGTCAGGGGTGAAAACTGCCACACAATATAAACACAGAGACTCTTAAGACTACGCGAGTCGTGACCCTATTTCCGAAGCCACCAAGGAGGCCTCGGGGTGACGTGAGAAGGGGTGGCATCTTAGACATCACGAGGAGGGAAGGAGGGGACTTGCTATTATCTCACCCCAGATATTTTTTCTCCATAGACTTAACATTGACAACTCGTATCTAACGGCTATTAGATATTTAGGAAAAATATCCAATGGGGGATAATGTCACAAATGTTAGCCCATTAGTCAATATTAAGGTTGAGATAAATTCAGAAACCCATTCAAGTTTAGGGTCAGAGCTCAATCCCATCTCATTTGAATCACATAGTAATTCACGCGGCTTCGCCTTGTGAATTACTACGTGATTCAAACTCGATGGGATACGGGCTCAGACCCTAAACTTTCATGGGTTTCCTCTATATTATCTCACCCCTGGTATTTTTGTCCCATAGGCTTAACATTGGGAACTCAATCCCCATGCCCCTACGAGTATTGCAGTCCATTCTCCATGGTCTATAACCTGTGTGTTGTCTATTTTTTTAGTGTGTACAGGGGTGAGATAAATGCAGAAAGCAACTTGTTTTGGTCAAAGAAGTCGTTCTTCAACTCGTTTGAATGATATGTAATATTCACCTGGCTGTCGCCTCAATGATATCACTCTGCACCAAACTCGTGCAGAGCAACGACTTTGACCAAAACTTGTTGGTTTCTTCTTTAATACCCACACACCTTCCCCCATCTAGCTGCTACTCTTTTGTCAAACATTTAATTTAACCTAGAAATACATACGACAGTTAGCTGGTTTGATCATTTATCCTGCGCAGACAATTTCCTACTGAGAATGACGTTATCTCATTCAATAATACAACTTCTCGATTTGTGCAATTAACACTTGGTGCTTAACACATTAACAGAATATCGACCTTCAGGTCATGATACACACACTATTTTCCCCACGTTCTTTCGAGATGACATTAATCAGCTTGTCTTACAGTTTTATAATATTAAGTTGACTTGCTTATCGATGATTTGTCAATGTCCATGTCAATAAATAAAATTGTAACAAACCCCCTTGTACCATGTTTGTCTTGATCTGTTCATAACCAGTCCTATGATAAAGCATGAGTAAGCAGGTTTTCACCGATAGGTCCAAACAAAACAGACACTATTTTGATTTCACATTATCCAATTTTGGGACAGAGCCTAGCGCTTTTGTCCTAGCTTGAAATCTTTATACATCGCAATATTCCTGTTCTTGGTGTCAAGGGCATTCCACTCAAGTGCTCCCTGGTATGATATGTGTTCTATGTGGAGGGGAGTTGCTAATACCCTCACACCTCCCTCCCCCCATCTTGCTCCTACATTGATATGTGTTCTACCGGAGTTCCTTCCCTCCTTACATTAAGAAGCCATGACCCGTGTTGAACTCTGAGCGGCGTCTAGACCACGTGACCCAAGATGGCCGCCTCCATGCTGCTGCGAGGTGGACCGCATGTGGTGTCACCGAAATGAAAACATTATTGAAAGATAAAATGCACATCGGAAATCTCTGCGATAGACCTATGGATTTTTCCCAAATTATTTTCACACGGTATTATGTTGTCCCTACCCTTCCTTGGTTCAACTCCTTTGAAAGGTTTTGGTTTCTCATCGCAGCTAATAGAATCAAATGTAATACATGTATATATTTGGGTCCATGGGTCATAAATATGGATATAACCAGGACATAATTCCCCTTACATAATGGTATATGCCCACAGACACTGTCAGCTCTTGTGAGGGGAAAAAATGACACCATACTATTTCGGTCTTTGTCCTTATGGCTCACGAACACAGACTGCAGGATGTTCATTTGGCCCCAGGCTTCCACTGCTTCCACTTTGATGTTGATATATATGATGATTAATTAATTCATTAGACACGGAATGTCCCAATAAGGACACACTCTCCAGCCCTTCCACGGGTCATGTATGTGACGTGCTCTGAACTGTGTCCTGGCTCTCGACACTCGAACCCAGCACCACCCCCTTCTCACCAACCCCCCATCATCCACCCCCATCACCCATACCCCATTATCATGTAATCTCACCACCCCCAAGCGCGCCAAAAACCATATGAAGCATTCTTTTGTTTGTCTTGCGACCTGGCGTCAGCTGGGAGGTGATATACGGTCGTGGGGTCAGTGGTTAGGCCACGCCGCCTAAGTAAGGTCATGGTAGTGAAACAAAAACCAGGTCATTCACTTTGATACTATTACATCCCCGAACAGCTATCGCCGCGCCCTCTGCCGGGGCCGGCTGTGATGTGGCCCGGACGGGTCCCCGTGCCACCTAGACTTGCTCAAGTCTTTGAATATGAACATTCATTAAGTGATTAATCACAATCATAATTAAGTTCATTTAAGTATGTATCCTTCTCTGACTGGCCCATGAATCAAAGACTTGTTCACTGTGAACAGAATCTCCTGTTTATGGGCCCAAGTTGCTCCCTGTAATCCTATACCTCCTCCTACTCCTCCTCCAACCCCTCCCCCAGTTCCCTGGCCACCTGTGTTGTCATAGCAATAAATGTTACCTGCTCCTAACTCTGACCAAATTGAGATCAAAGTGAGAGGGTATCAATCCTTCAGCAGATATCCTGACCAGTAGCCAGGATATCTGTATGGAGAGTATTGAAAATACTGGCACTATACAGCGCAAGAAATCCAACACTATTACCAATTGTACCAGTCCCTGTATCCCAGCGAGGAGGGTAGCCATAGGATGCAGGGACTGTATCCCAACGAGGAGAGTAGCCATAGGATGCAGGGCCTGTATCCCAACGAGGAGAGTAGACATAGGATGCAGGGACTGTATCCCAACGAGGAGAGTAGACATAGGATGCAGGGACTGTATCCCAACGAGGAGGGTAGCCATAGGATGCAGGGACTGTATCCCAACGAGGAGAGTAGACATAGGATGCAGGGACTGTATCCCAACGAGGAGAGTAGCCATAGGATGCAGGGACTGTATCCCAACGAGGAGAGTAGACATAGGATGCAGGGACTGTATCCCAACGAGGAGAGTAGCCATAGGATGCAGGGACTGTATCCCATCGAGGAGAGTAGCCATAGGATGCAGGGACTGTATCCCAACGAGGAGAGTAGCCATAGGATGCAGGGACTGTATCCCAACGAGGAGAGTAGCCATAGGATGCAGGGACTGTATCCCAACGAGGAGAGTAGCCATAGGATGCAGGGACTGTATCCCAACGAGGAGAGTAGCCATAGGATGCAGGGACTGTATCCCAACGAGGAGAGTAGCCATAGGATGCAGGGACTGTATCCCAACGAGGAGAGTAGCCATAGGATGCAGGGCCTGTATCCCAGCGAGGAGAGTAGACATAGGATGCAGGGACTGTATCCCAACTAGGAGAGTAGCCATAGGATGCAGGGACTGTATCCCAACGAGGAGAGTAGCCATAGGATGCAGGGACTGTATCCCAACGAGGAGAGTAGCCATAGGATGCAGGGACTGTATCCCAACGAGGAGAGTAGACATAGGATGCAGGGACTGTATCCCAGCGAGGAGAGTAGACATAGGATGCAGGGACTGTATCCCAACGAGGAGAGTAGACATAGGATGCAGGGACTGGCGCCAGTCTATGTGCCACCGTGAAGGTCTAACTATGCAAACAATAACACTCATCAGCACCCACATGGGCCATATGTTCTATACACAAACTCAATATATTACCACTGACCTTGGGTGCTTTCACACGGCAAGGGAAAATACTAAAGGGGAAAGAACACTTGTCTACCTCTTCATAATGTCAACGACCCTGAGCCTCTTTCACATGCGTGTGAATAAATAACCAGAAGAGTTTTATGGTTGTTGCCATCGTTGATATCACGATTCAAGCAAAAGCGTCTGAAATCCCAAGAATGGTGTAATATCCTACAGGCTACACTCATATCTTCGTGAGATACCGATGGTATTTTTACTATTTTATTTTCTCATAGAACCATGATTGAACCTGTATCAACTTACAGATATATAATGTTATGGATCCTAATGTCACTGATAAGTGGCCCTAACTTGTGTTCCTCTTTGTTCCCCCCTGTGCACTCCTGTTCATTTTTGACAGGCCTCATTTGTAATAAATGTTTTCATTTGTGCCCCGATGAAACCTCTAAGTTGATTGCAGTTTCCATACAATAGATCAGTTTCCAATTAAGCTTCATCCCGAGATATCTATGATTTCATTAATTACAGAGCTCTGTGTAACTCAAGCCCTGCACCTGTGCCACCCAGTGGGGCCCTGTTCCATAACTCTCCAGCATGTGTCTATTCCATGTGAGCCTCGTGTGACCGCAGCGCCACCCCTCGGCAGATCCAGACCCCTGATGTCATAGACTGTCACCCCGAGATGGCCATCCAGCAGTTGGGGTGGGAGGGAATGGGGTAGGGAGATTTATCTCACCCCTGGTACAAGTTTAGCCATAGGAATAACCTTAGAAAAAAATACTCAACGATCACCCTGGTAAAGTGATAATACTACGCCATGGCCGTGGCGTAGGGAATATGAGATGACGTCATAGCTATTAACCAATTGGTTTTGCGAAGTGATTTGAATCATTCTGTTATTGCCATACTATTTAATGTAAGAGACATGAGATAAATCCAGAACTGCCCTCGAATCGTAAAATACATAATACTCCACTCATTTGAATGGGCTGTAAATATCACTCGGCTTCGCCTTGATGACAATTGCGACCCATCCAAACTCGTGGAGTAATGTGTATTTGTACGGTTCTCGATGCAGTTCTTTATAATTGCTATTCACCCCAACCCCTGCCGATCCCGATCCCCGCTCCTCCTCCCGCCCCCTTCTCCTCCCACCCTCCCACCCTCCCACCCTCCCACCCTCCCACCCCGGGCGGGGTAATGAAGCAGGTCTCTCACATCGCCATCTGGCGGCAGGTCACCCGCCCACTGAACCCTGTGGCCGCGGCCAGGGGGCGACACCAGCGTGGTCGCATCACGCTCGGACACCTCGGGAGGGTTACAGTGGGACTCGTGTACCTTCAGCAGGGTTTGTCTGAGACTCTTTCCCTGAGATCATTTAAGTGGGGTTATTCACACGGAGAGACTCCTGTACCTTCAGCAGGGTTTGTCTGAGACAATTTTCCTGATTTAATTTGCAGGTACATAGTCTCCTCGTGTGGCACCCCCAGGTCTCAAATCCCTGAGACTGAGGGGGAGAAGGGAAAATCGTGGTTCTCAATTTTCCCTGCTTAGGTAGATAATCTCAAGCAGTTTGGATTTTAAGACCAGTAAATGATCTTAGGAAAATTGTCTGAAACTCTTCTGGTCGTACATAAATCTCTCCGTGTGAATCCCACTTTAGGGGTGTCACACGATGAGACTATGTATCAGTAAATAATCTTTGTCTCAGAAAAACCCTCCTGGAGGTACATAAGTCTCTATGTGTGAATCCCGCTTAAATAATCTCAGGGAAACAGTCTCAGTCAAGCCCTCCTGGAGGTACATGAGTCTCTCTGTGTGAATCCTGCTTAAGGGGTGTCACATGAGGAAACTGTGTTCCAGTAAATAATCTCAGGAGAATTGTCTCAGACAAACCCTCCTGGAGGTACATGAGTCTCTCCATGTGAATCCTGTTTAAATAACCTCAGGGAAACACTCTCAGACAAACCCTCCTGGAGGTACATAAAATGTACATGAATCTCTCCGTGTGAATCCCGGTGTATCGCTGCGCGTGGCCGACCCGTGGCCGACCCGTGGCCGACCGGCGGCGGCCGTCACCGGGGCCACGTAACCCGGCCCGGTCTGCATGTCCCCGGAGCGAGTCGTGGTCGTCTCCAATCACCGTCTGCCTCATTTCATCTCACAGCCGAGCCTTAGTGGTTACTGTCACAGACTCTGTCCATGAACCTAACTGGGCGTGCACGGGTTTATATCGCACTCAGGGCATGGGGTATAGTGACCTTGAGGTATCAGGGTCAACATGCCTATGTCATTGGAGAGAAGGTTTTTTGCTCTGTATACCCTGGTAATGTAAGTAGAAATGTGCAGCAAATGAGACTGACAGAAAAATTACCCTACTCTTTGGTACACATTTTTATCTTACCCCTAGTATCTTTTATACCAAAGACTTAACATTAGGAACTTGTACCCAATGCCCATTGACTATTTAGAGGAACACTCAACTTGGGATTATGCCACAAATGTAAGCCAATTAGTCAATGTGAGGGGTGAGATGAATTCAGAAACCTATTCAAGTTTATAGTAAGAGCTCGATCCCATCTAATCTGAATCGCTATATAATTCACGTAGTTTCACCTGGTGAATTATATTGCAATTCAAACTCGATGGGATATGAACTCTGACCATAAACTTTCATAGGTTTCCTCTATTGTATCATATTTGTCCATAGTATCTGCAATGAAAAACAAGTGTCAGAACTGTCCAACGCAAGAAAGAGCAACATAAAAGATTTATTTCATCAAAAAATTATTCAAAAAACACTATTCAAGAATGACATTCATAGTAGATTGAAAAAATAACAGTGCAATGAACTGAAAAGTAATAAATGGAAATATGAACTGAGATAATTGCTTTTTGTAATTTAACTGCTTAATAATTATGTAAATACATGTAAAACATTTACATGTAAATGCATTTATCCTACCCCTAATAAAAAACTCCATAGGCTTAACATTGGGTGACTGTATTCGGTCTGGAGTTCAGAAAAATGAAAAATATCGCTCTAGTGGGATACACTTGACAAATAACGTCATTTGTTAATGTAGAAATAATTTAGGGTAGGATAAATTCTAAACCAAACTCGAGTTAGTTGTGTTATTGTTCATCGCACTCCGGCAAGATTGCGTATTACTGCTCTCGGCTTTGCCTCACGCAGTGATACGTGATCTTGCCGTCGTGTGATAAACAACAATACGACTAACTCTTGTTTGGTTTCTCCATGATATTACTAACTGAAATCACCTTTGACAAAGATAATACCCACCCAGAGGAGATGACTCTTGACTGAATACCTTAATATTCACCGACAGTCTGAACCAAGAAAGTTCCAGTCTGTAAGATTAAAGCTGTGGTTAATCTTTCTGTGAGCCACAGCATGATCTAACATGAAGACATTCTTTCTGTAGAAAAGTTTATTGACAATATTCATTCACAAAATACATACGATCTTCCCTTAAGATATCCTTAAGTCTAACAATGAACAAAATACATGAAGACACACCAGAGCTAGACGCCACTTAACAAGTAGTGCGATTCTCTGTATAAATAATCTCCCACAAGTTTCTTTATTCCAGCTTTAACGAATCAGAATGCTGTAAACTTTGAACTTCATTTGATATTTTTCCCAGATGTAATTTCCTTGATATAATGAATCAGTTTTGTATTTGTCTGTATTAGATTTCTTTTTACATTTTTAAGAAAACAAATTATGATCTTCCAGTTCGATGAAGACTGTTATCAAAACACTTTTCTGGATTTAGAGTCCACCATTTAATCACTATAAGAAGGCGGCATTTTCTCCTGTTTTAACTACACCTACTATAATGCATAACAATAACGACTACTGTTCAATTACCTGTAAAGGGGGGGGGGGGGTTGCTTTATACGAGGCGATAGATGCAGTTTGATTACTACACCCATATAACATTTGTGACATGATCCCCCATGGAGTTTTTTTTTAAAATACTCCATGAGCATGAAATATGAATCCCAAAAGTTAAATCTATGTGGAAAAATACCAGGGGTGAGATAATGCATTAATAACAATCCGTATTGTAGGCCGGACAAGTTCAGTACAAGTTCCCAATGTTAAGTCTATGGGGGAAATACAAGGGGTGAGATGATATAAAGAAACATTACAAAATTTCGTATAATTGTTTATATGGCATGAGTTGTCTTTGTGGAATTATATCACAAGCGGAGCTGAGTGATATCTGTAGTGGAAAACAACAAATTGCCATGTAAACAATCATATGAAATTGAATGACATTTAGATTTGATCCTACACCATCACCTATTTTTAACTTCATATATCATGCGTGGCATATAATAAATATATTATGGCATAACTGTGGCACACAGTCACACCATGCTAAATCTATGGAGATTTATATGAGGGGTAGGATAAAAGCTCCGGAGAGCCCACTGGAGGAGGGTGAGGTGAGAGATGGATCCCCACCGTGGAGTGATCAGTATCGATGGCCTGTGAGGTGTGAGCCCTGATTAGTGTTGGCGTTGACCACTTGACGGGGGGGGGCGCTGAGGAGAGGGCCTGCCAACACCCATCCACTCACATGCTGCCCGGCCATGCTGCCGGCGGCGGGATCAAGTTCGCCCCGCCGCCGGCCCCCGGGCATGATGTCCGTGCGCCCCGCCGGACCCCCGGCCGATCCCCGGACCCGTAATTGTCCAATCAGTGACCGGCGGCCCGGCCAAGGTTGGCCCGGCTGGCTCTCACCGCTGCCCTGGGAATGTCCTCGTGGCCTGCAATGCCACCCCCGACACCCTTATTTGGAGCACCCCACCTAGTTTCCATGCTTTACCCCCCACCCTCTTATTTCCCCCGCACTAACTACCCACTCCTCCCATGACCATGCCCCGACCCCACCAAGGAAGACAAGGAATCATGTGCAAGACATGCTTGCTCCCACCCACCTAGACTGGCTCCAGTGCCTTCATCCTGTGGCTACCCCTTCACTTACCTTACCCCTACTGGCTGGGATTCATGGACCAGTCAGGTAACGATACATACATGTTGTATTTTAATTAACTTTATTCTGATCACTTGATGACTGTTCATAATCAAAGACTTGAGCAAGACTACCACCCACCCACCTCACAGCTCCCCCTTCCTCTACCACTCACCCTAACAAGTAACATTAACTAATACCCGCACCCTGACCCCCCCCCCCCTCCCTTCCACCCCCCCCCCTCACACACACACACTCGTCATGCTTTCACATGTTCAATTCTCACCCCGCACCCGGGAGCCACCCCTCCTGTTCTCATGCCCAGTTCTCGGGGCCTGAACTGCTCCGTCGAGTAGCTCCAAGCTGCTCACTTGAGATGCACTCTGAGTCGCCCATTAACCGATCTGTGGAGAGAATAGAAAAAAAGGTAGCAGATGCCCGTCATATTGCGACACGACCATCACGGCCTGGGCGCCTGACGACGTCCGTTACTCCTCACAAAACACCCCCAGAGGCCATCAGTGGATTGCACGAATTAAGAAATTGGCCGCAGAGCTTTTCACCCGTCCAATTAGGAGACACTTGAGCCAATATTTTGCATGGCACATGGCAAGGCGCAAAACGTGTGCGGAGGAGGCGGATCGGCGAGGGCGCGGCAAGGAGAGCGTGTGGCAAGGAGAAAGCAAAGCAAGGAGAGAGAGTGGCAGGGATAGCAGGTGGCAAGCAGACAGCATGACAAGGAGACCACATGGCAAGGATTGCAAGTGGCAAGGATTGCAAGTGGCAAGGATTGCAAGTGGCAAGGAGAAAATGTGGCTAGGAGAGCATGTGGCAAAGAGACCATGTGACAAGGAGAGCATGTGGCAAAGAGACCATGTGCAAAGAGACCATGTGGCAAGGAGAGAGCATGGCAAGGATAACATGCGGCAAGGAGAGCTTGTGGCAAGAAGAGTGCACAGCAAGAGGAGTAGGCAGTAAAGGGAGCACATGAAGAGCAGGTGGCAAGGAGAACACATAACAAAGGGGACCAGGTGGCAAGGAGAGTGCACAGCAAGTAGAGTATGTGGCAAGGGGAGCTCACAGCACGGAGTGTGCACGGCAAGGGGAACAAGTAGCAAGGAAAGCAAGCATCAAGGAGAAAGTGTATCAAGGAGAGCATGTGGAAAGGAGAGCATGTGGAAAGGAGATCACATAGCAAGGAGAACACATGGAGACCATGTGGAAAGGAGGCTGCATGGAGGGGAGCATGTGGCAAGGAGAGCATGCAGAAGGAGAGCGTGCAGCAAGGGGAGTGCATGGCAAGATGATTGTGCTGAAAGGGTAGCGCATGGCAAGGAGAGTGCGGCAAGGGGAGCGCAAGGCAAGGGGTGCGCAAGGCAAGGGGAGCGTGTGGCAAGAAGAGTGTGCAGCAAGGAGAGTGCATGGTAAGGAAAGTGTGCAGCAAGGAGAGTGTGTTACAAGGAGAGTGTGCAGCAAGGAGAGTGTGTGGCAAAGGGAGTGTGTGGCAAGGAGAGTGTGCAGCAAGGGGAGCGGGCGGCAAGGGGAGCCGGCGGCAAGGGGAGCGGGCAGCAAGGGGAGTGGGCGGCAAGGGGAGCGGGCGGCAAGGGGAGCGGGCGGCAAGGAGAGTGTGCGACAAGGGGAGTGCATGGCAAAGAGAGTGCGCAGCAGGGAGAGTGTGCGGCAAGGGGAGCACGCGGCAAGGGAAGTGTGCGGCAAGGGGAGCGTGCGGCAAGGGAAGTGTGTGGCAAGGGGAGCGTGCGGCAAGGGAAGTGTGCGGCAAGGGGAGCGTGCGGCAAGGGAAGTGTGCGGCAAGGGGAGCGTGCGGCAAGGGAAGTGTGCGGCAAGGGGAGCACGCGGCAAGGGAAGTGTGCGGCAAGGGGAGCACGCGGCAAGGGAAGTGTGCGGCAAGGGGAGCGTGCGGCAGATGATGCATCGATTTTTGACCCGGCACTTTCTTGTGAATAATGTATCCCAGTGTAAGAGTGGAGTGCATGGCGGGGCGTGGCGATAGTACGCGTGGAAGAAGGCGCGGCTGGAGGGGTGGTGGAGGTGGGGGTAACTATACCGGAGATTCACGTCAGTGAAAGTCTGTGCTTCGAGCCTCGGCTGCCAGCCAGCCAGCCAGCCATAAGAAAGGCAGACCCAGGGCAGCGCGGTCTTCAGAGAGTGCAGCTATTGAAGGCAGCAGGCCCTGTGCTCTGTGTCAACCTGAGAGTGATTATAACCACCTTATTTTATTACGCCAACAGACTCGATAACGGCTCTAGGGCCGCGCTGGGCGCCTGCCAAGAGCCGGGTGTGTGGTGGCGCAGTGGCGGGTCTGAATGACGGGCGAATTATCACACGATCCTTGCCCATTAAGGCCCTGATCCCTGGATCCTATGCAAGCGCCTACTTATAGGATGCACCGCCCCCCGCCCCTGGTGCCTGTGGATGGGTGACGTTACAGTCAGGGTCAATATGGTTTTTGTTGGGGTTTTGTTGGGATTTGGTAACCTATACATCTTTGGAAAGCTTAGAACTTCTAGATTTTAAAAATTTATGTTGATAAATTTTCACGCCATTTTTTCGCGGCAAACTTGAATTTTTCCAAGATGGTCGATATTTCAACCAAATAGACCTGTTTTTTTCATTATGTATTTACTAAAACAACCTGAAAACAGAATTTATGAAATCCGAAAATGTATCGGTTACAAAATCCCCACAAACCCCAACAAACCTAAATTGTCAATATATTGATCCTGACAATTATGCTGATAACCTTCACCACATGAAGAACCTAAATAATTTTGAGATATCATAGAGGAAACTTATGAAAGTTTATAGTCAAAGCTCTTACCCCATAGAGTTTGAATTACGTAGCGATTCAAACGAGATTGGGATACTAGCTCCAACCATAAATTTGAATATGTTTCTAGATTTATCTCACCTCTTACACTGACTAATCGGCTAAGATCTGTGACATGATCCCCCTTTGAGTATTTTTTTTACTAAATACTCCATTGGCATTGAGTACAAGATACCAATGTTAAATCTATTGGGAAAAGAATACCAGGGGTGAGATTAATAGAAGAAATGTCACAACTCCTACATTAAACACCTTTCTGGTGCCCACTGTATAAGTGAGCTATTATTCTATATTATCATATACCTGTGGCACTATATCCTACACCTACTGCCCGCTCCTACCCATGTCGTATTTAAAGCAAAGAAGCAAAGTTGAAAATAGGATATTTTAAGGTATATAATAATACGAAAACAGGTATACTGTTTCCGTATATTTCACCTGATGATTGCTTCTGAGATGCTAAATTACCAGTGGGAAATGTTAATATGAAATAATATCTCACACGCAGACCATTTTGTGTTGGTGAATCTTTAGATCGCTGCTGTTACTCGCTTGGTGTGTCTCCGGCTTGCATTTGAGAAAAAATGTCACAACTCCTAAATTAGGTTAACATTTTTTACATGATTCCCCATATATACTTCATGGGCGTTACGCGTTCCCAATGTTAATTAGGAAAAAGACATTGGGAATGCCCATGGAGTATTTAGTAAAAAATACTCAATGGGGGATCATGTCATAGATGTTAGCTAATTAGTCAATGTAAGGGGTGAGATAAATGCAGGAGATATTACTATGAAATATTATATCACATGCATACCATTTCGTGTTGGTGATTATGGAAATCGCTACCATTTCCCGATTGCTGTGGCTTAATGCCGGGGACACACCAAGCGAGTCAAGGCGGCGATCTTTGGAATCACCAACGCAACATAGCATGTATGTAAGATATTACTTCATTGGAATATCTCCTACACATAATTTAGCATCTCAGAAGCAATAATCAGATGAAATATGAAATAACAGCTCACATATAGGCCATGTTGTGTTGGCGATTCCGAAAATCGCTGCGTTTCTTTCTTGGTGTGTCTCCGGCTTTACCGGGTGTAATTCAGGAGCCAGCGCTTACTCTAACCAGACTACCAGGGACCTGTTTAATAATCTAGGATCGTACATGGAGACCCTTTTCTTTATGCCATAGACACACAGGAACGATGTGGGTCAACTTTATTCAACACGTATGGACGACATTATGGACGGCTGATACTGTCTCAGCAAACAGATTTAGATATTATTAAATGATGACCCTTGTATAGGATACAGAAATTGGTAATCATGTACGATCCTAGATTATTCAACGGGGCCCAGGTCTGGTAAGGTTTGTGGGGGGTAGGGGTGGATAGCATGACATGTGTCGGCGATCCATCAGTGCTTTTGCAACGGCCTCGTATACAGACGTTTGGATCTACGCAAAATGACTCTGGGGAAAGGGCTATAGTAGGACGTGGAGGCAGGTTCGTGCTGGCCTCGGCTCCGTAGAGTAGCGCGGGTCAGGCGAGGAAGCCTGCAACCCACCACTACCGCCACCCTCCCACCACCACCCACCTCCACGTTTTTCTACCTAGCGCTAGCTGGCTCTTGTAACTTGCATGCCGATGTGGGGCAGTGCTTGCGGCTACGGCGGACCCGGAGTAGCGTAACACCTTGCCTGAAAACTACTCATAACCACAAGCTAGCGTGCGGCCCTGGTGCTCTCTCTGGTTTAACGTGCATGACTCAAAAGCCACCACAAGCAAAGCTTTCAGCGCTGCCAGACCTGGCCATGCCACGCAGTCACGTCCCCTCTTCTGGTGTCTGTTACGGCGCATATTAGTGCCCTCACATAAGGGGGTGCCACTGAGCAGGGTGTAATTAAATGATAACACGTTGTGCAGGTGCATTAGATAACAGGTAGCTCTGTGGTATTGGTTTTTTGTCTCTTGTTGACTGGGTTAAAAGCATGTAATATGTGGATTGCTGCCAACAAGCAGGTTATGTGGAAAGGAAGTTTGTAGAATGCCTGAGGGATGCTGTTCCAGATCATGTTGCTGTGTAATAGTCATGTATGATATTATTGTGTGGTATACAACCACATTTATACATAGGCTACATGTTGTACTTTAAGCATGAAATATATCATGTACATAAGGTAAATGTAGATTTAGGGAAACGAGGCGAATGCACTTCTGTCATCAACCGAAAAAAAACATAAGGTAAATGTATGTCATATGTCTATATGTATCCAGATATATCTGCACATATATAGTCATGTATAGACATAATCTTGTGTGCAATTCTGTAATCATTGACTATCATAAATAGTATGTTTGAATAATGATATATAGGCATGTGTAGTTACATATGACGATACATGATACCTGACAGTTGAATGGGTATTCGATGTATACACGGACATACCATAAATTTTTTACAACACTATTAAGTAACATCACGAAATTTCATATGATTGTTTATGTGGCGTGGGTTGTCTACGCGGAATGATACCACGAAGAGGAGTTTAGTGATATCTATAGTGGATAACAACAAATTGCCATGTAAAGAATCATATAAAATTGAGTGACGTTTAGATTTTATCCTACCCCGTCCCCTGTTTTTAACTTCATATGTCAAGTAATATTTACCTTGTTCTTATTGTAGTTACCCATGACATTGCCTCACCCAATTTTTCTGTCATACTATATATATATTCTTTGCAGAACCTATATATGTGTTAACATAAAACGCATATATCGTGTCTATTTAACAACCATCTTGGTGAAAAGGTTACCAAGCAAGGGATGTTATAAATCTTAAAGCATCCATATTCGTTAGATAACCACTTAGACAAGGCTACAATGGAGTCCATTGCCAAAAGCGGCATGCAAATATTTTACAGCATAACTGTGGCATACAGTCACACCATGTTAAGTCTATGGAGACTTATATGAAGGGTAGGATACATGCCATTACTACATAGATAATCAGATATCTCTCATGCACTGTTTACCGTTGTCTAGTTCATGCCTTAAGTGGCTTGACAGGTGACAATTCCGGGCTATTAACAATAAATACAATCCATTTTAGAAATGGCTGACTCATGAATGTCGCAGGGGGAATGGTGGTAGTAAACGTAAGGCAGAATAGTATGAGTAGTGGACGGTTGTAACAGATTATTCAACACGGTTTGTAAAAGCGTGACTCTGGAGCCAATTCAGCCGACCGGGGCGCCCCTTGCGGTCAGGTATTGCCCCGGAGTGAGGCTGTACGTTGCTCTCTGTACTTACAAGTTGTAGCGGCGTGGCGCGGAGGGGGGCAGGGCTGAGGGGCAGGCACGTATATTCAGATACACGCCTTGTTTTTGTGTACATTGGCACGTGATAAATGAGAGTAGATGACATTCCACCTTCAGCCTCCGGCGGATCTCGACCTCGGCTGGACGTGGCCAGAAGATGGCGTTTAATGATCCTTCAGTCAGAAACGCATCCACTTCACGCGGGGACGGCCATAAAGGCGGGCAGCGTATAGGGCACATAGCTATTGTGCTGTAGAGGTGGCCATCTCTCCTCCGACGCTAGACAAAACACCAGGGGGTCCTTGCTCCACGTTTTGCGGATCGCAGAACAGCGATCCAAGGTCGAAAATATTGCTCCAGATTTTTTTTGCTGATTGCATCATAATTATGTCACCAACTACATCCAACTAAAAATCTAATGACTCTTTTCACCTATGAGACTGAAAATGTGCTGTTGTAAAAGGTAGCGATACTATGGAGAAACCAAACAAGAGTTAGTCATGTTGTTGTTTATCGCACGACGGCAAGATCGCGTATTACTTCGCGAGGCGAAGCCGAGAGCAGTAATACGCGATCTTGCTGGAGTGCGATGAACAATAACACGACTAACTTGAGTTTGGTTTAGAATTTATCCTACCCCGCCCATGTAAATTACTTCTACATTAACAAATGACGTCATTTGTCAAGTGTATCCCACTAGAGCGATATTTTTCATTTTTCTGAACTCCAGACCAAATACAGTGACCCAATGTTAAGCCTATGGAGTTTTTTATTAGGGGTAGGATACAACATGAAAATAACAATTTGCTGTCATGATCTATAGATAACTGTGAAACGAGGCTAAAACCCTTGTATGGCAAACCAATAAAAAATTTAGAAAAGATATCCATTGATGACTGGATCCACGACTTAGCTTTTTGTTCAGCATCGGGGGAAGCCTCGTCTCATGATTATTTTTAGATTATGACAGCAGAAAATAGTGGTTGTCCCCTGACTACAGTGGGGCTATCTTACTATTTTCTGGCGGATGATGGTGGAACTAGCAATCACTCTGTGCCCTATAAACCAATACCTCGCCCCATTGCCTTCCTCCCCCAGGGGTCTTTTTAGAGGCAATTGAACTCCATCCCTATTGGGATTAGTGTATAACTCTCAGGCCTTATATTAATTTTATTGCACGATCGATTTGCGTGGCACATGCCAAATAAAACTATGCCAATTAAAATAGCATAGTGATGTTTATTTTTAAGTTACTAGGGAGTAGTCGGATGGTACGAAATTGGAAATCGTTTTCTGGATGCGATTAGTAAAGAGGTGTGCTTTCAAACCATGTGTTTTTGATGTTAGGTAAATAAAGAAGGAAAGGAATAACATTTTAAAATGTGTAAATCTATCGTTAATGATATATGTGAACATGAATATGAAATTCAATATTCATCATAGAGACAGCTTGATACTGTGAGAATTTGAATGTAGGAGGAAAGAGATGGCTGGGCTTACGACATAAATGTTTAAAAAAATAAAACATATGCATTTACATTGTATATCTTTTTTTCAGAGCCGTGTTTGATTTTTTAATATTTCTATTCATACAGTGATACTTGGGGTTCTACCTTCCTACAATAACCATTTCACCTGCATTTGGTATTTCGGTATTGTGGTCCATTAACATGCTCCTGTTTTTTGGGGGTTTTTTTGTTTTGTTTTTTTTGCAAATAACACTACCTCTGTAATTCATGAACGAAATCAATAAAAACCCAATCAACTGAACTCAGTGGACTTGTGAATAACTCTTTGTGTTGTGTTTACATTTTACAAGATTTTAACATAAATATAAAGTACATGTAGATATATTCAAATATAAATGTGGCTTTTGTAAAGGTATTCTTAGATACCATTCTCACATGATTCCCTACACTGGTACATAAATACCGATCTACTCTGCATATTACTCCTGGAGTTTGTAGTACGAGATGTCATGTGAACTTTCCATTAGTCTCAATATCTTCCGTGCAGTATCGAAATACCCCCCCGTCTTCTACTAGTTCTAGTTTCCACGAGGAGGGCCGCTGTTTGGAGACCACAAAAGGAGTCTATTTGTAACTCTTGCTGGCCGTTCCTGTGATACCAACCCCCTCCCACTTTCCCATCCCCACCCTCCCTCTCTGTCCATGTCTGGCATCATGATACCACGTCGACACAGGCGCCCCATGCACGCGCACTGGCAGGGGCCCTGTAATCTGCGACTCCCGCAAAATGGTCTAATTGCGAGGTCGGCTGAGGTGGACAATCGGTGTGAACCGACGCTTCGTCCCAACTACTGATCAAGCCCTGGAACGTGGGCGGCTTGGGGCCGGACCCTGCCCCAGTGCTAACCACCCTGGTCTCGGAGGATTTTCTGGAAGGGTTTTATTGGCTACGTGCACGAAAGGAGGGTAGTTTAATGCCAACCGACGGCCGTATAGAACTATGATGACTCCCCGCATGAGAACCGCCCGACTGAACCATGTGTTGAATCCATTTACTGTTTCTTGTAACCATATTGAGGCAATGCTTTAACAATAATTCTGATTAAATATTTTGTGGAGAAGTATCAATAGTAAAAGTCCCATATACTGATAATATCTGAAATAACCACTACATTGAATTAATGGAGAAATATCAATAGTAAAAGTCCCATATACTGATAATGTCTGAAATTTAAAAAACGCTATTCTGAATTAATGGAGAAATATCAATGGTAAAAGTCCCATACACTGATAATATCTCAAATTAAAAAAACGCTATTCTGAATTAATAGAGAAATATCAATAGTAAAAGTCCCATACACTGATGATATCTGAAATAAACAAACTGAATGAGACCTAATTTATTCTCTCTTCGTTTTACACACGAAAAACAATTTCATCAACTGAAAATGAAAACAAGGATTTCATTCGAAAATAGGAATACTGGCATCTCTGCATCAACGGCTATAAGTATGAGTTCAAAAATATAGCAACTATGAGTTACAAGTTTCAAATTCAATGCAATGTTTGCACCGACTGGAGCTAAGTATGGTGTGTATATGAGGGGTGTAGTACACATGTGATGGGCGTAGTAAGTAGAGTGTTGACTACAGCGGCCATCCGTTGCCTGTCCGCGTACATCTGCTGGGGGCTGGGGGTGAAAGAGGCACATGAGTGATGGTCATGTCATCCTGACCAACCCACGCCTATATTTACACCCAAACTCTCCACCAACGGACGTTTCTGCACAGTGTGCAAGGCGACCGAGAAGTATAACTACAGCCAAGGTACGCCTGCAACAAACGATGAATTCATCACCACAGCAAAATTTCCCCACCCACGAAAAAGGAGAAGGAGAAGAAACGAAAATATACCTAATTTTACACATTAGAAGTAAATGGTGCTTATCAAGACAGTCTTCTTTTTTGGTCTTTTTTCTTTGTTATCTACGGTTATTTAATTACCCCACACGAATATCTCATTATCCTCAACCTTTTTATGCATAATATTCTTTTGCTTTTTTCATCAGCAACAATAACAATACTATAAGAACACTAATATGATCATGTGTGTCGAAGGAAGTCAATCCTGTGTAAGATAACTAGTAGACTTGCTCAAGTCTTTTGATTATGGATATTATCAAGAGATAACTACTTCGCAACATTTGGACCTACCCTTCAATCTAACACAGGGTCTAACTACATCAACTCTTATCGCATAACATGTTCTATATGAGGCCCATAATTTGTTATACCCCTACTTTATAAGGTCTTAATATAATACATGCATCTCTTATGTATTACAGTGGCCGATACCACTAGTTATCTATCTCTTTTACATCCTATCGCTTGACAGGCCTGTATCCCAGCGAGGACGGGTGAGGGAGGTGTAGGGATAGCCTTAGGATGAAGGGACTGGGGCCAGTCTATATAACCATATACACAAGACATAAAATGAGGTAGACGATATATATATATTACGTCGTTTAATCTGTCCACTCGTATTTATCTGAGCACACAATTAGCGTGGTAGACGCTGTCGGTGGTGGTGGGGTGGTGGTGGTGGTGGTGGGGTGGTGGTGGTGGTGGTAGTGTGGGGGTGTGGGAGGGGGCTCCTCCAGTGTGTGGGGCTGGTCGTATTGATTAGGCCGCCCGGCGACAACCCCCCTGTCAGTCCTCAGCTGTCCTCTAAAGATTACCTCCCCGGCGAGCCTGGCAAAACACGGTTTTCACGTAGCCAGGCCGCGCCCTGACACACATCAGAAATCAAAATCAGGCCCGGTCTGTTTTGCTTGTAAGGGATTATGGATCTGGTGGCGAATCGTTACTCGCTGTCCGTTCCCCGATAGCGGGCCGGACCACGTCCTCATGCCGTGTGGCCTGCTGTCATCCTCCGACCCACAACTCAATGGGAAAGGCTTCCATGTGGCCCTCTCCTGTCTCTGCTCCTTCCCTCTGTCTTGTCTCAGCACAATGCCTGGCCCCCTTTCCCCTCTCCTTGAGAACACGTCAATAGACAAAACCCAATGACACACCAAGACTCGCTTGTTCGTTCTTGTGTTTCTTATGCTCCCGCGTGCCGTATTTGTGTTTGTGTTGCTCTGGTTACATCTTAAGATATCTTAACAGGGTTGGATGTCCGACCGCTCGATGAAGTCATTCAAAAGATATACAATTCTCCAAAGCGTTTTTGTGTTATGATAGATGGGATTCTATTCTCAAGGGGAGATTCGGTATTGCTTTCTAGCACAATAGATTCTGGCTAGCCCAAGGCTTCAGCACAGCGATAAAGAGTTCTGGTTAAATACTGCTTTGTTGAATGATGAATGGAAATGTGAACGACCCCTCAAAGTTATCTGTAATTACAATGTGAATATCTTCAAAGTAGTTCGATACCTCAGGTGCCTCAATGTCTGTCCTTCCCCATCAAGTGACGCGCTATGATTCAATACCATACTCGATACGGACAGCTAGTCCAATTGAATTTAAAAGAATATAAAGAAACTGAAATGACTCGATCCCTTTTATCGTATCGTGAATGGATATGTCTGAATTCGCTACAGATATATTTCGCATTTTCTTTTCTAATGACTTCTTCATATTTTTCAATAAAGAATTATTAGATAGATAATGTTTTCTAGATCAACAACAGTACTATTATGTTGCCTTTTGTTGCTAAGATTAAATTGGCTTATATTTATCGCATATGTTATTTAAGTGGTGTTTTTTTTCTTTTTGCATGCAGCATAAATTTGTCACTATGATGGATTTCAAGATATATTTAAACTAGGTAACCTTCCAGAAGGAACTATAGGAAGACAGATCCAGTGAAAGGGACGAGATCATAATAGAAAGAAGACATATGACAAAAATGAGTAGTTTTTTTGGTATTGACCACGTTTTTATTCCGAGTAGAGTCACACAATAAATTGTACAGAGAACTTCAGAAAATCGGGCATCTTTAACAGACCACAGATTTACTCAACAGTTCGGATACCAGAATCATCATTCCAAAGCTAAAAATTGTACAAATCTACCTATGCTTCGTATCATCAATGCAGAATTGTGGATTCATTCGCATATTCAATATGTACAAGCGATTTATACAGGGATGGTCCTTTGCAAAGGCACCACATGTCGGTCATGTATTATCGCTTATACATAAAACATTCACTCTCATTCGACCGTTGAACACTTTCCAATCTATGTTACACAGCTAGGACAAAAACGATAACAAAATGTATACACATACGCATTTGTTTTTTTCTTTTCGTTCTGAGAGTCTGTCTTTGCTAAGTTAATTATTTTCTTATTGACACAAAAAAAACCCAATAAAACGGCGTGGCATGCATGCTGCCTTGCATGCCCTGCCTGCACATGTATGCACTGATCTCCCATACAAAGTGATATCCTAGCCTTAAAAGGTTGAATTCAGTGTCATTGTAAGATGCACACGGCAGGCCACCCTTTCAGACACATACCAATTGAACCTGTCTCAGTCCGAGAAAATTTGTACAATTTTAATAACCTGACATTAATGAATATAATAATACCTGTTTGCCCTCTCCGGGCAGCCATATAATATACACACAATTCTTTGCACGCAAACACGTTTGGCCTGATTTCTGTGAGAGTTTGCATGGCCAAGTAGGTATAAGACCACCCTGGCCTAGCGTTGGTATATCTGGCATACCACGATGAAACCTGTACATAAATATACAATTAAATACACCCGGAATAAATGCTACATCCAGGCGGTATAACTAATTTTGACAACTCATTTTCCCGAAAGAATAAAAACCCGTTACGAACCTGATTCTGGTGAGCTAAGGAGCATGTAATTTTGAATTTCATTCAACAACTCTTTCAAGGAGTCGGTTCTATATCTCTAATAGAAATCAGAAAAGAAAAGCTTGAACTGTGAGACATGAAGAGAGAGGTTTTGATAAATTTTGTAAATATAATATATCTATACAATATACTCTTTGTTATAATAAAAATACTGATTCAACGGCTCCATCTGCATAAGCCAATTATTCCTCAGATCATTTTTTGTACTTACAATAACGAAATAACTGTAAGCGAAACTCTCATTGGTCGATTTAGTACATAGAGACACTATAGACAATTATGCTTTAAAACAATTCAAACAAGAATTACATTGGTCTTGTGATCATGATAATGTTGGAAAAGAATTGAACAATTTTGCAGCAGAAGGTTTTTTTGATTTTGTTGTATTTCTTCTCCCGGGAATATCACAGTTTGGCACATGTATATGTAGTATTGGTAGCTAGATTAATATTTAATAGACCAATCATCTACTGCACAGCTCTTATTTTCTCTGGTTTGTTGACTATGCAACACCAATTAAAAAGCTGACTTTCGATGCAGTATTCTTTTTCTTAAAATCTTAAATATTCTGTAAATGCATCACCTGGACTCTGGTCCGCCACAAGAAGTGTCCCTACCTGTGAAATGAGGGAAGAGTTTAGGTTTTTTATATATACCCTACCACTTCAGCCACATCCCATTTAGTTGATTACCACTATGCAGTAAGTAACCCACCGTGGACCACCAGGTCCCTATTGGTAAAGCCACCGCACCACACATTTAATACTCTCACTCAAAATAACATCCGTCTGTACACACTCCTCTTTACTCCAGAGTCCCCTTACAGTCAACTCGACTTGGATTTATTCCACACAGTGCAGAAGCCACCCAATTATTCCACCTAATTATTCCACCATTATAGCCACCAGGTAGCATCCCCATACGATGACCACCAGTTGAGATTGTGTCTCAACTATTATTGTGGGTTTTTTTTCTTAAGAGGAGGCAGGCATGGGCCCTGTCTGAGAAGCCAGTCACCGGATTTATGTTATAAGTACAATGGGAAGGTTGTGGTACAATTACAATGACTGGTGCACTCAATGGGGGTTCGGAAAATAAAGTGCAGCCAAATCTGACAAACTCAACTCTAGGTACACTCAATATACCCAAACCTTAATCCTTTATGCCCTTTCCCCTGCCAATGTTAATGAGTAGAGTACTCAGATTTATATCTATTTACTTCCACATAGGAAATAATTATATCTCTGATATGTTCATCTCTTTTCGTCATGCCGAAATTCACGGTTATTGTATTGGATTGGATTCTTTGGAATTGATCAGTGAAAATGTGCGTCTAAAACCACGGATAGAAAAAGAAAGTCAACAATAATAACGTAAGTTATGAAGTTACGATTTATCAGATCTCCTGGAAGTTCGATGTGTCCTATGATAAAAGGATTCAGCTGACATGTTTTGTTTACATACATTATTAACGTGGATTTCTGGGCTTGTTGTGCAACTTGGAATTTTTTCTCACAGTCATTATCACTATACAGACAACCACACCTTTACAGAGACCTCTAGGGCCAATCATGGAACGCTTTGTGAAATCCTGATACGAGTCGCATGGCACAAATGAAAGGGACTTTGGGGGAAAGCACTTTATCACTAAATCGTTGTGACTTAAAGCCTTTGAACCCATAGTCCTACAATGTAATTATCATATTATACAGAAATAGAAAACTTCTACCTTCTATTATTAGATTACACCACCTAGCTGTCCATCTTCATTTCCAGCACAAATCCACATTCTTCATGGCACACGAAACATTCCTTTATAAATAATAATAACGTCAGTATTAACGTCAGTGTCATTGTGACGTCACCGTGTCATTGTGACGCCACCGTAGCGTGACCACCCCGAGAACGGACTGGCATGTACCCTGGCTCCACCATGGGAGTATGTCGAGAACTAGCACAGTGTGACGTCACCCTTTATAACCACATCGATCGGAAGTGTACATTTCTCCAGACAATGCGAAGCAAGGCCCAGTCAGTTCTGCCTGCATGTGTCAGTTCACTTTTCAGTTCATTAGTCAGGATTTTTCCTCGATTCCCCACTCTGCATATTGCAATAACCATCATTGTCACATTCAAAACCAAATAGTTGAGAACAAAAATAAGAAACGTAAACTTGTTACACCTCGGACGCGACACACACCATCTGTACGGATCTTTTTCTTTTTCTAGTTAGACACTGATCAACACACAGAAATATAAGAATAATTTTCATCAGGAATATGAAGGGAACATACACAGGTATAGTAACATATTCTGGCAGTGTCACTTCGGCCTACATTATTACAGGTACAATGAATACTTTAGTATTTATACAATAATTAGTACGTGTCAGCCTTTGCTGAGCCTGTTAGTTATAATTCATATCTTCTCTACGGGTCAAATGGTTTAGCATATATACGTCACAGGATCCGATGTGACGTCACACAGTCACACTAGTCTACAGCCCCTACCACTTGGTGGATTTCTGGCGTATAACAACGGAGGGTGCGTTTGTGTGAAAGAGAGAGAGAAACACATGTTACATACAACGCAAGGCTTGGCCTCACTGAAGGACATCACTTTTACATGCTCATTGATCTGTTTTGTGTCAACTGTCCACATTCATTCACACAAGTCTACTGCAGGTAGCTGAAATATGATATCATCCTATTTTGAGCAATATCCGACAACTATTTTGGGAAGACTCAACACCAGCTTTTCTTTTTTTGGAAATATCTGTTTGAACTGGAAACAAGAAAAAAAATATAAATATAAACTAAATGAACCGATAGAAAATAAGAGAAAATGCCTCATGGTGTTTTTTTTTGTTTTTTTTCCTTCTATTTTTTTCGGTCTATGGTCGCCCGTGATGTGTATGTTTGAAGAATGGCACTGTGGTAGCTACCAAATACAAGCTTGTAATTGGTCGTTAGCACGTAAGTTGCCCGTTTCTTGTCAAGTCGTGACGTAGGGTATCATTATTTCATCGCATTCATACACTGAACCGTATGTACCTAGGGTGACATACCGCACCCAGACTTCCTACATGAACCCTGTGGAATTTGAGTCATGAGAACACCTTAGTAATGCCCATACGACGTCTCAAAGAATGTTTAGTTTCCCATCCCCTCACCGATCCCATGACAGATTTGGAATAAGATTTCACTTTTTTTCTATAAAGTTGCTTGTGTGTGAATCAAATATTCCCGTAAGACTTAGCTGCCTCTTGATAAAACACCAAGCAATATTCATTTTTTGCTTTCGAATTTTATCTATTTTATCTTTAATGACATGAGATCTTGGTTTTGTTGTTATTATTTTTAGAAAAATACCGGTTTTAAATTTTGGATCATTTCCAAAGAACACATGGAATACGTCTTCAATGTCAGTCTAGCACAGTTCGCTTGGTAACTCGCTCTTTTTTGTCAATAAAGTCTGCTCACTCATCATCGCTCGAGGTTTTAGGATCATTGCGTATGTCAGCTCTCCAGGTATCCCCCGGTAGTGCACTAAGGATCCAACCACCATGCCCTATGCACCTTTATCCCACCCCTGGGATCTTCCCCCATAGATATAACATTGGGAACTCATACTCAACAATCATGGAGTATTCAGGAAAAAAGATACTCAATGGGGGATTATGTCACAAATGTTGACCAGTTAGTCAATTTGAGATAAATTTAGAAAGATATTCATGATAACAATCAGAGCTCGATCCAATCTCGTTTGAATCTTTACGTATCTCACACAGCTTCAACTTGTGAATTACTACACAATCAAAACTCGATAGGAGACGAGCTCTGACTGTAAACTTCCATAGGTTTCCTCCATAGTCCAGGTCAGAGATCACGGATTGTCAGCGCCCTGGAGGAGCAGATAGTGGTAGGACATTACGGAGACAATGTTGTAGGTCCTCTCACACATGAACCACCCCACCCTGACCTCGAGGTTTCTCACCGCCGACGGCACACAGGGGTGTAAATCGGCAGCGTGACCCGGGCCCTGCATGAGGAGGAGGAGGGGAAGGGAGGGAGGGAGGAGGAGGCCCTACTTGTTTGGCCATCCGGGTCGTAGCCGGTGTGTACTGTTTACTTAGCACACAGGGCAAACACCACCAAAACCACATCTATAATAGAGCCCCCTTTTTCTTTCATATCTTTTTTTTCTCCTATATATCTCCCAAACCCCTGCATAAGACATAGTACTCCCGGTCGTCTTTCCATCAACCCCCCCATCAGATAATATATAAGAGGTGGTGGCTGCTGCAGTTCGCCCGCGCCCCCAAAGGCCGCATTGTCTGCCGGCTGTGTGTCAACAGTCGCCGCCAGATCCCACCCCCCAGATCCCCGTACCCTGCTCCTCGGGCCATCTCGGGGTCGGCGAGCATAATATTTATCTAGCATGGCAGGGAATCATTGACATATCGTCTGGGTCGATAGCTGAGTAACCCGACGCCTCGCCCGGCCAGGTGCTGGGCTGACCCCGCCCAGTGTACCTTTCACCCAATCATCACACACTTGTGATCCCAAGCCCGCCAAACGCTCACCTTTTGGCGCGGGGTCGGCGCTAAAATTGTCGTCTGCTTTTTGATGGGGTCGGCCCCGGCCTGGACACGGGGTCTTACAATGGAAGAAGCGGCGGCAGGGACGGCGCCCAGGGTCGGGTGTGCCCGGGAGGTCCCGTTTTATTTGGCCAGGTGTCTTCCATGGATGGGGGTTGATCTCTTGTCCGGAAACAAAAATGTTGTGGGGTTAAAACCGGAGCTGGGAGGGAGGTTGTCCAGGGGACGTGGGGTTAGTGGGTACCGGACGCACGGACAGACGGACGCGCGCCGAACGCTGCTCTCCGACGATGATGGACTTGACTACTTGGGGGCAGCACCGTCGCTAGTTCCCACCGTGGCCACTAGGAGAGCCCATCAGTGGGTGTAGTAGAGAGAACGAGGTGGATTAAGGGTAAGGCTGGGTCATGGAAGGGTTTGTTTGTCTTTAGTTGGTGAAGATGGTGATTCAAACCGGCACAATTCTATGCCCAGTGTTCATTTGCTCGTCCGAACAACACAAACACGGCACTTGGATATTTGCTGGTCGTCCAGGGTCAATCTACAAAGACAGGGATCGTTCACAAACCGATTTGTTCACCCAAAAGACACATGAAACTGATTCCATGGGTATGTGTGATACCTGCACGGCATATCCAACCCATGCAAATCACATGCCATGAACCCATATACAAGCACCATAAAAAGCGCGTTGTAATAAGAAGTGCTATCATCTTTCATCATGGTCAGCATTATTACTGGAACCAAAGGGCCTTAGATAAGAAATATAACATTGGGAACTCGTTCTCTATGTCCCTAGGAGTATTGCAGTCCATTCTCCATGGCCTTTATCCTGTGCAACATCCATTCTTTTATTGTGTTCAGGGGTGACTTGAATACAGAAAGCAACTCGTTTTGGTCAAAGTTGTTGTTCTCCAACTCGCTTGAATGTTCCATGATATTCCCTCAGCTACCGCCTCGTTCATATCACTCTGCATCAAACTCATGGAGAAATACAACTTTTACCCAGATTTGTTGGTTTCTTCTTCAATATATCTCAGGGATAAATAACTCCCTAAGCATGTCCCCATTTGAATTACTGCAGTAGGACTGCTACTTCACCCAGTAGGAGACATATACACTTATATGCATACCCCAGGAATAACTTCCTATGCATGCCCCGTTTGAATTCCCGCGTCGGAACACCTCTCAGTGTCCCTCAACGTGTACACTGTATTTAGCACGTGACTGTCCAGCGCCCCCTCTCCGTGCTGACCCCTAGTGGTGTCCTGTGTACTCTCCGCCTCACGTGCGTGCATGCTGTACTCGCGGGTTCGTGCTGGGGGTAGAGGATACCCGCGCGGTGTGTATACCCTGTGAGGGCTTCCCCGTGAGCACGGCTCGTCTCGTGTGTCGGCCGGTCAGCTTTGGTCGCCGGAGCGCGCCCCGCCCGCCTTTGTGTCTCTGTTTTACGCTCATTGATGACACACAAAAGATGTAGCACCTATCTGGTGAGCTAAAAGGGGCCGCCGTAGAGGGTGACAAGCTCTGGGGAGTGTCCGGTAGTGTCCGTCAGTGTCCAGTCGCTGCCGCCACCCCACCCCTTTACATGTGACAACTCGAGATGACTATACACTGCATTGTCACAGGCTTTAGATATATAGCGATGATTTCCTGGTGGGGAATTTATCTTTTTTTATGTTGTTCTTATCCCATCCACACACCCCCTACCTTCCAACCATACAGCACGGGAGCTTTACCTAGCACTAGCGGTGTGTAAAGTAGGGGGAGAGAGGGGAGGGAGGGAGGGGGTGTATATTATAGATGAGGCGACGATGAAAAATAGTGTTCTCCGCGACCTCTTGCTTCAACAATGTGGCCCTGTCCGTATAGCGTACCGGGCGGCGGGACCGGGCCGGGCCGCGTGGAGGGCCCGCCCGGCCCGCCCCCCGGCCCGCCCCACCCCCCGCAGGGCACGCGCTGATATACATTTAATCATAACCTATTTGAAGTAGCGCTGGCCGGATTTCATTTGGTTGAATTCCAGCACGCCGTGGTGTGTGTGTTTTTTACCAGTAGGGAGGTGATCTATTATGTACGCTCGGGTCAGCATGGCGTAGTATTGTCTGGTGGTGGTGGCGGTGGTGGTAGTAGGAGTGGTGTGGGTCGGTGTGAGTGGGTGGGCATGTATTATACGGAAACTGGCTTACTGTCTTCGTACGTCAAGAATATGCGGTGAAATTATTGATCAGGTATCATCCCGATGCCGGAGATAGAGGGATGTATCTGATTGGGGGTGTAACATACCCCATACGGCACAGTATGACGTACGGTCATATATATACGTCATTGGTAAGAGAGGGCAGTATGTGTAGGTGATACGTCCATACGTATATGATAACATATTATATATGTATATATATATATATATATATATATATATATATATATATATATATATATATATATATATATAATTACATTATAACATGTCGCACGCCTGTGTTACTGGAGGAACAATGGTAGAGTAACACCATGTATTTACGATAGGCAGAATCCCCGGTGCTCTATGACCTCCTCCGCCCTTCCTCCTTTCATCTCAACACCAGGTGGGCCACAAGAAGGATCTACCACCGCCGATAGTAGGCGAGTTGGAAGGCCGGATCCAGCCCGACACATGTCGCTGATAAGACTCGGGGGCACGCCCTCTGCACGGCCGGGCGCCCCGCCCGCCCGCCCCGGCCTGGCCCCCCGCCGGGGACGGTAATTGGAAGGTTTCAGACTCTCCCACAATGGTCTGCCATTCACCCTGCTGCGGTCTCGCTATACTCAGCACCGCATCATGTTCTCTTACCATCATCTCCATCTCCGGGCGTCCTAGTTTCAGCACCCGCCACGAGGTAGCGCGCGGGTGTGGCCAGCCCGCCGTACACTCACTCCTACACTCTCCCCCCACCCCACCCTCACCCTCGTCCACTCTCCAACCCTACCCTGCGCTCTGTTTCTCACTCATCATCGCCCACCAGGCACAATGCGAGGGATCGATAAACTTCAAATCCACTGAGTGTTGTTAAAACGCTCGGCAGCGCGAGGCGGTGGTCTACTTGCCGCCCGTCTCCTGGGCATGCCCGGGAGTTAGGGGAGTGCCCTCGGCCACCCCTGGCCCTCAGCGAGCAGGGAGGGACCACAGCGAGGGGAAGGGATGAGTTGTCTTGTATTTTTTTTCCTTCTCCCACCACACGTGGTGTTTGATTGAAAGGCAGGCTGCCGGTGGATTTTTCGGTGTCAGACGGGAGACCGGCCGACTGGGTGGTAGGTGGGCCGGGGTCGGGAGGCCTCCAGGGCCGGCTGTAGGCACATCCAGGGCCGGCCTCTCGGACCGACCCCATCGCTCCCCCACCACCTCCACGGACCAGACACAAGACCCCACAGGCCCACGAGCCGTTATATTCGTCAGCGTCATAAATCAAGCGTTATCTCACATGTCCCAGCGCGCCAATCTCCAATCCGAAAGAAAATTTCCAGATGTCGAGGAGGAGCGTTGAGAGGTGAGAGCGGGGGCCACACTGAGACTACTACTAACGCCCCCTGTGTGCTGGGTGCGCTATGGGTCTGTGTAGGGTGTGTGTGTAGGGGGGGAGGGTGGGAGTAGCACGCCTGTACACTTGACCGAAGACCTTAGACTCTCCGACCTAAGTGACAAGCCCACTAAATAGAGGTTCTAATTGACACAGTCACAAACACCCCACAACCAGAGCACTAAATCTGGGACAGGCGACTGAGTCAGACTCCAGATTCCCACTCTCATGATTTCTTGATTTCTTTTTTCCTGCACCAACTCTCTCTATCTCATTTTCTCTTTCTTTCTCTTTCTCTCAGATACTTCTCTCTATCTCACTCTTTCTCTATCTCTCTCTTTCTCTATATCTCTCTTTCTCTATATCTCTCTTTCTCTATCCCTCTTTTTCTCTATCTCTCCCATCTCTATCTCACTCTCAGACACACCTCTCTCTCTCCTTCACTTCTATCTTCTATTTATTCTCTCCGGTAGGGCGCCATGTGGTATTCAACCTCTAAAACTAGAGTGAACAGTTTGTTTGTTTTTCACATCTTACCGTAGAGCGGAGGGAATGTGTGGTAAAAGAGGGACGGGCCCGGACAGGCAGGCAGGCGGGGAGACAGGAGATTAATGATGAGAGACCCCCCTCTCTCCGCCCGGCGCCAAAGTTCAGAGTTCACCTCGCGGATCCCATAGCCACCCGTAGTTCAAGCCATTGAGGTTGAGGTCACGGTCGGGAGACGTGCCCCTACACCCCACCACCGCCACTGCTAACTCCACTCCTCCATGCCCTGTTTGTCTAGCCCCCCGCCCTCCTGGTCCTCCTACTACCTTCCACCAGCCACCACCACCATCCACCACCACCTCCTCTGTTTTCGCCGCACAGACCCTTTCTCTCCCGGCGGTATATCCATACTCAGAGATCAGACCCTGTTACAGAAAAGGGGTGCTTCAGGTTGGGTGAGGAGTAGACGGTAGAAGTAGATCGCCCTCAGGAGTTCCTCCATGGCGTGTACACAGGAGGAGGAGGGAGTGGGGGTGAGGGGAGGTAGACGGTACCTCGGGCACACACTCCTCCCGCCCCGTGTTTACTATGGGGTCGACATAGTTGTGGCCTCCACCGCCCGCGCCCGAGCTATCACATGACTTTTCAGCCTCCTACTAGGTCAGGCTTTGATCCAGTCTACCGCTTGTAGCCGCCTGACAAACTAGTCGTAGCCACACAACCGCCGGGCACCACCACTGCCACTCCTGTACTCCCCCTGCTCTCTGCACAACCCCTCCGTCTCTCATAAATCACCCTCTCTCTCTACCCCGAACCCCTGGCTTCTTGTTTGCCCCCTTTGCCTGGATGGTTTTTGGTGAAGAAAGGGCACCCCTCGCAGCCCACCCCTCCAGCCCCGTTCCCCAGCCGCCGATGGCTCCACGTTGTATTTTTGTGCGGTGCAAGAGGCCTCGGCTTATAAATACTTAGACTTTTACCTCACTCGCAGCAGGGTCTCTGCCCGAACTGATTCCTCCCTGGAGACCCCTTTTTATCGCCCACCTGGTCTCGGATTATCAATGAGCTCGTGGGAAAATTTGCCAAGAAAGTTCAGCGTACAATATTTAACCTTCACGTTGGTGATAGTAGAGGTTTTACTGGGTATAAAGTATATATCGTGTATATATAGGACAACGTGGCGGTACTGGGAGCTGAAGGGTTAAGGTCCCCACGAATGCCCTCAATATCGCCCGGCGATTCATGCATGCATGAAGCCGCCAACAATGGCCATCGGGTCAGTAATGCTGCTCGTGATATTCAGTCACACACCTCGTGGAATGTCGACCCGAGGTGGTAAAAGTTCGCCCGACACGCCCAGCTAAGCATCTTAAGAGGTACAAAATAAGTACTAAACATACGACAAGAGGGGTTATTTCTATCACAATTTCAATGTACAGTAAAACCCCGCTTCTGGGCCACCTTGCTTAAGGGGACACCCCGTTTAAGGGGACAGTTTTCTCGGAACGAAGGGTATCCCCTTAAGCGGGGTTTATACGCAACAAGCAGGGGTGAGCATTCACTGTTGCAATTTTCCCAGTGGTTTCTAATTCACCCCGCAGTTATCACTAAAGCGACCGAGACCATTTTTTCCCCTTGGGTGTCTGGAATGCCAGCCACCTGTTTAGGACATTTAGGACATTGGTCAGGGTCTTCGGGGGAGTATTGGTGTATCGTATTGCACTGCCCGGCTCGCCCGCAATGCCCGCCGACGTGGTACCAGGTTGCACAGAGCGGGCATTCCGCGCGATACTGGCACCACTGACCATGTGACAGCGTCCATCTCCTGATGATTTCTACAATTAATCACCGGCGGGCTGGGGACGGGGGACGGGGGAGCGGGGGAGCGGGGGTGCAGGACGGTCACTGCCCAACCCCTGGAGCCAGCACCCCGCGTGCGCTATGGGAAAATGACGCTGACCTTGGTGCGACGTTGACCCTTAACCCCTGGGGGCCGGGGGTGGAAGGAGGAAAGGGTGGGGGTTTGAAGATGACCATCGCTGACCACTAGACATGCTTAGGGGGGCGTGGGGTGGTAGGGGTGGGGGTGATGGGGAAGGGGCAGTGGTCGGTCTTAGCCTGGACATGGAGAAACGGGGCTTTGTGAAGACACCGCCGCGTTATGTTTGACCGTCGGGCCGTCCATAGATGACATCCCCTCGAGGGGCGGTCAAGGTCCTATCACCCCACCCGCTCATACCCCAGCACGGAAGGATGGTCAAGTGTGGTCTGTGGTCCATCACAAGTGCCCTTTGAGGTCTGGACATCTCTTTCCCCGCCTCCGACCACTAAACCACATGTTGATTCCTCGGACATATACGATGTACACAGAAGGAGAGCTTATTCTACTCCTACTCCGGAGAGCCTGCCTCGGAGAACGTGTGGTTTGCGTGGGGTCATGCAGACTAGGAGCTCACTCCTCTTTGCTGGCTTACAATAGTGTGCACCTATATTTATGGTCCTCTGACATGCTCAAGCAAACTTTAACCACCGCCAGATTTCTATAGGGACATCTCCATGTTGACATATCTGGAATCGGAGGGTGGTCTAGGAGGAGGAGGAAGAGGAGGAGGGGGTTTGGGAACAGTGGGTGGGAGGGTGTATGGTGATGGAGGGGTGTGATGGTCATTCCACCCCCTACCCCACCACACCACTCTCATCCCCCCCCCCTACCATCACCACATGTTGCTCGTACTGTGGGAACCCATGAGGAACCGTCCCCTAAAAAGGCCAGTAGTCATTGGTCATTCCCAACACGTGACGTGGCTTGACCATCCTCCACTGTGACCCATCCCCGCTCTCAAATACCATGTAGTACCAGAAAAAGAAACCGTCCAAACCGTTGCTGGCCTGGGCGCCAATTTGGGGGCTGAATGAGTGGGGGCCCAGGGCCGCTTGACCCGGGCCTCCACCCCCGAGCTTGTGGGGCGACCCTGGACGTTTTCAGAACGATGATGGGACTTTATACTGATGACAAGCGGAGGACGACACAGTACAACCGAACTCTGCTCTTCTATATGTCTTTTTTTTATGTCCATGATAGTGTCTAACCTTGTTCCAGAGGCAGTAGATCCCTCCCCAGTGTGTGAATTCAGGACGGGATGACACACAAAAACAAAACCCACAAGAATATATAAAAGGAGTAGTGTGTGTAGGTAGAAGAGTGTAGGGGGTGGGGGGATAGAGTGGTGTCGGCGCTTTATGGTAATATAGCATGGAGGGGAGTTTTCAGGATGGCCTCCTTGTCACTGGTAGTGTGACATGAAAGTGGTGTGGTGAACGTGTAGGTTGGGTTCGGGAGGTGGTGGTCGCTGTACCTCCATGACCTCTGAGTCACAGAGGTATCATACATGATGTGATTCAACAATCTACCGACAGATAGCCCTTTGGTCGTCACAACGCAATGATTCACTTCCCCTAAGTTGACTCGAGCACTCGACTGACAAAAAAGATATGCACTAGGTTCATGTGCTGACCTCTGTTGAAGACTGTCATCGTTTAGAATACCCAAATTCGCCGGTCAATTAAGGATTAAATATAATGCATATATGGACAGATTTGACTTATTTTAGATATATAATCAATAAATTTAGTTACCAAGGTGACTCAAATTTAAATATTCAATGAGATTTAATTAACGCACATACTCACATACATACTTCTGCATCACGACTTGGTCATACCATGGCAGCAACCAGAAGGTCCTTTCCTCTTGAACCGTATTCATAATTATATATTACCAAATAGAGTTAAGAACATAAACACTCCATAACTAGTACACTATGAATCGTCTCAACTGACCATAACTGATATACAAGCAGCCAATGTGTTTACCAAAAAGTACACTATATAACAGAAAAAAATAAACATATAAAACACAATAATTAATGATTGTCTCAGGAGATCAGGCCTTAGCAACACTTAGCTCAATGGTGTGTCTTGGACACAAGCACAGGGAACCATGTAACAAAGCTGGATGAGTGACACACACGCAGGAGATACACAAATTTTAAAAAACAAAAACATCCCAAACAGTATCCAATGCGAGACGTCGCACGTTATAATAAACGTAATGTAAACACGCCCCTCTGTGGTGGAGAACTTTTGGAAAGCCGTGACCTATTGGTGTTATTTTGTTCCGTAATTTGAGACTATTACACGAATCTCTTTCACTTTAAGCACCTTTTGGATAAATCTGACACGTATCAAATGAATGACTCTGAGTGATATTTTTGTTAGGCTATGTTCACTTCTAGTTCAGGACATCACTATAATAACAATGCCGAGTCATGTACTAAAATAGTCCCTTCTCTGTGTAAATCGAGGATGAACCGGTTTTGAACCGTTTTGGAGACAAGTATAACTGACAAGCTGACACCTTTGGCCATCGGCCAACTAAATATCTTTTCCGAAGTCTTATTACATACTTAAGTATATGACCTGTATATCATTACGTATTTAACTTAAGTATTTTGGGTGATTCTGTACACATCCGTAGAGAAACAAACAAAAAAAAGATTATTAGAGTGGGATGATCATGACCGAGTTCAGATTCTTCTGCTACAGATAACATGTCCACTTAAGTATGCGGGTTTTGAACCCTGTAAGAATGAACTGTAATGGAAAGAGGGTTATGTCGCTCCGACAAAGCACACCTTGAAGTTAGTCGTTGACGACGTTGCCCTGTGGCGAGGGGACGTCTTCAAGCCGGTGTATCGTACATAACGATGTCTCGTACATAACGACACCTTGTAGAGAAACCTCTACGAGTGCCGGTCCCGGGGACAAGTCAGAGTTCTATGCTTACCGAGGGCCCTTGGTTCGGAACTCGTGCCTTAAACCGCCGTCACGCATGCGCGAACGCGTGTCCGACGCTCGCAGCGCCACTCCCGGATGCTACGGCGGCTGGCGGTACTAGTGGCGGATGGTACTGGGTGGCGGATGGTGGCAAAACGTCACGACGACGTGGGAACCAGTAGTGTATTATCATTATTATTATCATCATTATTATTACTGGCGGACTGGCACCACGTCGTCTTGGGTGACTGACCGAGACGGTGGGAGCTCTCAGTCTCAAGTCAGGATGGTGGCGAGTTGTTGACGGCTCACGACTGCGAGCAGCTCGGTGCTGGCCTAGATAGAGGCCTGGAGTCGAACTCGCTGCATGCATGCCTGGTCCTCCTGGTCCTCCTCCTCCTCCGTCCTGCTCCTCGTGTATGTATGCCGGGTTCAGCTGCCATGATGTGGTATCGTCACTGGGGTTTGCGGTCTCTCATGGCGCGGCTCCCTGCTCCATGGCCTCTCCGGCCCGCGGGGCAGCAGCAGCCATGATAGTGCTCATCTTGATACGATTTCTTTGCATTAACTTTACCTGTCCTTTTTCTTTTAATTAAAGACTAGCTGGAGCCAATCTCAGTGTTATTGCAAGGCCATGTAGGGCCAGTTGAAGGAGCCCCCGCTGAGCAACATGTCGCGGATGAGGGTCTCAATAGGCGTCTTCCCTACCAACCTGACGAAGAACAATTGTTCAATGACTTGTGACGATACCGTGCGCAGTGAGGGCAGTCTCAAGAGCAGCTTGCCGAACCGTGTCGGTTGGTTTGGGTACTGGGATCGTACATACTCCTCGAGTGCACACTGTGACTTTTCCTGCAGTCCTTCAACATGATTTCCGTCCGACAACCCGCAGGCGTCTGTCAAAGAGAAAAAAACAGAAAAAATGAGGTTATAGCAGTCAGGAATGGGGATTAGAGTACAGGAGATGAGAGGTATGGATGTTCCACTGAAGCAGGGGATGATCAGTGTTCCATGGTAGTCATCATCAACAGCAAATATCATCTACCACTGCAAATATGCCTGCCTGCAAGGACTGGCCACAAACAGAGTATGCTATTATCAATAGAAAAGTGAAACAAAGCACTGCTCTTTTTCCTCCCTCCACAAAAGCCGAAACAGTACAAATTGTAATATTGGAAATAACACTAGAATGTTTCAATTAACCAGAGCTATCACAAAAGAAGGTCAACTCCAGTTCCTGCTACCACCAACCAACCAACCAGCAACAACCCAAAAAAAGTTCCCAATTCATCATGGAGGAGCAGGAAAAAAGAGCAATGCTTTTTGCGTGCACGGAGCAACAACAATAGAGTGCTCTATGTTTATAGCCAGGCCGGGTGCGTTAGGAGACAAGCCAGCCGATATAGACAGTGGCTTCAGGGGGCCCGACCAGGGACACACTGATGTATTTGTAGCTGCTGGTCCGAGGGGACGCATCAACAAGATCAAGATGGTGGATGACCGGCGAGTCAGACCAGACCGGGCGATGAATGGACGTCTGACTGCAGGCCGGCGGCGGGGGCAGGGCGGGGGGCGGCCCGCTGGAGGGCGCCAGTGGGCGGAAGACACCCGGATTCACCGGCCAGTCTGCCGTGACGCCCGCGCCGCCGCCAATTATGTTGTCACCACTCGCCCGGCTGGATCCGGAGCAAGGCGCCACGGAGGCTTAATGTTGTTCAAAGTTCAGTGCATGGAAGGCAGATGGATACTTCTCACTGTAAACATGCACAGTGTCAATTTACTTTGTTGGAAATGTCCAATAAAACACAAATCTATCTGCATATGGAATTTGAATTTGGTATATCTATTATCTAGGCGAGATTACACACATATATGTATATATATATATATATATATATATATATATATATAATATATATATGTATATACATATATTATATTTCAAAAGTTATAAATTTCAGACTAGAATAATGATAAAAGAGTGTGTGTAAAAACATCAGTAAGATATACAAAAGTGAAGAAGGATACACTCCAGCACACACACGAATGTTATGCCCCAAATATGTTTGGGAGAACCAACAAGTACAGAATGAATTCGTATTGAGAAAATTGTGGGTTTTAAAAAAAAAAGTAAAGCCATCTATCTATCATGATAGACAATGCCCTACTTTGCACGCAATTGTAAGCATGATTCAAAAGCCATAGAGAATCCTGCAAAGAGTGCCATATTCCCTGCGTGGATAACCAGAAGCGAGTGTTAGTGTGGAAGTCAATAGGCGTCAGCCCACATGCCATTTCATGCACGCTCTGTATGCATCATCAGACCCAACAGTCACACAAACACCAGATCATATCGCCAAATTCAACACAGAGTGCTCCATCCAAAACGCGAAACTAAAGCGGTTGCCAAATTATAATTAGCCATGTGCTCGGGCGCCTATTGAAGACGGCGGGCCGTAATGATGTTGTTACATAATGATTATTCTAGTAGGTGTGGTTTTGACCGCCTTCGATTTGATTGGCTGAAGATAAAGCGGGAGCAGAGTGAAGCCCTCATTCACCGTTCACGGCGGCGCCCATTCAACTTTTTAATCGACTCGTATTAAAATGAAATGATGTCACTATGCAGGCCTGCTGCTGCTGCGAGGAAGCCATGAATGAATGGAGAGCACGTGAGAAGGGGTAGGACGAGGGTGGGGTGTAGTTGGGAGGAGGAGGAGGAGGGGGTGGGGTGGGGTGGAACACAGGCGGCTGACAGTGACGTGACCCGAAGCCTACCCTCCCCCGCCTCTGCTCCATTACAGCCCCTCAACCTAAGGCCTTTGGGTCCCATGCAGCTCCCGCAGAAGCCACATGTTAAAGGATGCTGTTTTCGAGCTGTCAATCCCCCCCCCCCCCCTCCTCCGACGATCCGGGCCTCCCGGTGCCTCCCGCCGCCCTGTCCGGGGGATACCGGACCTGGAAGAGGCAGCCGACGGCGCCCGACTCCCGCCGTCACCGCCGCAGTCGTTCCCGGGGAGGAGGCTGGTCGGCGCCGGTCGTATTGTTACCTCACCGCGTGACACGGGCAAGAAAAATCCCCCCGTGTGGGATTCTAGCTTTGCGGCGACTTAGCGATACATCGCTCAGTTCATCGCTCTTTCCAATCACTCGCTGGCGTAGCATGGGATGGCGGGAGGACCAGGGACCGAGTCTAGTCACCAGCCCGCGCCTTGTTTGCTTTGTCCTGCCCAGTGTTGACTTTTGTTATTTCACATTGCGCCCACGACCCGCCACCGCGAGGTGAAAACCCGCCAGATTCAATATTGATTTTGTTTTGAATTCAATGGCAAATCCCCCAAACCACCTCAACCCACTACCCTCCAATCCCCACCTCACCCCAATCCACCCATTCTCTAGTCGCTCATTTAATCTTTTTTTTTTTCATTAACCCTTTCATTCCATTGGGCTTTGCTTGTAGAATAGAATCCCAAGACGTGACCTAGATTCACCGGCGCTATCTGTGTGTGTTACGCGGTCTGACGTGGCGTGGCGGCGGCGGGCGGCGGGTTACGGGCACGGTGCGGGGAGCCTGGCCGCCTCCACCCGCCTGGATCCCGCCAACAAGACACGGCCGTGGGCGGGCGATGAGTCGCTCGACCCGGGGATCAGGATCCCCGCTCTGCCACTCCCGCCTAACATTCAGCCTCACATCCCGCCTAACATTCAGCCTAACCCTGACGTGAACACGGCGCCATCACCGTGTCCCTTCAAGCCTAATTTAGGCCGACCGCACCCGATTGAGCTTGATTGGTTTGCGCTGATCGTTCCCCACCCCCCCCAACACACCCCACCCGCCCCCTCATGTCCATCCCTATTTACCCGCTGCCCTTGTGCGTGCGCGACTATGGCTTCCCCTTCCCCAAAGCCCAGAGAAGCACTGTGGCTTATGAAACAATAGATCCTTTTCCACAAACCGGTGTCGCACCGTATCTTCTTGGTTATGCAATGCAAGCAGCCAAAGAAGCATGTGGCAACGTATTCTTTAGCATTGTGTCACTTGATTGTATGAACTTAATATGTTTATAATACAAGTTTAGACTACAGAGAGAATACAGGGATTGCATCGTATTCTATGAGGGGCTATCGATAAAGTATGTACGCAGAATTTCTTTAAAAATTTGGATCCCACCCCCCATCCTCTACCAATCTTGTACGCAATAGAACAATGAAGGAGCATACGCAAAATTTCCAAAATATGTAACCCAATCTTCCTCTGAGCGTTTGTACTTTATGGATGGCTCCATGGTAATATATTCCAGCTTTAATAAGGTGGGTTAACCGTGATGCATTCTATGGTATATCCCAGTTTTAATTGTATGGGTTAAACATGTATATATCGCGTGGCTTATGAAACAATCGCCGTTGACGTACTGCGGAGGGGTAATTAGTGGTCGTGGGAGCGTGGCGGCCCGCTACGCTGCCCAGTGACGGGCCGAGGGCGCGCCAGGCCCGGGGAGATGGACGTGATGCGTATTGACGTGCGGAATAATAAACAGCGCCCATTGTGTCCCGGCCGTGTGTGGCGTTTTATTATGTGGCTCGCGCCCGCTAAGCCCGCCGATAACTCCCTTTATATCCGGTGTGGTGCTAACTCGCGGGGCCTCCACCTCACACCTCACACCTCCCTCACCACCGCCGCCATGTTGGAATCCATATCCACTCTAAAACCATACAATGTTGTGATAACACAATGAGCCTACATCATCTAGTACATGAGAGGGGTTATATGATCTATGACATGACCTTCGTGAACTATGAATTGGAATTGCAACTTCATGTAGCATGTGTCTTACTGTATGTGTCATTGAGTGAGGCCTTGGATAGGGGAATCTAGGAGGGAGAATAAGGAGGGAGAGGTACGCGAAAGAAAGGGTCTGAATCTCAGTTGAGACCTATTTGGTAATGCTCTCTGGTTGAGTAAGAGACCGCCTCTCGTGTGTTCCCTCTGACGGCCTCCGGGGGAGCGGGCGCCGGGAAACAAACCCCGTAATAGAGACACGGGGCACCGTACACAAAATACATGTATACTCCAGCGACCCTCTAGTTTCCACAGGAATGCACATGATACCCAACATCATGTTTCATGTCGAGGATATCACATACAACATACAATAATATAGGCAGTTCCTTTTCTATCTCAGGATGAACAATGGGGGGATAATACGACCATATATATGATGTTTACCTTAAATACCCTTACCATAAGGGTATATATTAAGCAGGTATAGGGTTCGGTGAGTGAATAATGCCCGGTAGAGTGTGTCAAGTGCTCATCCATGCATGGTGGTTATATCCTTCAGGGGACTACACCCGTGGTGGACATGGGCGCTGACCTAACGGCCCATTCACACAGCATTATTGACCGTTCACGGCGGGCTGGAGGCGGCAGGATATCGCGTGAGGGTCACTGTCACCCACCCCCTCACGACGCCGCCATCTTAGTGCGACGAGCAGCTCACCATCTGGTTGTTGTCACTGACCATGCATGCTGCACCCCCTTCCTTCTTCCCTACAACCCTCCCAACGGGTAGCCTCCTGCATGCACGCACCCACATGTATGCGCGCCCAATGTGCCGCGGTCATACACGCGAACGTGCAATGCACATGCAGCACGTATACATAGACACGTCCACCACCAAGACCCGGTGTTTGTATGGTTACAGGAAGCATTCATTATTTCCCTCCGGGCGGGGAGTGTCCGGGGGAGGAGGATTCCTCCGGTCGATGATGACGGGAGGTGAGGCCTGTCACTCCGGGAGGAGGAGGGGCCGTGCTTTACCGTGCTGCAGTCACACGGGGGCCGGGCGGGCGCGACCGGCGGCGGCGGGGCCAGCACGAGGAGAAGCCGGGGAGAGGACTGATCAATGATTGTCGACCGTGTCATCCGTCAAGCCATCCCTGACTCGCCTTGTCCGTTCACCCTCCGGTCTTCATTATAACCCTGGAGTGATGACCACCCCGCTTACTCACCCACACCCACACCCCCCCCCCCCTACACATCCCACACCCACAGCAATCCTCCAGCACACCACGTGGAGGAGTTTCCCCCCGACGCCGCAAGAGGAAGGAACCTGGCCCGGGATGGAGACAGATGTGGCTGTAATTGCTGTAATGTTGGCTAATGTCATCGGCGGCGGCCGGAGCCTGGTCAAATTGACACAAAGTCGTTCTTCAAGTGTGCACGAAGGCCTCCCCTACGACCCATGCTCCGAGGGCAGGATTACAAATAGATATTGTGATTTAATATGTTGGGGATGGGTAGTTGAGGGGTGTGTGTAGGTGGTGGTTAGGCGCGTGGCTCTATTTGTTTGTATGTGTGTGTGTGTGTATGTGTGTCTGGGGGGGACGCGCGGTGACTGGCCGAGGAACGCCGGGTGGACGCCCATGCACATACGCCACCTAGCGTGAGTTGGAGGCGACGCCGGCGGCCGGCAAAACGGACCTATCTCATTGATTTCATTGTCTCCGGGAGTGAGTCAAGGGGGTCGGTGGCCCTTATCCGCCACTCCAGTACAAACCACACACAGTCCACAGCCACCCTCAGTCACCCACCTCCAGGGCGGCTAACCAACTCCAGCCATCTGTAGATAGATAGATAGATCCCTGTTCTAGCTTCCATGCCTTCATCAGTTCCCTTGGTTTTCCCGGCACCATGCAATGTAGACCACTGCTCTCATTTTCCCCCTAATTAATCACAACTCGACATGGTTTTTTTTTAAACCTTGCTCTCGGTGGCTTGTTTGCATGTGGCCCGTAATTAGCCTTATTTTCTGCGCCGAGGTGAATATTTAAGGCGAGGTAGAACGTAAGGTGCGCTAAGCATTAATGTTGCAGCGTATGCTCTATTTTCAAATGGTAGAATGGACACTCGCCCTATTAATTAATCAAACATTATAGTATCCCTTCACCATTCATAAACATGCTAACCTCATTGAGTATTGACAAGAGATGTTATCTAACCTATCCTGAATAGAACTGATTGTAATACCCCTGAATGGGTATACAAGTGCCTATCTTTTAGTAAAAAGAAAAATATCTCCAACTCTACCGATTGCAGTGTAAAAATGCATGTATTTTTCTTTTTCTCCAACCCCCGAATCTCCCTCTCTAAAGACCCGTTCTGATTGTCTGTAAATTGCGGTCTGCAGGCTTTGTGGCATCATGTTATGATCAAGGTGGTCGGTCGGTGGTGGGGGTAAGTGAGTGAGGGAGGCGTGTTTTTGTGGCAAGCTGATTGATTCTGCGGAGACGGAACCTAGAGCAGCTCAAGGGCTATTCATTGCCGTCCCCGCGAGTCGCATTAAGACAGTTAGCGTGCTTGCAGCTCCGAGGGACGGGAGCCCAACGTCGGCGGCCCCGGCCTCGGACCCATCAGCGCCCGGTCTGTTTACCCTCCCCCTCCTCCGACCACAACAAATGGCTTTCAATTCAAGCCGGCTCTTAATACGGGCATAATAAACCAATATCATGTCCCGTGTTGTAGCCTAGCCTAGCACTGGCGGGAGCTGCTCGGGGGAACATTGGTTTGCATGGCTGAGCCGCTCATAGTGCATGTCTCGAGGCTGACACAGATTCTTGAAGTATAAGTTGTAAGCTGGCGTACAATGTTTTTACCCGTTTCTTACCTAAATAGAGCTCATTTAGTAGACACTGCCCTCTATTGTAATATGATATTCATTTCTAAGAAGCTCCCCACATACACTTCAATCGCTATCTGTTATACTAGCTTTGAGTGTTCTCTAACGCTGCAGTGGTTCGTAATCACATGCTGTAGTAGTAGGATGTAAACAGATATGAGTCATCGCTACTAAAATGTGCAGTTAAAACACCTCTAGCAGGTTTTTTTTCTTTCTCATGCATGTCTTTTATAGGCTAATAATGTTTGTCTCCATGGTCCGCATGTAGGACATGACCCACATGCTGAAGCCATTGAATGTGTCCTTCTTTAAAAAAAAGTCAGGAGGGGAATATAGGACGGACAACCGCCCCGTTCTCGTCATGCCCTCCATATCTATATATAAAGTATGTATATACAACAGCGTGTGCACTGTACCATGTTTCATAAGTAACCCTGGCCACGTGTGTCGCAAACAGTAAAAGAATACAATCATCAAGGCTTTGATCCAATCGCCCTCCCATCACCAGATTTCTGCAAAGTGTGCAAACAGGGAAAAGGAGGAAGTGGCGTGAGCGGAAGGGAACCATCACCAAATTTTCAGTGAGGCAGTCTAGAACTGACAAGAAGTTGTGTCCCAGGCAAAACCAGATGGTGGAAACCCTGTGTAATGGGTGTGTGGATGTGTGTGTTGTACAGTAAGGAAGTTAGTGAACACATGCTTCTGATTTCATTCAACCTCGAGAAAAAGGCATGGGCCTAGAGTGTGTCAATATGGCCTCCTGTTGGATAATATGCTTTCAGGCCACTGGGGCCTGAGTACAAGGGTCGGGAGTCGCCTTATTGACAAGCCATGAGCCATGTGGTAGGCAAGGTATTAATTGTATTATTAATTACTGTAATGGTGCAGAGGAGGACATAATGTAGTCAAAAGCTGCCAATTATTGCTTATATGTTATTGCCGAGGCATGCATTGTCTACATCTGCAGATAAAAAAGCAAGCATTGTCTAACAGGAAAAGAGGTTTCGGAGAGCCAGGTATCCTCTAGATGCGGGGAGGGGTGCTTAGTAGTAGTAGTAGTAGTAGTACAACTGGAGGTTGTAAACGTACGAGGCAGGGAAACGATCGCCGTGGGATCAAGGTCCCTAGGATCCCCTACGCCTTATGAGTACTGAGAATTCCATCATCATTATTATCAGTGTTATTACAGAGTGGTCAGCTATGTAATGGTCTGAGCAGGAGACACAAAAAAAATATAAATGGAAATCTATGGTGTCAGCGGGTAGTTTAGCAAATATTTACCTTGGCTCGAGATTTCATCCAAGTGTCCCCCTGTCTTGGGTCTACGGTCTGGATAAAACCAAAGATATATGAATCAATTATGTGCACGGTGAGGCACAGACACACAGGGCGCCTTACAAGATACTGACCATTCTAGACCACCTCATCTTTCTGTATAGACTTCGCTACATACCTTGAATTCCAAGGAAAGATTATATTTAAGCTGCAATTACAATTGACGCTTAGAAATACCAACTTACTAGTAGATAATTCATGGTTGTATGTATATATGTATACAGTTCTCCGTTAACCATATAAAATCTGCAAGAGATATCCGCGCCTCAAATATACAGACTCAATGATGGCAATTCAATTGTCACTCAAACTGGGACACCTGCCAACAAAAGCATGAACATTTTCCGAAGCCTTGACACAATATAAGCATCTGCATTGGTGATGCTCCTATGAACGTTGTATAGCTAACCCCTGGCCTTATGTCGAAGGGCTACTACTACTCATTGATTGTCCTGTCAAGTTGTATAGTGTCGCTTGATGCTGCCAATGGTCCGGTCTTCTGTTGTGGCATGCACCCGGCCCCGGAGGGTGTGGTTTGGGAGTAGGGGGTATCAAGGAATCGACACACGCCTTAACACATTGTAAGAAGCACTAAAGACATCGCCAATGTTCCACGCGGATTTAAGCCATGGACACGGGGCTGAGCTGGTAGTAAATGCCGGACAGAGAGGACCTGCTCAAATCAGGTGAACGTGAGCTGGGTAAAAAAAAGCATGGGTTCTAAATTGACACAGCACCGCCGACCAATAGAAAATCAATACTGACAGGCAGCGGATAGCACTGATATTTGTGATTATATTCTATTGAAGGACTATCTCCCCGGTGATCAATAAATAGGGGGGGCCCTCATCCCTCACTCGCAGGTGTTATCCCCTACTGGGGTTTAAACCCCAAACAAGTGCCACCGATAACCCCAAAACGTTAATATGTTATTGTGTAACACCCGCCCGCTATTCACCTATCCATCACACTCCCCCACTGTACTAGTCATTACCCCACTTCCCCCATGTTTTCAATTTTCCCAGAGGCTAAAATTTGAAAGCTGCTATGCTGGTATTTCAATTGGTGAAAAGGGATGAATATTTGATTAGCGCCGATTGATTTTCCATGGCACTCGCTGGGCCTAATGATGTATCATTTGGTGGCAACATGGGCTGAAGCTCACGCCAACTCGCCCCACTCCCATGCTCACGTTGTGTCAACAGTGGCTTCCGCAGGACAAGGGCACCCTCCCAGGTCTTCCCCCTCAGGCCCCCGTGATTTTTGTCACCACCCAAAACACGTAAGATAATAAACTGTCTACAGAGGGAATAACATAATGTCAGGTGTTTTTAATGTAGTGCTATCGTCTATACCCCTCATACAAGGAAGCCACATATGGCATGAAATGGAAAGTTGGTCCAAGGACTATTACGTATTTCTGCGGGATGTTGCCCGGGTTCTTTGTATTGTTTCATGTGTTGTTTTGGTATGGGATGGTGTAAGGAAGGTGGGACCCATCGCTCGCTGTCAGTTCTTGAGAGACACTGAGCAATGCGTGTGTTTTGTGTGAAGGGTTTGGGTTGGCAAGCGTCAACATGAATAATTATTTGCATGGTGACCTGGGCCTTGCCAACCGCAATGTATGAGAATTCCAATGAAAGCGGTGTTAACAATGGGTCCAGGAAAACTGTCTCTGGCAGAGTCACAAGATTGTGTCAGGAGAAGGCATTGATTACGCCAGCGCCAATAGGGCCCCTCCCCCCTCTTTCTCCCCAGCACAAAACACAACAATACAAATAACAACAAAGAGAAGCCAAATCGTCAGCTTCGACACATCTTCCTGTCTGTGTGCGCGTGTATAGATGCTACTCACCTGAACTGAATAGAACGATGGCTTTCAAACAACTATACTCGGCCGAGTCCACGTGCAAAGCTTTGAGTTTTTCCACTTGTTCCTGGAAGATGCGTATATGGTCCATGAAGGCCACCACCCGGTCGGCAGCCATGGGCGAAGCGTGGAGTCCCGCGGCGGCCAACAGAGGGGCCACGTGCAGCGGCATGGAGCACTGCGCGGCATTCAGCACAAACAGTTCCGACCAGGCGAGCCGCAGCAAGGCTACCTGGTCCGTTACCTGCAAGTCCGGGAAAAAGGGAATATTCCGTGCCCACTCCACAGCCGAGAAGAGAAGGCGAGCGGCTAGTTCACAGATATTCTCTATTCCCATGATGTTGTTGGGCTGCATACATTGTCCGTATCTGGAGGTCGGGTACGGCTCTGCCCGGAGCAGCATGCTGATGAAGCTGCTCAGATAGGTATGTCCATTGAGAGGGTCGGCACCGTTGGTCAGCATCTGTCCTGGGAAGCCTGGATGCTGCGTCGGCGGAATGCGACCCCGTTGAACAGCTGAAACAGACAGAACACGGAACATGGTTGAGAAGCGGCGGAAACGCAATTCCGTAGGGTCGACGGCAGGGGCGTGGGTCGGGGCGGGGTCGGCGGCGGCGGCGGCGGCGGCGGCGGCGGCGCAGGCCCCGGACACGTCCACGGCAAGGGCCATGCCCGTCGTGTCGGTGTAGACGGCCGAACCGTTGGCCGTAATGGGCGCCGTTGTGACTGCCGCCCGGAGCCCTGCCAAGGAGGAAGAGGAGACCGGGCTTCCCCCGGAGGAGGATGAGGGAGAGGTGGCTGAAGTGATGGTGGTGCTTGTAGCACTGATGGTGTTGGGCATACATGGAGAAACGCACTGGCTCATGATGGTAATGGCAGCAGCAACAATTCCCAGCCAAGCAACCTTGAGATTTCCCAACTAAACAGTCTCTGTATAGATCCCAGTATCCCTGTCTCATTCACTCAGCCCAAGCTGCGGCCATACAATACATTCACTAGAGTCTATATAGGGTCACTATAACAGTGACCTTTTGGTCCTGTGTCCACTAAGGGCCCGCGAGGTGAGGTGGGTGGCCGGCTGGTTAGCAGGGCAAGCAGCCACACGAAACACAGGAGCAGAGCAGCCCCCCTTGACGGTATCCCTCGCTCCCACGGTGTCCCAGCCTCCATGCAGCACGCCCAGAGGTGCCGAGTCTCTAACATGCCTCGCCAACGGATGGAGCGCGACGGGCCGAATCACACACTATATCCCGCTCCTCATCAACCATCTGCTGATGCTGCTCTTGCTAATGCGGCTATTACATCACCATATCGTAGAGCCTGCTATACCAACGCCACCACCACCATCTCCTCCTCCTCCAGCAGGAGGAAGATGTAGAGCCCTGCCCACACCTCCCCCGTCCTACCCCCTCCTCCCCCCGCCCGCCTCCCCACCAGCTAGCACGTCGACTTAAGCCGTGCAAGGACTTAAACTCCCTCCTGCTGATCGTCAAAGGCCCATGGGCGTGCATGGAAAATGACAACAATACGCACCCTAGTCGCCGATGTGGTGCTGCTTATCGCTACTGCTGGCGCTGCTGCGGTTGTTGCTACCACGCCTTCTGCCACGAGAACTAGTACTACACCGCATGATCGTCCCCCATCGCCATGTGGTCCCCACCAAGCAGACTCATTGCCAGATTATTACTGTTTACCTCAATGGTGACTGCAGGACAAGGGACAGTCAAGGGGTCATACAGAAACCCCCCTCCTCACTTTATCTGCCCCCCTCCAGGGTGTCCTCCAGTGAATACACAACAATCATACAATGTCAACTACCCCTAGAGCTGTACTGCTCCAGGTTAAGATCACCAGGTCACGCACTATTGGACAGATACAGCAATAGTACCAGAAAAATAATGCCAGGTATTTTTTTCTCTCTAAAATCTCAAATCAGTTGTGAGTGAAGTCTTTGATTGCCAGAATCAGAGGGAATCCAAGCACTTTTATGTACACTCTCACTCATCTAGGATACAATGATGATAGGAAATTAAATTTGTTTTTGTGTTCAGCCCCTGGCTAGCCAGTGGAGACTCCCTGCTGACCCTGAAATAGACAAACTCACCGAAAGACGTACCTTCCCTCCGCATGCCCATCTTGAGACATTTCTTGAGCCTGCAGTACTGGCACTGATTGCGATGATGTTGGTCAATCGGGCAGCTTCTGTTTCCCCGACATGTGTACGTCAGATTCCGCCTCACTGACCGCTTGAAGAAGCTCTTGCATCCTTCACACGTGAACTGGCCGTAATGTTTACCCGAACTTTTGTCGCCACACACCACGCACTCTATGTGCGCCGTCTTGGAGTCCGGTGACCCCGAGTTGGTCGTGGTCGTCGACGGTGTGGTGGTGACCGGGGGCTGTTGTTGGGATCCCGGGGTCTGTGGCGGTCCCACCGGCTGAGGAGGAGTGGCCACGGTGCCGTTGAGGTCGTCGCCGTGGCCGCCCCAGCTGGTCGGGCCGCTCGGCTGACTGACAGGCGTCGGCATGGCCATGGTATCAGGGGAGTAAAACAGTGCGTTTGGTGCACGCGCCAACGCTGTAGGTTTATGCGGCAACTCCAACACAACAACAAACCACACCCGGGTTGGGGGTTAGGTAGGATCCACTGGGGGACACTGAGAGTAGTAGTAGTAGTAGTAGTAGTAGTAGTAGCAGTACTAGTGACTGCGCGTGGTGCAACTCGATGCGTCCTGTCTGCTGTCACGGCCCAAACTAAGAGGTTATCGGCAGTGAGCGGACGCCTAAGTTCAGCGAGCTGGGCTGGCTGGCAGGCGGTGGGCGGCGCGAAGAACTAACACGGTGTCATCCGCTCCAGTGGTAAGTGTACACAGCAGGGACTAGTCCAACTGGCCGCACGGGAGGCACATGAACCTGTGTGTACGACCGCTGCGCTGTCCGAGCGCCGAGTGGTGGAGGGCGCCGTGGAGGCTGGCTAGTAGTCCGCATGCAGGGGCCACCCGCGCTCGCTGCTCTCCGCTCTGTCCAGTGATGGCAAGCCCAATGGAGGACACGGGAGCGCTAACCCGTCGACTCGTCCCTCCCCTGTTCGCACACGGGCCTCCGTACTAACCACGTATATCCCCCAAACAGTCCAGATTGTGGACACACACCGCATGCAACTGGCGTGGCACCCGTGCTCCGTAATTCTTTAAGAGAGAATGCCCGGGCTACGCTGAAAGCACTCTATATGTTTTGAACTCTGACACTGCCCGCGAAACTGCCCGATTGCCATGGCAACCGCTTCCTTATATGGAAGTGGATGTCATGTGGGTTCAAGGAAGCTATTAGATAGCGACAATCGGGCCCGGCTGGTCACGGCCGGGAGCCGGGGAGGGCAGCACGGGCTGCGCCAGGCGAGGCTTCCCATTGGCTGGCCGCGTCATTTATTATCGCCGACCTAGCTGTCAATATGCGGCGCAGATATTCCTACGCCCATGTTTACATTCGCGTGGCGCCGGGGTCACGCCGAGCCCGACCAATGACTGGCCAGGCGCCCCGCATCTCATCTCGCCGTCCCCCGCCCCAGAGGGCGCCCGTTGCTTCTACCCAGTCACTTACGACGCCCAGTACAACTCGCCGCTCTGGCCATACGCACGCTGTGATTTTTATTGAATTCCTCGCGGGCAGCCTAGGGATGCCTCCTGCTTCAGTCGGAGTCTCACCGCCGCCGCTGCCACACACACGGCCACCGCTACCACCCTACCGCCCGCCCTGCCACCCGGTACACAGGCAGGAGGGTAGCGGGGTCTTCCCCTCCCCTCCTATCCCCCACCCACACTCCCTGCACGTTGCCCCGGCTTCTATGTTGGATACTGCCGCTACACGGAGAGACAGAGAGACCTGCCAACCCCTCCCTCCTGGCCACCACCGTGTGTCACACGCGCGCGACCCGCCAAACTAAAAAAAAACCTGTGTTGTGACCCCTAAAACCGCTGGCCAGACCACATGGTCCGTGCTCCCTCTTCATCACCAGCGGATCGTGTCCCCGGAAAACTTTAACCTCTGATCCTCAGCTCGACCTCTACACCGTGTGTGAGTGAGAGAGAGAGAAGGGGGAGCCTAGCGGAGTGCTTGCTACCTGGTATCACTGTGTCAGCTAGAAATAGATAAGTAGGCCGACCTACGCTTAGCCTCTGCGTGCCCTGGTTAAGCAGTAGAGGTTATACTCGAGGTCTGAGTCGTCCTACGGTGGCTGGGCTGACGTGTGGGGCTGGTGGGTGGTGATGTAAGGCTAGGACCGAGGCATAGATACATTGGCTTTATTCTGGGGGCTTGCATGTTGACGATTGACCAGCTGGGGACGGACATCAGTGGTGGTGGGCATGGCTTTCCTCGGGTGCTTGTTTTTGCTCTGTTGTCCCCGGCTGCTCGGGGCAGACTGGCGTTGTGGCCGGCGCTGACCGGATTCCTGCTCCTCCTCCTCCTCCCGGCCCTCCCCCCTCCCCCTCCCCGCCTGCGCCCCCTCCCTCCCCCTCGCGCCGGCCCCACCCCCTCCCACCGGGTGATTTTCATAACTCCTCCTCGGGCCGCTCCATGCAAATGTCACTAGTTAATTATCCATCAGGTCGGCGGACATTATGCGCGCCCGGCCTCGCCTACTCCGACCTCTCGTGCGGCCTCTGACCTCGGCTGACCCCGGCGAGGTCAGCTGTGCCATATCGCTCGGCGCCGCGGCTGCGTAATACTACGTCACGCGGCACCCGGCGCGGCGCGGGCGGCATTACCGCGCGTTACGTCGGCGGCGGCCGAGCCCGTGCAGGCGGGCGGGCGGCACGGAGCCGGTATAGCACGGTGGGCTTCCCGCGGCTCACATTACACGCTCCGCCGCGCCGCTGTCGGACCCATGCTGGCCGGAGGAGACCGGAGCCCCGGGCAAAGCCCCCGTAAACCCCGACCACATGTTTCCCCACTTTAAAACCCCGTACTCCAAGGCTGTGGAGCATGGATGGACGTCTGACATTTTAGTGGCCTGTGTTTATTAATAAAAGATTGCGCTGAGGCATGGGGGGAGGCCGTGGCGTATATACCTGGGTAAAGGTGGAGGTCTCCAGGCTCAGGGCCCCGTAGTTATCATGGGTCAGGCCACGTATGACCTCACCTGTTATTTCACTTTCTTCACAAGGGGAGGGATCGTTGGAGGATAAATAAACACTTTATTATAACACTGGCGTATGCCTTTAGCCCTCTTAAGAAAATCAATGTCTCCGTTGACATGAAAGAGTCACTGTCAATGAAAGGCAGGTCAGCCAGACTGTCAAAAACATGCAGGTTGTGAACAGGGACAGGTCAGGTGTTATAGGCGCCTCACTCCCGTCCCCGGACCCCCCTATAAGCTATCTTGTCTTCATGTTCACCCAAGCGTTACAACTGCCTGTCTCGAGCCCAGGGCCCGGTTCACCTTCAGCCCGTAGCCGCAGTTGACACACACGCTGGCCCGTAGTGACACCTCGCCATACGAGGTTGTTGTGTGTGTGTGTTTTTTTAAACAGATCCGGTCATAGCATGTCCCCTATACACCTCGGCCATCACTGTACACCTCTACAGACTGGTGCTACGGCGTGGGGGTTAGAACAAAATGTCTGTGTTGCCGGGCACGGAGCCCCTGGTCGCCCAGACACTGACAAGATTGATCGCCTAGCAGTGTCTACCTAGGTCGCGCCCTTCGAACCTGGGCGTGGCCTAGCGCCTGCTTATCATAATCGCACCGCGCGCGCTGATTGGTCGGCGCCGCCAGCGCTCTTCCATTTAGCGGCAGTGCCCCCTGCTCGCTAGCATTCCTGTGTGTACGTGTAGTAGGACGGGCCTTGGTACGCTCACTGGGCCCGGCTGGAGGCCTTGCCGCCGCCGCCACCAATTGACTACTAGACCGTTCAGCGTAGACACCTGATTGTGCAGCATATGGAGTGCACCTGTATCTACAGCAGTATCCCCAACAGGCCCTGGGCGCGGCTGTCAGGGGCTGGGATAGCAGCCATCGCGGATAGCAGCACAGATAACGGTCTGCAGCCTCTACGGACAGCAGTCACATGGAGCGCAGCTTCCACTGCACCTTGAGGGAGGACTCCGACCCGCCCACCCCCCACAACGTGTGTGCGTGGCTGCTTCAGCTGATGCGTGTGTGTTGGAGCTGGACAATGCTAGCACAGAGGGAGACTAACACTGTAGAGCTATACTATACACTGAGAGGCCCTCCAGGGGTACCTCCAGGGGTACCTCCAGGGTGTCTATCACCTGTATAATTGTAGGACACGTTGGCTAAGTCACACAGGGACCAATGGTGGGTCGACTGTTTACTGTTGTCGCTCACGTGCATACTGTCACGCTGTCAGCCTCTCAGTAACGTGCACGGCCGTATGCACGTGGCTTCGTGGGGTGACACTTCCATCTCGCTCCCATAGAACCTGGTCTTTGACCCGGTCTTGGACCTGGTCTGGGACCAGAGATGGCCTTGGGTAGTGTTGGTGTCATAGCAGGGTCTGCTGACTTACCGACAATTCCCTATACTACTCACTAATTACTGTGATGCAATGTTACCCGCTGCTGGCCACCCGTAAGTAGTATAGTGAAGTGAACTCTCTAGTTCACACTTCACTCCGGGAGACCGAAACAAAGCTTTACGAACACCAACGAGTATAGAGAATACTCGTTGCATACACAGACATGTCTATATGTGTACAGCTATAGATATATATGTATATATATATACATGTATACATATATATATATCTGAATATATACATATATATGTATATATACATGTATGTATGTATGTATGTATGTATGTATATATATATATATATATATATATATATATATATATATAATTTATATACATATGAATGTGTATGTGTGTAGGTAGGTAGGTATGAGAGATGCATTGATTTATAAATACATATATATGGAAGAGAAGGAAGAAGAAAAAGAAGCAGAAGAAGAAGAAGAAGAAGAATGATATAAACATTGAGAAATATAATGATATCAGACGGCACAATATTAGTTATGAATCATAGAAAGATTTCTGTTCAAGGAATTCCCCAATTAAACACACTTTCTTCTTTGGGATGTAAAACAGTTTAATGGTGGCCGTGTATAAAATGCAAGACACAAAATGCTTTACGCCTGATCGTTCGTATTCTCTATTGTTCCGCCTTCTGGGCCATGGCGCACAATTGAGATGAACATTTCTTACAGCAAGGGACAAAGGTTACCAGTGTGAAAATAAAAGCTACATTAACAATGTGTATATCACACTACACTGAACCTCTTTGCCTTCAAGAGCTAATTCGGAGCTTTTGATCTGGTGGGAGTGACCCATTACAAACCAATGGCCGTGACATTGTTTCATTCAGCCAGTCACACAATAATTACAGCCGCCATGTGAGTATGAAAAGAATGGGGGTTTGTCCTTGTCGCAGAGCAGCGTTTAACAATCGCTTCCCGTCTCCGAGGTGGGTAAAGAATGAGGCCAGGGCTCGCTCTATGTAGCCAGTCGTGCCGAACACTTTACCACCCCCCCTTCAGATGTCAGTGGTGCAGAGAGGGTAGGGGTGCTAATGGTGCTGGTGGTGAAGCTGGCTACGCTGGTGGTAAGTGGAGGAGCAATGGCGATGGTATAACGGGAGGGCCCGGAAAGGTTGGACTTCTGAAAGTTAAGAAGATAGATTTATCTCAGACCTGGTATTTTTGTACCATAGGTTTAACATTAGGAACTCCTTCTCCATGCCCCTATGAGTATTACAGTCCGTTCTCCATGGTCTACATCCTGGGCGTCGCCCATTCTCTTAGTGTGTACAGGACCTATTGGCTGAATATATATATATATATATGCCCATAACATTCTGCATGTATATATATTTAGGGTTTGTGGTAGATAAATCTTTAACCTAGAGAGTATTGAATAATGAGTAATGCCTATCTCTCCATTTGCAATAATCTAGAGTGCATCATTATAGTAAAAAGGATGTATCATTAGTAAAATAATTGAGAATTTCAGAAGAATTCTCCGGTATTATATTCTTTCATTCCCACCCCGTTTTCGAATAAGAAAACATATCTGACCATAACTCATTACATATCTATACATGCACTTTGTCATGTTGACACAATGTTTGAAATTTCCCTCACAGTAATGCAGTACAAACTCATTGGATATCTAAGCATGAACACCACATATATATGCATATATGCAAGAGGGGGAAAATACTGAAAAAAGTAAATCTAGATCTAAAAAAACCGTTTTGGGAATCATTTTATACGCGCGCGTTTGTAGCGCGTTACAGTACGCGCGCGTTAGCCTACGCGCGCGTAGTGGGCGACACCCTACCTGGCAGGCGGTGGCGGTGCGTGCCGCGCGGTTTGCAACACAATAAGGTGTGCGGAAATGAGAGGGTGCTGCGGGCAGGGGGCGGGGGCTGCGGTGAGCGCGACACCATCATGTCTGATGTCGGGGAGGGGAGGGGCGGGCGTCGTCTGCCGCAGACGATCAAATGATCAAGTGATTTCTCCCCTCAATCCTGCCCCATCTTTCCCTGCCGCTGTGTGCTGCAAGTGTGTAGTCGTAATGTGTATAACAGCGCCAGATGATATCTAGGTAGGCCCTATTTAGAACACAAATCAGGGGTCACTTTGCTTGTTTTGTTTATATAGAGATCAATATTATGATGATTTTACAATAGAATATATATATAGAAATTATAAAAAGTTGCTTATCATGATAGGATGATCTCAAAGTTATAGAAAACATTGCCAACCTAAAAAAAAATGGGAGTCACCCTTCCCGTTTTTGATTTAGAGATCCATATTATGATAATATGGAAGAATATATAGAAAAGTAGTTTTTTCTGTCTTTTTTGTCTTTTTCTGTAAACTTTCACAGAATATAGCAAATGTGGAGTACTGCACACTTATATTTTAAAAATCATAGGTCACCACTGTGTGTTGCAAGAAAGAACAGTGTGTAGTCGTTATGTGTATAACATTGCCAGCTGGACTCTTTACTTCTCCTTATAAAGCATTACAATTTGATTAATGAATTCATATAGTAGGCCCATATCAGTGTTTTATGAATATTGTTGATTCTCCAATCTCATTCTTAAGTTCATGAATTCCAAGATTTTCTTGGAGTCACGAGATGTCCGTATGATATTCTGAGTTGTTTTGAAAGCAAGAAGATTTTTCGTGGTTATGCAGTAGTACTGGGACTCAAACCACGACTTGTATCCAAACTTTTATTTTAAACTCCAGCCCACACTTTCACCCACCTACTACAAAATTGATTCTCTTAAAAAAACACAATAGGTGGCGATATTGGCAGTACTACGGTAGATATATATTTGATTAGCTTTTTTTGCGAATCATGTTTCCCATTTATATGATTAGTTATCTAATGTGTATCATTCCAAAGCCTAATTCGGTACTGCCGACGAAAAACCCACCAATAATTCTCACATAAGGCTACAAAGACAATACACACAAATATGAGAAAATCCCCAACGGAAATGATATGCAACTACTTTTTACCCCCTCCCCCTCCCCATCCTTTGCGCACACACACTGTAGATATATACATATTATATATAATACTTAAAATATTCATATTAATGACGTATGAAATTGTATGTCATGTTAACTCCGTTACTCACCACTACTTTTTATTGAAGTGGGGACGAATAAATAAGAAAAAGAAAACAACCAACTAAGATATATAAGTATGAGGTCCATATTCCAATCTCATGATCATTATGAAAAGGGGTAAAAATAATCAAATGATCGCCCGCGTGGTCGACCAAACTTCAAAGAGGGTGAATTGAATTGTGGGCGGACCTCAGAGAGACTGGGCTCACTTTTAACTACATCCACGCCACGGCGGCGAGCCTGGGGTTATACACGAGGTCTATGAATTCCAAGATGCTTACCAATCCTCCGGGGGCCTGAAAATGCCGCCACATTAACATCTATATAGACCGGGCCGGGGCTATGTAATATCGTCCCCCCGCCACCGTCCCGCCCCCGGCACCACCCCGGCTCGGCGAGAGGCCGCCAACGATTGCAAGTCTTCAAAAAAGTGATTTAAGATTGCCTCGGGTGGGCCTTGCTTACGCAATACGGCCGTCACCGTACTTTTCATGCAATTAAACAGGCCCTGGAGGGAACACAGGAGGAGAGGCTGCGCCGGGCGGGCCTCCACGGTCCCGCTGTGATCTGTCAGAGAGAATCAGTTCACTCACACTCCGCTCATTATACGCCACACTGGAGGTAGACATTGGGGTGTGTCTGTCCGGGGGAGGAGGAGTTGGGGTTGGGGTGGGAGGGGTATCTGCACCGGTTGTTGAGATTCCATGCCACATGTTCCTCTCTACAACAGCAGGTACTACATGCTGTGAACATGCAGAATGTTATGGGTAAAGTTTGAATTTTTAGATGCATGTTAGGACTGGTTTATGAATGCCCTCAGCTCACAGCTATATGTTGTCTTTTTTCAGGATAGTTTTTATTTTGGATAATCTCACTACGGAGGGTAGCCCTGATTTCAGTAGGCTCAAGGGCCAGTATTTCAGTAGGTTGTGGTTTCATTATATATATACTTTAGATCCATCTTGTTATTTTGATATTAACACATATTGACACCTATGGCAATATTCTTGTCAATGGGTTGATCTTGATTTGGTTAAAGTTGGCAACTAAATTGTCATTTCTACAAATCAATGTGCGAATATCTCACTTTTACTGACCCGTTCATCACTGAGCGACGGAAAGTGAGGAAAAGAATATTCATACGTCTCTGCGTACTACGGGACTCGTTGAGACAATGAAAATTGGCGTTTTTAATGAGTTGCAGGTATATATAATAATGAGGAGACAAAGCGAATGTGGCTAAATTACGTCTATTCCTTGTTTTGGTCAAAAATATTTCCCTCGCTCTACAAACTCGTTGAATATTTCCGACCAAAACAACTCGGAACATATTCAACTCAGTCACACTAACCATGTCTACATTTATTATTTATCTGTAAAGAAAATGAGTCTCTGAGGGTTACTCTTTTGTCATATACATCACTGTTGAGTCAAAACAGTGTCGGATTTTAGCAGCACGGGGCTCGTTACACGGAAATCAGTGTCCGCCCATTGCGTCTGTTTGAGCAGCTCAGAGAGGGACCTTGAATGACTCAGCCCGTTGTAAATGAAGGCACGAGATCCTTAATTAATGTCCCTACACGCTGCACGCAGCGCCCGCCAGTTCACGCGTGTGTATGTCAACTCTACAGCGTGACACACGCTCAGGGTAGGCTCTGTGACGCCGATATGATAACCGTAAAATCAAATCAAGCCCTGGTTATCTAAGGTTTTATTTGTATACGGATCAGCAAAGATGGGTGATCCGTAAAGATACATCATGATTTACGATAGCGTGGGAGATTATTGACCACATAAAGGATTACCCTCATCCAGGTGATCTGCCTGCCCTGCTTCTGCAACCTGAACTCCCATGCTCCAGCCCCACCCTGCCCTGACGACCCCAACCCACCCACCCACCCACCCTCCCTCCCACCTACTCCTCATTTAACCCTGTAGTTATGCTATGATGTCTGGAGGCATTCCCAGGCATAGTTCACAGTGATGCCTTGAGGCATTCCCGGGCGTAGTAAGCTATGATGCATTAAGGCATCATTTCGAAACATTAAGTACTTGCTATGTTTTTTTTTCTATGAAATAATTAGGATATTTCGATAATATTTTTCCAATATACGAAAAACTATATTTTAGTGAACATCCTTTCAATTATATAACATCCTAATTATTTTGGATTCCCATGGAGGTGTGATATAATGACTGTCACTGTGGATATTGTGAAATGTGCCAGTGTGTGAAAATGATACTGCAGCAGTGTGTTTTCAGTCTGTGTTTTTGGTGCCATGCAGCGTAGTGAAAGGGTTAACACACACACACACACGCGCGCGCGCCCACGTGCATTGAGACCAGTGAGGCGGCAGGCCACTGGCCCCTGGATCCGGGAAGGGCTCACCGGCCACGAGTGCACGTAACACGGGCTGAACCTTGCATGCACCGCACGTGCATGCCCGCTGGTCACTGGGCGCACACAGGATAGGGGGGGGGGAGGCAGTGTCTGGGAGTAGGAGGAGGAGGTGGAGTAGCAGCAGGAGGAGGAGGGGACGGGTGTGTAGGCAGGGAGTAAGGTAAACACAGCGTGAAGGTACCTCTTAACCTTTACACAGCTCGCGTCCAAATACCATGCATAATTAAACTTTCACCGCCGAAAGAAGAAACGACTGAGAGCTGTGGTAGATCCACCGGGAGGCTGCTGGCGAGCTACATAATTAATACAGACAGGCCCAGATCTCGGTGCTCTGGAGCAGCTGTTGTGCTTGTAATGCACTCATATCTACTGGGGATAGCACATTCCTTCAAGCGCATAGTGGATTTCCCGTAGAGGATATGGTGCAGGGTTAAGAACTTGTTATCATTGGGGTCCTGTAATCTATATTATCATATACCTATGTTCGAATGTCTATTAAATACTGCCCGCTGCTAGGGGTGCAGTAATAATAATGTTCGTGCCCGCTGTGACTGCGACTTTGTATGTCAATAAAAAGGCAGTTTTTTTCACCAATTAAAGGTATATAGGCTAATAATAAGGAAAAGTCCTCACTGTGGATGAAACGCTTCTCGTTCTCGGTCAGTCTTTGATTTCATACTGCCTGACGCCTATGGCGTCAGGCAGTATGAAATCAAAGACTGACCGAGAACAGGAACCGTTTCGACCACAGTAAGGACGTTTCCTAATATTATGTCACCCCGGTGTTTTTCTCCATAGGCTTAACGTTTGAAACTCATACTCCACGGCGATGAAGGTATTGTACTTAATACCCGATGGCTAATTGCGTGAGTTATTTTATTTGTCAATTATGTTTCTGGTCATGTATATGGGGGTGAGATAAAATTAGAAACCCACTTCATGAAAATAACTTGGTCCGCACTCATCTTTGATTGGCCGTTACATAATTCACTCAGCTTCGCTTTGTGAATTACTCCGCAGTCAAACTCAGTGGAGTACGGACCAAGTTATAATCATCTCATGAGTTTCCTTCTAATCATCATATACCTATGGGCGTATCACTTACACATAATGACTGCTGTTACCCATGACGTATATATGGCCATACGTCACACTGAGACGTACGGGATATGAAATCACGTGACTAGCTAAAATTTTACTATTTTAGGTATGTAATGATACGTTTGATATTGTCTAATATACTGACACTGGCTGACTGCTTTTATACGTCAAAATACAAATTAAATATATCTCTCTGCCCTCGGCGTTGGGAAATATCTGATTGGTATTTTCACCGCGTATTTTGACGAACGGAGATAGCAAGACGGTTTACTCATATAATATAACAGAAACGTATTGATGCCATCTGAATATGAGAGTAATTGGGAAGACAGTTAAACATAAACATAAAATGAGAGAAACATTATTTCAACAAAATATGGATAGGGAGTGTGTAAATGAGATAGCGAAGCACCCTCAGACCACAGTTTTCCGATGCCTCACTTAAAATCTTGGCTTATGACGCATAAATGCATTGCCAGTGCATGTCGAGAGATACGCCAACCTGAAGCCTGCTAATTATCGCCAGGCATGGCATGTTAGATAAACAGCCTGGGACACACCACCACCCCCAATCACCCCACTAAGACACGCACCCAGAGGCCATGAATGGAGTCTGGGAGACTTGAATGAGCACTAGGGACCATGTCTAGTTGAGAAGATCGCATAAACCGATAGAGCATTTAGAGACTAGGAGAAAATATTATGTTCATCATTGATGAATGAGCGTGCAATTATATATGAATAACAATTAACAGGTTTTAGTTAAACTTAAACTATGGATAGTTGGCATATTTTTTGCTCACTGTGATTCGTAAACCTCACAATCCCATGGGGATTTATTAGTATATAGTCACTTCTGGAGAGAAAAAGATTTTGGATTGTTTTCTGTAACCCACTTTTACCCAGTCAACTTACCATTTCTGCAGCTGCCTCTCTAGGATCCAAACACATCAAGCACCTGTGGGTCTAGGTATTTGGGTTTTGAGTGATTGGTCATGGTCAGTTGCCTGTTCTGTTCTCAATATCACAGTGAATAGCACACAGATAGTGAAGGGATAGTTTGTATGCAGTACCCAAAAATCTATATGGATCCATCTAACCTCTAAATGATGTATTTAGCGCATGCAAGCACACTCTAAAAATACGGGTAAGTAAAGGTAGGCTTGAAGAGTTGTTAAAATCTAAGGAAGATGAATCATGTATATTTACAATTCCCGAAAGAAGCCAGCAGGACAATGGGACCTGAAGGAAGCCATGTATGCAATAAGAGATCTATAAGTATGTGTTAAAGCTATCAGATTTGATTAAGCCAAGGAGATAAGGACCAAGGGACAATGTAATAATGGGACTACAAGAAAAAGGAAAAGGAAGCCACAAACATATGCTGAATGCTATCTGAATCTTGAAGAAACATGAAGGAAGCCATTGTACCTTTGGGGTGGCAAGGGAACTCCGCAAGAAGCAATGAAAACACGCAGGATGCCATGAGAAGTGTAGTGTGGAAGAAGCCACCTTTTCCCTCGGCCAGAGTCTCATTGAAAAATATGTGTCGGTGTAATGTGGTGTTTCCACCTGCAGACTATGACTACCGATTATTGCATTTAGCACTGCCGACCGACTATGTGACTCTTTGTGCAATAATCGTCAGGTGGAAACAAAAAGATTCTACGATTTTTAATTCCAACATGACACAATATAGAACCAACGACTGACATTTCAAGCCACCAACAAAATCAAACCCATGTTAAATTAATCAGAGGTGGCAACCCAAAATCAGTCAGTGATCACTTCCATTTCCATCTTAAAACTGCATCTTTTCTCCACGCCACTAATTTCTATGTTAATTCAGGTAGGGTTAATATTCAGGCTTGTCAGGTCTTATACATATTGACTAATTAGTGCGATCATTGGTTGAAACAGAGTGAGTACTTTTAGGGTTAATGATTATTAGCACAGACAAATTCTGAAGGAGGACCACCGATCGACTTTTGTACAGGGTGCACGTAATCGGTGAAGTTTTCGTCGGCAGGTGGAAACACGGAATAAGACGGGTAAACATGGCTCCAGCGACAGTGGCGCATGTTGTGTGTTAGTTATACGTAGTACAACGCTGTATATCCGCTAGCACTCCCTACACACGTTGTACTTAAGGACATAAGCAAATTTTGGGATTCTTTGGGAACCAAATTGGGTCGCATAATAAGGAAGTGGCATAAAATAAAAAACAGTTAAATTCAACAACTAACATCATAACCTTCAGTCTCACATCATATGAGCAGCAGATGTTTCCTTTTTTTATTATTATTAAATCCTCCTTTGAACTCCTGAATGGGACAGCTCCTCAACCAACCATCCGCCATTTTGAAAACTTGATTTTGAATTGAGCTGATTTCCAGCGATCATGTAAGTCTTAAACTTTGCCTATGACCTCAAGTCCGACTCTAGTGAGGTAGGAACAGAGTCACACTACGTCTGACAAGTTGTGCGTGTGCTGTGTGATCTGTGGGTGGTGTGTGTGGGATGTCTGGAGGGGTTGTCGTGTGTCTGTGTGTGTCTGTGAGGTGCGTAGTGTGTGTACCACGCCCCAATACGCCACTGGCATTTGATGCACCTCCGGGCAGTTAACCCGGAGGCGAGGCAAGAAGAGAAAACAACCTCCAGGGCGTAGAAAAGGGGTCCTATCCTCCCCACCCCCACCCGCCCCCTAGGACACCCCCCCCCCCCCCCACTACACACACACACTACAGTTAGGCCCGGTGTCCACCTACCAAGATATGGCTCCGATATAGTGTACGATACACCTCCCGATAAAAAATCAAAATCGCGTCGGAAGGTCCCCTAATATCAGGGCAGTTGACCACGTTTCTGCGATTAGACACCGATTAAATACCCAATACAATGCGTAGTGGATTGGCATGTCTGGATATATGTCTACGATTTTGCACCTTCTCGATATGTCTCCGATATTTGCTTTTTGTACCGGCGCCATATCGGTAGGTCTAAATTTCTATCGTAGTAGGTCAGGTGGACACCAAGCCTTACTCACATACAAAGGACTCTTGGGTCAAGACGGGGGGATCTCACGTGTTCAGGGGGTGTGGATGACGAGATGTGAACATGGATTCATGTCTACATCTGGCCTTTTTCTTTTAATAGATAAACTTTTACGACGTACAATACTCGCTCAGTCAACAAATGTACAGAGTCAGGACAAGTATTACAACATCGATAACGTGCACCCTATTCAAGTTTACAGTCAGAGCTGGCATCCCAATAAGTTTGAAAAGCTTAGTAATTCACACAGCTACTACGCCGTGTGAATTTCGTAGCGATTCAAATGAGATGGGATTGAGCTCTGACTGTAAATGTTCATAGGGTTTCTGAATTTATCTCACCTAACACAATGACCAGTTGGCTAACTTTTATGACATAATCTCCCATTGAGTATTTTATCTAAATACTCCATAGGCATTGAGTATGAGTTCGAAATGTTAAGTCAATAGGGGAAAAGTACCAGGGATGAGATAAATGATAAAACGAAGATAGCCTCGGGTGTAGGGGTCTCGAGGTACTTAGGCGTTAATACCATGTGGGTGTAAGTAGTATAAGGATATGACACTTTGTTCATGGTTCACTGCGTCAATGATGCAATACGCTTCAATTAGGTTTAACAATGGTAAAATAAGCGCAATATCCGAAGGTGTCTTCTGAAATGACATATAAAACACGGTCTTCGCAAAAAAAAAAAACGCTAAATGATGAAAAATAAGACGCTAAATGATGAAAAACATGTAAACGTAGATTTATTCACGTAAAGAGGTGTGGCCTTTGAGAAGAATCTTACAATGATTTTAGATTGCCATCAGGCTGTTCGCTATTAAGGACACGTCGATGGAGAAAGCATTGAAGCGGAGTGTTTTGTGTAAAGCGCTCGTCTCTCCGTCTTTGGTAAGGGGCGCTCTTGGTCTTGAATGGCCGGACGTCGATAGCCCGCCGACATATAGTAACCCCGGTAGTAACCCCTGGCCCCGGCCCGTCACCCCGACCTCTGCCCGCCCCCCTGCCGCCCTACCCCCACCTCTACACACGTCCCCCGGCCCCACCCCGCCATGCCGCCCTATCACCAAGATAAACAGCCACTCGACACCGCCCTCCGCATGCGTTATGGCGCACCTGTCGGTGGAGGGCACGTTTGAAGATGACTACCGTCCATGCACACCAAGTCCCTTTGACGTAGTGCTATATTGATTAGACAGGTTGATATTAACCACAGGGATGCAGTGTATAGTGATCATCCTTAAAACAGAATATCGTTCATTAATCACACACTAAATAGTACTGCAGCTCATGATGAAAAAGGGCTCTATTTTAGGATTTACCTCGCGCGTCAATTTACCAAATTGAAAGCTAAAAAAAATTCCTGTTTGAATCAATTTCATAAGGGGTCAGATTTTTTGTGATATTTTTGTAATTTCAGTTTCCATGTAAAAAGGATCATTAATAGTACCATTATCTCCGATACTATTCATACACATACAGCATAACTAGAACATCTTCAAACTCGTATGAGACATTCATAGGAAAGAGTGTCAATATTTTCTCTGACCTACTTCCTTAAAAAGCAGCAGACTCCCGAGGGATGAGCGTGTCGTGCGGCCATCTTGCATAATATTACGAAAGGTCAGCGGGCGGCGCGCGTGTGGAGGCGGCAGTACCGCGCGCCGTGCCGCCCGCCGGGCCCGCCGCGCCGACCCGCGCCGCGCCCGCCGGGGTCGGGGTCGCGGGGTCGGCGGCGGCGGCGGCGGCGCCCGGTGCCAGGGGTCGGCGGGGGGACGTGGCGGGGCGGCGCGGGTCAGGGCGCGCGGGCGGCCGTGTCGTAACCTGGTCACCGGTAGATTATACCCTGACAATGTAACTAAGGACCCTCGTGGAGACTGGCAAAACGATGGCTTTTCCCAACAGCATTCCACCAGCATATAGGTGTGTGTGTATACAAAGGACATATTGCTTTAACATACCTCCTTTTTTAGAATATGATGTCATCAGTTATTTAAGAGAACTATATCTTCAGTATAACTTTTGAAGCTATATACATTGTTTCATTGTAGTCATAGAGCTATCATTGATTCTGGTCAGTTATTTTCACGATCACTCCTAAAGCATGTTATACATTTCATACACCATTAACACATATTGCATTACCATATCTCTTCTTTTAGAATATGATGCTATTAGTCATAGAACTGTGTCTTCAGTATTACCTTTGAAACCAAGTACATTGTTTCATTGTGTCACAGACTTGTTATTCATTCTGGTTAGTTCTATACACAATCACCCCCAAACATGTTATATATTTCATACAACATAAATTGAATAGATTTGCGTTTCTTTATTACAGTTTCTCATTTGATGAAAACTGCAATTGTGATTTCACCTGTAAACATACAACTCTTTTTTTGCCCTTTCCTCTATCCCGACATACCAATACACTATCATCAGCTGGTGTATTTAAGAAGCAAATGGTATGTAGCTTATTAATGAATGAGCGTGCAATTGTAATTATAATTATAATTAAAAGGTTTGGGATGCATTTAGGCTATGGATAGTTTTCTGTAACCCATTTGCGACCAGTCAACTTGCCATTTCTGCAACTACCTGAGTCTAGGATCCAAACATGTCAAGCACCAGTGGGTCAATGAGGTAATTCGGTCTCAAGTGATTGGTCATGGTCAGCTGGGCCTGCCTCTAAGTCCCTAAAGCCGGAGACACACCAAGCGAAATATGCAGCGAACACAAAATGGCGTGTATATGTGCTATAATACAATATCTCACCTGATTATTGCTTTCAAGATGTTGAATTATCGGTGGGAGATATTGCTATGAAAAAATATCTCACAAACATGCTATTTTGTATTGGCGATTCCAGAGATCGCCGCCTTGACTCGCTTGGTGTGTCCCCGGCATGAGACACTGGCCCTCTGCTCTTTTCACAATATCACAGCAAATAGCACACAGATAGTGTAGGGATATTTATTGCAGCATCTGACTGTTTTAACCTTTAGGCAGCGTATATACCCTGAGCACGCTCAAATAAGGACACATAAAAGACCGGGGTATTCATAGAACTGGAGTAGACATCAATATTGTGCATAGCTCATAATACTGTTTTTGTCGCAGCCCCCAGAAAGCCTCCTCTGCCACACCATGCATCAGGACAGGTTATGTTACACGGAGGAGACCGGCCCCAGCCCGGGGTCGTTGCCGGGCCCTGACCTCATACATCACCGCCCAGCAGTAAGGACCCGCTCCCTGGTGTTAGAGACCTCCTGGGTGTGCCCATTAAGGTGTCGAGTCTACTAATGAGGCGGATTTATATGCCGCGCCAGGGCGGGTGGATTAACCCCGGCCCCTGGGCAGCCCTGGAGTTGTGTGTGTGTGGAGAGGAGGGAGACAACCTCGTGGTCATCCCCACCTGAGCTGCGGTATCCTCCAGTGTTGATAAACAGTGGAGTGTTTACATGAGACAGTCAGGGACACTACCTTATACAGCGATTCTGTACGCACACACAGCATAACAGTTATCATTATGTCTGATCTCACCCCTGGTATTTTTCCCCATAGACTTACCATTATGAAGTAATACTCAACGGCCATGGAGTATTCAAAAGAAATAGGGGAGTGAGGTCACCAATGTATCAAGCCAGTCTGGCCCGCAATATGAACTGTTGGTATTAATGCATTATCTCACCCCTGGTATTTTTCCACATATATTTAACTTTTGGAATTCATACTTCATGCCCATGGAGTATTTAGAAAAAAAGACTCCATTGGGGGATTATGTCACAAATGTTAGCCAATTAGTCAATGTGAGGGGTGAGATGAATTCAGAACCTTATTCAAGTTTACAGTCAGAGCTTGATCTCATCTCGTTTTTATATTGCTGTGTAAGATTTTATACTGAATTACGTAGTGATTCAAACAAAATTTCAAATACTCCATGGGCGGTGAGTATGACTTCCCAATGGAAGGTCTATGGGGGAACATACCAGGGGTGAGATAAAATACCAATACCCTGACTCAAACATAAGCTTAAACAATGGAAACAAAAAATGAAAATAACAACAACAACAACAACAAGAATGTCCCCAGTAATCGAGACTTTTTATAAAACCATAAGAACAACGACGAAAAAGGACAATTTCTTTTACAAACATAGGCTTAAACAGTAAACCTAAGATATATAAATGGTATGTAGTCTGATCAATCAAATCTGAGAAAGACTAGCATCAAAGGGAAGCTCCAGACATCTGTTAAGATAAACTAGGCGAATTCCCTACACACTTACCAAAGTATCCTATTCTACAGAGAGTATATCCTTTAGTTCTTCTCAGAGGGTGACTCTTCAGTCTGAGGCCGATGGCTCATCATTCTCTCCTTTCTCACCTGTGATGATTTTATCTTCGCTCTGTGCGTGTGTCCCTGAATACTCGGCCTTCCAATTTCAAAAGGCAACATTATGCTAATTTATTGGCGTACGCAGCAAAGCCGCTACCTTCCCTCCGATGTGACCGCTATATATATATATAGAAGGTAAAAGAGGATATCTAACCATAGGATTTTTGTTCTTCTTAATTTCACTGCACATTAAAGAAGAAACCAACAAGTTTTGGTCAAAGTTGTCGTTCTTCACGAGATGGATGCGGAGTCATATGAACGAGGCGAGAGCCGAGTGAATATCAGGTAGCATTCAAACGAGTTCGAGAACGATTTCTTTGACCAAAACGAGTTGCTTTCTGTATTCATCTCATCCCTGTACACACTAAAAGAATGAATGACTCAAAGAATGGATGAATGACGAAAAGAATGGATGATACACAGGATATAGACCATTGAGAACAGACTGCAATACTCGTAGGGGCATGGAGAACGAGTTCCCAATGTCAAGCCTATGGGACAAAAATACCAGGGGTGTGATGAAAGGTAGTACACCATTGACCTCTGCCAAGGCAGGTATTCTGGCCAATTGTTTAAACAGCATGTAGATATGACGGAAACAATCCTTGTCATTGCGTTGTATGATACAGGTGTGTAATAACTTATAAGTGGGTAATCATAAGTGAGTATGCGGGATTATATACACAATATCAACTGGTTTCAGATACAAACAGCTTTAGTCTCTGAGGATACGGTATGCTTTATCTAAGAGGACACGAACAATGTATGATCTATCTTAGAGGATACTGACAGTAATGTCCACTGTATGATCTTAGAGGATACTGACAGTAGTGTTCACTGTATGATCTTAGAGGATACTGACAGTAATGTCCACTGTATGATCTTAGAGGATACTGACAGTAGTGTTCATTGTATGATCTTAGAGGATACTGACAGTAATGTCCACTGTATGATCTTAGAGGATACTGACAGTAGTGTTCACTGTATGATCTTAGAGGATACTGACAGCAATGTCCACTGTATGATCTTTGAGGATACTGACAGTAATGTCCACTGTATGATCTTAGAGGATACTGACGGTAGTGTTCACTGTATGATCTTAGAGGATACTGACAGTAATGTCCCCTGTATGATCTTAGAGGATACTGACAGTAGTGTTCACTGTATGATCTTAGAGGATACTGACAGTAATGTCCCCTGTATAATCTTAGAGGATACTGACAGTAATGTCCACTGTATGATCTTAGAGGATACTGACAGTAATGTCCCCTGTATAATCTTAGAGGATACTGACAGCCTGGTCCCGGGTCATGGCCATGCACATGAGCAGCTCCTTGTATTATGAGCCGGCGGCATTGATTAAATACGAGTCGCTCACATCCCGCTCCATTCCGCTCACACTCCACCTACTTATCCCAATGCTCGCCAACTCCAACACAATTCCCCGCATCTATCAAAACCCTGCCTGCTCAGTAATTGGCATTGTGGCGGTCGGGTTCTGCCTGAAGTGTGCTGGGCCCCGGGCCGGGTGGCGAGTACGGTGTTATATGTTCCCTGACTGCGGACACCCACCACCCCCCATCCTTAGCCCTTCTTCTCACACTCTAATCACTGCCCATTGTCTCTGCAGGCGGCGATTAGCAGTTGCAAGGTACAATTACCAACCCTCTTTTGTCCAGCAAAATGTAATTCGTGTAGCCGTGAAGCTGGGATTGCTGGGAATCAATACTCCCGCAATCCAATTTGACACAGAGTTTTCACTTTTAGAATGTAACCACGTTAAAACGGTATAAATGTCGGTGGTGCTAAATGAGAGCATTGTTTGCCTCTTTTCTGCTGCCTGCGTCGCCACTAAGGGACCCCTGTACCGCCCTTAATTATCGCCCGGCCACTGAGATTGTAATCTAAAGACTCCTATTTTGTTATCCCAAACCCCTCTGCTTCCCCCCTTCCAGCGGGAAGCCACTTTCTTCCACCAAGTGCTGTGCTGAAAGAAGCCACTTGAAAAGCAATGAATGTGACGATTTCAACACCTAGAGTGAGAGCTATCATGTGGCGCCAGTTCTATGGCATTTCTTTATTAAGCATACATACTTCTGCTTACACATTTATATATACTTTCATTATCCACCTTAAACATAGTTTCCATAGAATAGCAGCATGGATATATATTCCTGGAGCCTACGGATATATGTTGCATGCTCCCGGGCTGCAAAAGCCGGCCGAAAAATAGTGCGAATGAAAATATAGTGCATACTAAAAAGAACTAAATATGGGTCTCCCGCCTGTCAGGAAAAGGTGGATAATAAATACAATATAGACTGGTTTCAGATAAGAGCGGTTGAAAGGTCCTCGGAGTTGCCTCTGTTCAATATCCTCGCATGCGCTCGGATATTGCTACGCATCAATCACTGGACCGTAAGTATCTAAAACCAGTCCATATTGTCTACATACTGGCTCAGATCTTTACAACTTTAAACTATCAATTCAGGTTCATTTATCTGCTGAAAGCAAAGATGCCTGAATTACCAAATCTGAATTACATTGCCTTTCTGTTCAAAACGCTTTACAGCCCTACATATCTTTCTCCCATCTTCTGCACACCATTAGGAACAGCATTACCTGAATGAAATATCATAGAGGAAAATATTTGACTCGAATTGATCAAATGAATTTGAAACTAGAGCCAAGCATAACCGAGGCACTACATGATTGCTAGATTGGCAGGATTCACGAAACCGAGTTTTCATATCGGCCTGGGGCTCGTTTAATAATCTAGCATGTACTTGAAGACCCTTTTCTGTATGCCATAGAGACCCAGATACGATGTGGGTTGACTTTATTCAACACTTCTGGAAGGCCATATAGACGGCTAAGACTGTCTTAGCGAACGAACCTAAATACTATGAAACGTTAATGCTTGTACGAGATATAGACTAGGGACCATCCATAAAGCACGTACACATTGAGAGGATGGTTGTGGGGAGGTAAAACATTTTAGAAATTTTGCGTATGCCCCTTCTTTGTTCTATTGCGTACAATACTGGGAGGAGGGGGGTCAGAAAGGTCAGAAATTTCAGAAATTCTGTGTACGTACTTTATGGATGGCCCCCTACGGTCTACATATGTACAATCCTAGATTATTCCGCGAGCCCCTGCTGGTCTCATTCTATAGAGGGTGAGAGGTGGTCTTTGGCCGGAGAGGGTGAGTGGGCATCTCTAGGCGCGGTACACGCGATAAGGTCAGCGTGGGGCATGCCCTCCCGGCCCCGCCTCACCCCGTCTCCGGTGCATCGATCCGCTACACCTGGAGACGGTCAATACCTGGACAGGTAGGCGCGGAGACCGAGCCCGGGCTGTCAACTCCAGCGTACTTATATAGAACGTCCTCACCATGCTCTACAAGCTATAAAACGAGATGACAATTTACGGTTTATACGGAACGAGGCGTTTACGTCGAGTTCCTTATAAACTTATATATATATATATAAACTTCTCATCCCAAGTACCATAAAAATAATCAAGCCCCGCCTAAGCACCGAAAGCATGGTAGGTCGTTCTATATTTATCATATACCCGAAATTGATTAAAATTATTGATTTGATTTAGTCTAACAATAAATATTTTAGTCAACGCGTATGGGGAAGTGTTCCGTATTTTGCTGTACGGAACATTGTTCCGTACGGTATTTTTACGTTATATAGAAAAATGGTGCATATTTACAGTATATACGGCATGGGTATGTAGTACCACCTGACGACTAAATATCCACCGATTATTAGGTCATAAGGTCCGTTTCCATTGGCAGACGAAAACGGCGGAGATTTTTTGAGTTACCCAGAAAGTTTGTCGGTGGTGCCACTGACTGTGCGTCAGTATAAAGAAATCGGTGAGGGTTTTTTTTTGTTTTTACTCAGTGACCAAGCTTTCACTCAGTGGTGGGTGGTGCCACAATGCATAATCTAAGCAGAAAAAGTTGTGGGCCATTTCACGAGCTGGGTCGTTTCCATTGACCAATTGTGGGTCAGTAGTGCCAAAAGTCTGTGGGTGGTTCCTGACTGTAGATCGGTGACAGGAAATCGGCCAATGGAAATGGGAAAACAGTGTTTTCACCTGCCAACTAAAAACCCACCGATAATTTTCACGCTGTACAAAAGTCGGTTGATGGTTCGCCCTGTGAAAGGTTGTTTGTACATAATAAGTGACGTGCACTTTGAAAATGCAGTGGATGCTTGCCGTCTTTCGGTAGTAAAATGCTGAGCATCACCGATTAATTCAATGTGCTTTGATTTTGTTGGTGGGTGAAGAAATCGGTCGGTGGTGCCATATATCATAAGGCAGGGGAGAAAAATTGTTAACCATATATATTTCCAACTGACGATTATTGCACTAAATTTGTTGCATAATCGGTCGGCGGTGTGAAATGCCATAATCGGTGGTCATAATCGGCAGGTGAAAACGGCGCATAAAAAGTACATATTGGCCCTTGTAGATTGCCTATAGATGTATAGCGACTAGGACATGATAAGATCCTACGTTTTGTTATCAAGTTTCAGGCTTATTTTTTCTACAATCTATCACCATTAGTAAATAAGCGATGAGAATCAGGCAGTACATCACAATCAAACAAGGGGCGGTCCCTGACTACAGAAAGCAGTAGACAGCAATGTGTAAGGAGAGTTCAGCGAGGTTCACTAATAAGGTCATTGATTACATTGAAATACAAAAAATACGATCACCCCTCAATGTTGCCTCGTTCATATCACTCCGCATGAAAGTCGTGAAGAATAACGGCTTTGACAAGAACTAGTTGGTTTCTTCTTCATTATCTCACCCCAGGTATTTTTTCTCCATAGACATAACATTGGAAACTCGTATCCAACGCCCATTAGATATTTAGGAAAAATATCCAATGGGGGATTATGTCAAGAATGTAAGCCCATTAGTCAATGTGAAGGGTGAGATAAATTCAGAAACCTATTCAAGTTTAGGGTCAGAGCTCGATCCCCATCTCGTTTAAATCGCTACATAATTCACGCGGCTTTTCCCTGTGAATTGCTACGCGATTTCACTTTTCTATGTCATGTACCACAGATTGTTCCACAGGCTCCCCATACTCTTAAAATACGCTCATTTAATACTATTTACTAAAAACCCAAATGAACAGTGTACATTTAATTTCACATCAATAGAAATCCTGCATTGTTGATCGACATCTAGATCCATCTACATGCTGAGTCAATATTCAGGTGTTAAAATATTGAAAGTCCCTCGCCGTGTACATGGATAGCAGGTTATCAGTCTACGACAGGTGTTATCTGGGGTGGGGGTCGCTCAATACCGGTCCGTGAACCCTCCCCCTTGGCCGTGCCACCAATGACATCAGACTGATTCTACACTGTTTACAAACCGTCTCAATGTTTCGGCCGGGCAAACACGACTAGATATCCACTATCCACCATTGTGTGCCCCTCATCTGATCCCTTGCCTTTTTCATCGCTGTTTGAACAGCATAACCCAGTCTTGAAATTGTTTGGAAATTGGAGCATTTCCGCGATCAATCGACCTGGGGGTGTGAGGGTCGTGTCATTTCACCTTTTGTTTTGCCCCCCTTTTCTGCCTGACTAGGGCCGGCAACCTGACCCTGGAGGCCGAGTGTAGTGTGTCCCTTGCAGGGAGGACAAGGGCAAGATGACCAAAGCAATGTCATAGTGGGATCAAAGCGGGCGGGGCGCGGGCGGGCGCGGGAGGGGTGGCCCCTCATCTCACCCCCGGTCGATGAAGTTGACAAGACCGTAAAAGCCAGCAGGTCCTATTGATTGCAGGTTCAATACTGGGGCATGCCATTTAGTCCTAGACCGATTGCACAAGCACAGCATGGCAAGGCTTTAATGGTCGGTGTCTGCAGTCGTTGCTCGTTTTCATTTCCAGTGAGAAGCAAAGAAAATTAACCATGAGATCATGATCATAGATCTATTATGTCATCGACATCAGTGCGAATTCTGTTTTTTTGCCTGTCGTATCTAATGTGGTATCATAAAGATTTGTTTATTGTATGGTCTAATATTTATATATATATATATATATAGTTTATTATCATAAATCGGTGGGCGAATGTCTTATTTATATGCCCTAGCAGTATAGATTTCATTCGTCCATGCAGTGGCGTACTATTAGGAAACGTCCTTACTGTGGACAAAATGGTTCCTGTTCGAGGTCAGTCTTTGATATCATACCGCCTGACGCCATAGGCGGAAGGCAGTATGAAATCAAAGACTGAACGAGAACGAGAAACGTTTCGCCTACAGTGAGGACGTTTGCTTATTATTACATACCTTAAATCGATGAAAAAACGTAATTTTGATGAATTATTAAGTCACACTCACAGTGGGCACGAACATTACTGCACCCCTAGCAGCGGGCAGTATTTCATAGACATTCGCACACAGGTATATAATAATATAACTAATACTACCCTCTCTACCACGTGACCAGCAGGGTTGACATTCGTAAAGTGATGTGTCATTTTGGTGGTCGAAAGTTCATGACATCATAAGTACAAAAATGATGTTTTAATTAAATCCCATTATGTAATAGTAAGGAGGCATGGTGATTGTGACTGAATTCTATCTGTTCCTCGATATTTTGGGCGGAAAGACTTATCTCGTTCTTCGAACTTGGTGAGTATTTCCAACCAAAATATCTCTGAACAGATTCCATTCAGGTACACTAACCCTGTCTCCTAATAAAATATATTATGTAGTATAAGAGTAACAGAAGTAATAAGTACGATAGCGACTATCTATCTTGACTATTTGTACTTCTTCAATCTTAAACAACGGTGTATATATATATGTATTATATATATATATATATATAATATATATGTATATATATATATATATATGTATATATATATATATATGTATATATATATATGTATATATATATACGTATGAATTATGACGTTGGTAATAGAATTTGATATTGGGAATCGACTTTTAGCTTTCACAGGAGATCGACCGAAGCAAACTATAAGGACAAGGCTGTAACCCGCAATACACGGTTCTGAGCTGCTCCGAGCTGCTCAGTAATCGCTCCTAGTCAATGGATCCTAGCAGAGCACCTCTCATCACCGTCTGTCTCCATCTGTATTAAAAGGTAACTGGTTACAATCAATGATTGCCTTTATCTATCACCATGTACGCAATCTATTATCCATCCGTCAGAAGGTTGGCGAGAGGAGCTTTTTTACCCTGGTGAAATCGCGATAGGGTTGGCATAGTTTTTTATATAGGAGAACGTTACTATAACTGCTTGCAATGGTCTGTAACTAGTGTTCAATGAAAACATTCAGAGGAGAAGGATAAGCTGCTATTATGAGCAGGGATAAGAGTAGGTAGGGATTTGTCAGCATGCAAGTCGGTCAGTCAACTCGACTTGGCTAAGTCCAATACACATCTACCGATTTCGGAATATTGATGTACCTTTGTTGGCGACAAAGGAACGGTAATTTGTCTCAGGCGAGACATCCTAACAGAGTCGGCCCCAGTCGGTAGATGTAGGACAGCTAAGCAAGGGTCAGCCAACGATTAGTAAAACCCCCTCCTTGAGATGTTCTTTTGTCGCTGACAAGTTCTCGTTCAGTGTTCCTATCATGTTTATCAACATGTTGATAAATCCAGTCGCCGACAACAGAACGTTGGTAAAAGGCCCCTGCTTGAGTGGCCGACTTGGGCCGAGGGGTTAGATAATTCACCTGACTCCTATACGATTTGGGAACTAATTGTTTAACGCTGAATCGGAAGATGTATATTAGGCTTCAGTCGGTGAACTTTTTGCAGGCAAAATCAAGGAAGGTGTCCGAGATGTGTTCTTTTGTTGCCGCTAAAAGGAACATCCATATTCCAAAATCGATAGATGTGCATTGGACTTTTGGATGTCTTGCCTGAGACAAAGTACTGTGCCTTTCTCGCCGATAAAGGAACATCCATGTTCCGAAATCATTAAGTGGGATTCACACAATGGGATTCATGTACCTTACAGGGTGTTTTTCTGAGACAAATCCTGCTGAGATTCTGTACTCGAACACAATTTCTTCGTCTATATTATAGGAATTCATTTCCCTGAGACATGTTTTCCTCCCTGTAATTGTTAAAGACATTTCCCCCTAAAAAGGAACAAAATCGCATGAGATTTTTAGCCCTGTGAGGTACATGAATCCCATCGTGTGAATCCCACTTGAGATGTGCATTGGACTTATGCCTTGCCTGAGACAAAGTACTGTCCCTTTGTCGCCGATAAAGGAACCTCCATGTTCAGAAATCGTTAGATGTGCATTGGACTTTTGGATGTCTTGCCTGAGACAAAGTACTGTGCCTTTGTCGCCGATAAAGGAACATCCATGTTCAGAAATCGTTAGATGTGCATTGGACTTACTGACTGCAGGAGTGAGTGGTGTAGTGTCTCTCCTCTGTCCACCCGATCTGCACACCTACTGAGCCCGCCCAGCCTGCGGGTCAATAAGCCCGCCCTGCCCCTTCACCCGCGGCCACACAACCGGTGGCAGAGGTGAAGAGCCCCAGCAACCGCCACCGATTGACTGAGGTGAGGCCGGCAACTGTTTAATGCAGCACTCCCGGGGTTGGATATGTTTACTGTATGCCTCCAGTGAAATACAGTGAACTGCTCCTGGGGTGGCAATAAAATAAGGCTTGGCAACCAATACCTGTGTGTTATGAAGCGTTGGGTGGCTTTGAGGAGTGCTTTGTTAGAGGAATATATATGAGGGAATATAGAATATTGGAAAAAAAACGCTAATATTTTCACTGGCGCGAATATCCCGGTTGTGCCTGGCTCAACGTGGCGTTGTGTGAGGGTGTGGTTGGGGTGGGGGGTAGGGGTGGTTGTTTGGGGGTGTGGTGGCTAGAGAGGGGTACATCGCCCCCGACCACTCCCCACAACCCCTCACGACACCCGATAGGCTTGGTAGGCGCCGTCAAAGTACCCCGCGGCTCACCTGACGTCGGTGCCATGGATTGCCAATAGCCACCGACGTGTCCCAGCCCCAGGTCATCCCCAGACGATAACGACGACGATAAAGCCACGCGAGACTCCGCGAGACCACACGAGATAACACGAGAAGACGAGATCTCGGGTCCTCGGCGGTTCGCGATCGTCGACGACGATGCATCGACCATGCACGCAAATGGTGGCTGCTCCAACCTCTTGAAAGCAATGCCTGCAGCTTGCTGGTCACTCGATGGCGATGAAGAGGGTGAGCAGCGCGGCAGTGTTTGCCCTGGGGAGTGGCGCAGTGTTGGTTGGGTGTCAGGTACTGAGTATTGTCCACACGGTCCCCGGATGGGGTAGGGTGGGGCTGCTGGTGTTATGGTTCCTGGAATGGGGAAATACAAATCTAGATTCCAATCCAAATACAAGAATTCATCCAAAATATTGTATTTTACACAACCATTGCTTCCACAAATAATACATATTTTTCTTGAATAGCAGCATTTATTGACATCAAGAGGATTCAATTACAATGGGATATCAATGATATCGTTTCTGCAAGATGTTAAAGGAAAATAATATATTTATTATTGATACTGGAATAAAATCGCTTCTGTTGTCTCTCAACGTATTTAGAAAAAAAAATCGATGGGGTTGTGTGTCAACAGCTTTCCTAGTTATACAAAGACAGACTTCTGTATATTTCTTAGATTCGCGATATACGATATCGCGCCTCCAAAAATAGCAGATATCAGATATTTCAGGTGCACAGATTCATATTTTCCCTGATCTGAATTATGCTTTCCTCATATTGGACCCATGAATCACTAGATCTGGTTGAGAACACAAAAAAAGGTGAGGTTAACGACATTAAACCAACCTGGCCTGCCATTGACGCCGCACACACCTTAACAAAGCTCTATTTGTTACGCTGCCTTCACCTCCCATGTCCAATATTTTCACGTCATTCTCGTCAGCACCTTTGCCCATATATTTCCCCCTAATGCTGTCAGGCTGCTTTCCGTTTTGTAGCCTTTGTTCGGCCGGCGTGAGCGGGCACTCGAACAATTCCACATTTGTTGGGTTTATCGAACGGCGCGATTCAGATTTCCCCACACCCCCCTCCCCCTCCGCGTGTGGTTCAGTGATAATGGCGGGAGGCGGGCCGATTACGGGACACAGGGGTTGGGGAGGTGGGGAGGTGGGGAAGGGGGGTCAGCGCCTATTATGGGCCGTTATGTATTGATATGACCGTTCACGTGCCGCCTGGCAGGGGGAGACTGAGGCGGGATCAAAGGCCCCGACACCCGGCTGACACGCAGCCACTGTAGGCATGCTCCCAGGTGTGCTGCCGACCTCCACCCCCACCCTCTATCACCTCCTGCCCCCGGCCCCCACCCCGTATCACCTCCTACCCCCGCACAGTTACACACACTCAACCGCACCTACACTACAGCCAGGTGTGGGGGAAACTGTTACCCCACCTCGCGTGATCAAGTCGTGTAAATAAAAAAATGAATCATAGAGCATTGTTTGTGTTCAAATAAGCAAGATGTATATTCACAGTGTTATTATCCACCTAATACACAGTGTCCATAGGAAATACATGCTCCGAGTTGCAAAAGCCGGAGCATATGGAAGAATATAGTGCGTATTAAAAAATAGTGCGTATGTAAATGAATTAATATAAGTACCCAACTTGTTAGGAAAAGGTGGATGGTGAATATAATATTGACTAGACTCAGATAACAGAAGTTGTAATATTCTTGCATACGCTCGGAAATTACTACACGTATTTATTATCCAAGAGCTCTTTAGATTGAGAATGATGTACTAGAAATGGAGGACATGAATCCATCGTTACTTGGTTCCGACGTACAGTGGTTTTTTTCTAATTCTATTGATTTAGACATAACGTTGACCCTTCAGGAAATGACTACTGCCAATACAGTACTAAGGGAGCAGTATCATGGGCAGCACACTGCGACAAAGTATTATCTCATCCCTGGTATTTTTCCCCCATAGACTTTACTTTGGGAGTTCATACCAAATGCCATTGAGTATTTAGATAGAAATACACAATGGGGAAATTATGTCACAAATGTTAGTCCATTAGTCAATGTGAAGGGTGCGATAAATTCAGAAACCGACCCCATCTCACTTGAATCGCGGAGTAATTCATGCGGCTTCAACTTGTGAATTACTACACGATTCAAACTCGATGGGATACGAGCTCTGAACCTAAGCTCCCATATGCTTCCTCTATGATATTGGTACCTTTTATTCCCCTGACACTGGAAACAGCTCCAACCTTTAGCCCTCATTAGGAGGACACCATTGCCATCTGTCTGGTTCCTGGCAGCAGTCAGTTCATACACTTTGACCTTTTTTCTCCCAAATTAATACTTTTTAAGCTATGGTCTCAGCCGTAAATGGAATGGGTGTTATTAAGCCATGATACAGTCTCCCTGCCACAAGCAGGACCAAGTCAACCATAGCCAGGCGCATCGAGCTGTATGTCCACTCACCTTGAATGGCAGCGTGTCAATTCTCCGAGACGTTCACGGATGGTGGGTTTGTGGTTGGCCTAACGGGATAGGGATATAACGTACGCCTAGTCATAACTGTTAATGTGTTCGCAGATCACCGCACACGAGCTATTACAGGCGTAAATCAGCGCCGCACTAAAAAAAATAATTCTGAAACACCTGCCTCCTGGTTTTAAGACACAGTCTGAGTGTTGTGTTGTACCTGGGCAGACAACGTTTAATATGGGGGAAATAAGTGTATGATGTAGATCGGTGAGCAACCGTTACCTTCACGGTTACGATGCCTTATGAAAATATAGACCATGAATAGGCAGCTTGTTGGATATACACGAGAGGTCCTCAATAGTAACGGCGAGTCCATAGAAATGTGATTGAATAGTGGAAATAATATTCATTCGGTAATTTGGTCTGATTTGGGCTATGAACATTCCCATGATACAGTATTACAGCAATGGTGCAAATATACCGTTATGCAGCTGCCAATTCAAATTCAAATGAAACATGAATTTCCTTACTTGATTCAATAGCTTTTTGAATGATTTCCCCATACTTACATTTTGATGGTCCAATATGTGGCTGTGGAATTATAGAGATAAAAAAAGACATACCGAATTAAATAGTAACAAGGCATAGTTCCCATGTATTTAGATTCCATTAGTTCATTTGTTATTTGTGATTTGCAAATTTTGTAAGAGTACAGTCATTGCACTTTTCCTCTATGTTAGTTAACGTTCTTAACCAATGGTATATGAATAACTAGGAGCAAATCTTATGTTCATCATTGATGAATGAGAGTGCAATTATAGATAAAAAAACAATAAAATTGTTTTGAATATATTCTGTCCATGGGTCATTTTCTGTAACCACTTGCACCAAGCCTACTTGCCTTTTGTGTAACTGATTGAGTATTCTAGGATCCAAACATATCAAACACCAGTAAGTCAATGAGGTATTTCTGTCTTAAGTGATTGGTCATGGTCAGCTGGGGCACACCTCTAAGACCCTGAGACACTGGCCCTCTGTTCCTTTCACAATACCACATTAAAAGGCATGCACATTGTGAAAGGTCTTTTTTGCAGCAAACAGGAAGTCCATGTGCGCACTCATACCTTTAGGCAACGTATAACAACGAAGTGTTTTTTTTTCTCAGATTAAAAAAGAAGACAGAAAATCACCATTCATACATTTATACAGACATAGGTGTATGGGGAGCATCATAAATAGGCTGACATTGTCTTTATATAATATTACCTCTTATACCATGGAATATTGGTCCAAGATCCAATAACACAAGATTCTCTTCTTCTTTACATGATTCTCCGGATCTATTGAGATCTATACATGCTTCTCACCTATCATTTCTTTATATCACCCCTGGTATTTTGTCCCATATGTTTAACATAGGGAAATCGTTCTCCATGCCCTTATGAGTATTGGAGTCCGTTCTCCATGGCATATATTTTGTCCATTCCTTTAGTGTGTACCGGGGTGAGATGAATACAGAAAGTACCTCGTTTGGGTCAAAGTTGTTGTCTCTAACTCGATTGGGTGCTACTTGATATGACTTCACTCGGCTGTTGCCTCGTTCACATCACTCCACATCAAACTCGTGGAGAATAACAACTTTGACCAAAACTTGTTGGTTTCTTCCTTTGTCCGATAATAGTTGTTCAGCAGTGTAGCCTGGTTGGTTAGTTGGCTAGCTATTTCCACGGAATCGTAGACACATCTGATACCATTTCCAAAACATTTCAAAGAATGTATCAATAGATATCATAGATTTGTGCTACTACCTCCAGCAATATCATAGCCTCTTCTTCAATGAGAACGAGGGACGAACATGTCTACGCGAATATGTGACTTACCACATGCCTGGACACTAGCCAGGAGGTGTTGAGGAGGGACATGGGAAGATTACTTCCAGATGCTGGTGTCACTATGTGCGTCTGGCCGCAGATAGAGCCAAGATTGGGGAGTAGCCAAATCTGCCGCGGAATATCGTGCATTCTGAGGAGATTTATGAATGCAGTCCCGTATCAGGCAACGACAGAATCCGAAAATAGGGGGGGGGGGAGGCTGTGAGAGCATAAGGGCTAGAACCCACCAATGCCAATGCAGAATTCAGACCTCACAATGCATCCCGACGTCCATCTATACTTTCGAAGTACATAATAATAGTTATTTCAAACAAAAAGCATTAATGCATTTGACGAGGCCGGTCAGAGATGCCAGAATAATTCAATGCAATTGTGCGTTGATTCACACAAATGTATATGTATGTATGTATGTATGTATGTATGTATGTATGTATATATGTATATATATATATATATATATATATATATATATATATATATATATAATGGCACGTCCATAAACTTCTCAAACACCCATTTTGAACAACACCCGATGAAAGAAAATACATTGTAAAAGAGAACATAGAAAAAGATTTATTGCTTAAACTCGTTGTGATACATGGTTCACGATGCATAGAGAGTGTATCTAATGGTACAATTTATGTGTGATGCGCATTTAACCAGAAATGAAAGACACATTTTAAACGCTTTTTTTCATGGTGCATCTTTTAGAGACTTGACACCCCCAGGATACTTCACAAGCGAACAGGTGGGATCGGCGAATAATTAGTCGGCGACCAAACCCGGCAACTTTAAATGAAGCTAATAAGGAAACACAAGGACGTCATTAACATCTTCCTCAAAGGCACCGCGCCAGAGACATACACAAACCACAAGCAGGTGACAGTGACGCTCAGGTAGACCCAGCACCGGGGCGACGTTATCCGCACAGAAAGGGGACGATAACTGGGTGAGCTCTACCGTTCTGGTCAAGTCAGGGATTCCGCTGACGCCGAATGAAGCATGCGGAAGGTGTATGAGGTGCCAGAGGTGTGAATGGATGGTTCCTTTGGCCGTTTACTGCCGTGCACGTCGCGGCAATCGAGCAAACTGAATCGCCAACTGAGAAAAGGCATTGGAGCGCACTGAGCAGTGCCCGGCCACCGGCTTGGCACCAGGTTTTCCGGGAAAGTTTCCATGAACAATCCGCGGGTTAAGGGTGTGTGCTTGTCGTGTATATATATACGGGCGGGTTGCTAGCGGTGTCCGGCACTTTGAAGCCAGGCACCATTATTGTGGTGTTCGCAGGGCCCCCCTGGACGATGATGAGACCACCTAGGGACCACGCCCTCTGTGGTCACGCAATGCCTCCTTTGGGTCTCCCGGGTTTTGGTCACGGTCAGTTAAAGCAGGCTCACTATGAGGCACGTGCACGAGGAAAGGTGTAGCTGCAATTTGGGTTCAACTTTAGGTTTAACACCTGTAAGCAAGACTAGGATTTCATTTCATGTTATCCCCAGATAGTCTTAAGAGAAATTTGCCAAATTCGAGAGGAAATGTGACTGGATTAAAAGAGAGCGTTAAGTATATATAAAGAGAGAGTACGTTGTGTATTTTTCTTAAAGAAAAATGTTTTGTTTTTTTTTGTTGGAGGGGGGGGGGGGCAGTTCCTCTACTTTACATTGTCTTTTATGTTTTTCATCTTTTATTTATTCCATTTGTTTGTCGTCTCTAGGTTGCTCCGTTATGTTTCAAGACCTTGCCTTCTGACTGTTACTCTTACCCAAGTTTCCACCCTTCAGATTTTTAGTCCTCATTATCTTCCTCTCGAGAGGGTTCTATCATCTCGAGTTAATTGTTTTTGGCAATATCAGGTCCAAGGTCCATGTACAAAGCGCGCAATCAGTTTCCTTTAAACACATAATTCTTGGGTGCTGTAAAGTAAGGTTGTGTATTTTTTACGTATAATATATCATATGTTTTTTCTAATACATTAATGACCATTTTTAGGGTATTCAAACGTATTAGTGTTCGTAATGGTTTAAGCACCAGGCCACCTTTGGCTTAACGGTGGCACTTAGTTCCACAGAAAGGCATAGAATGTACACAGGAAACAATTAAGGCCATTATTTACGTTACTTAGAACCTCTTCATCGTGGTGAAGATCAGCTGAAAAATCCTTTTTGAAGAATTCTATGGTTAATTTTACAAACTAGTCATGTTAACACGTAGAGCTGGTTGTAAGTAAGACAGGCCTAAGAGCCTATATACTACTACGATAAATAAAAGAGAAAACAAAATTGTGATATAAGATATATGCTTGACATTGGTTGCAGGTAAGATGCACAATGCTTCTTTGGCGATTTTGAATTTGAACGATCTTTCTAAAGCCGGAGACACACCAAGCGAGTCAAGGTGGCGATCTCCGGAATCGCCAATACAAAATAGCATATATCTGAGATATTTTTTCATAGTAATATCTCTCACCGATAATATAGCGTATCAGAAGCAATAATCAAGGGAAATACGAAGTAATAGCTCACATACACGTCATTTTGTGTTGGCGATTCCAGAAATCACTGCCTTTCTCGTTTGGTGTGTCTCCAGCTTGATTCTATTTGTTTAGTTGAGGTGGATGTTAAATACTGCATACTGCACCTGGAAGTTTGTTATGAGTTATGAGGTGTTGGCGATGTGACAATGAACTATGTTTGAGCATCTAAAGCATATGCATGCAGAGTGCAACTGGATATAATTACACTCATAATCCTACTTATTTGACGAGCGTTTGTCGTGCTTCTCATGTTAAAATTACCAATTATTGAATATAATTGTAGAATTCTCAGTGACGTGATTTTTTAGCTGTTTTTGGCATCGCTAGGTCGGGATGAATCATGTGCGAATATCTTGTTGAATTGTTGCAGTGGGATAGCAGGGAAAAGTGCATGACCAGATCTTACAAGATATATCACGATTCATCAACTCAAAGCAAGGTGCTACAGGACACAGCACGATATTGCCAGGCAAAAAGAAATCGTGCTGGTGGAATCAGCCCATTAGGCCTATCATAGACGATTGTGAGCTAACCCGACGATTACACTAAAATGTTAGCCAACAATGTAGCCAAGTCAATAGTTGTCAGGTGGTAGAAATGTCCACTGCAAAAGTCATCAACCTCAGAATGTACCTGAGCATTTACACTGACAACTATATGATTTCACAAAATCTCCACGCTCGTGTAGACCGCTAATTCAAGCCTGCTTGAAATAGTCACAGGCATCAGAGCGTGTCCAATAGTCGTTAGGTGGTGCCTAATTGTATAATCTGATGTAGCCATGGACTTGGTGTTTACATTTACGTATAGATAATTTTTAGCTTTTTACTGCTGAAAGTCATCAGGTGGTGCAAAAAGCGTTTACATTAGACGATCTATAGCCGTTTACTGCTAAAAGTCATCAGGTGGTGCAAAATGCCAGAATCGCCAACCAGGATTGTCTAGTTTAAACGCCGGGTCAGTGGACGCCAGGCCTTAATAATCGTCGAAGAGGGTGTTGAGTGATGGGGTGAGGGAGTTGTATGAGGGGGTGTAATGAGGTGCCTCCCAGCTCACCCCGGCTGGGGAAGTGACCACTGTTAATTGGGGTTTAGATAACACAAGCCTCTCACCTTACCTGTTCCTGCCATGCGCAGAACAGCGCAAGTGTCATGTAGCTTCCGTCCCCGGCACGCATGCGCAATATCAGGAATCAGGTATCTCTTTCCGGTCGCCAACGCAAGGCGACACGTGTCAGAGAAAGTCTGCGAATGGCGGCGTGAGGGTTGTGCGTTGGGTGTTGCCTAGACAAGACATCATGGCTCCCGCTGGGTTAGAATTACACCGATCAGAATATAACAACCCTACATGCGGCAGATTTCTCCTGTTAAATATATGTCAGGTAAACCATTCCCAATGGCTTCAGACTATTTCTTTCATATGTTTCATCTCCATCCTCATTTTGGGGGGTATTTTTGAAGAGGTACAGTTATCAATTAGGATGTGCTTGGCACGCCTGACTGATTGAAAAGCTGGGGTAGGGTTTCCGCAGTCCAGGCGTCGGGTTCGCGCCAAGAGGAGTCCGCTATAATTGCTTCTTTCTTCTAGATCTCTGACAATGGCCAGCCATATTAATGAGGTCTGTCTTTTGTAGTTTGACCCCGGTGGTTAGACAGGACCCGGCAGGAGACGGGAGGCGGCTGCCAGTTACCTGGGCCAGGCCGATAGAATATGGTCACAATATAGTCACTCAATATCAGCTCGCCCTCTGTTGTGGCTCCTGTATTAACAGGTTCACCAAAGCGTGAACCTGGAATGGTTGGACTATATTTAGATCGTATACTGTATCTATAGTATTTACTTGCTTGGTGTTCTTACTCCAATTACTCAATGGCATAATGGATGTGTATTAAGGAATGAAGATACTGCATATGCCTTGAGGGCTTGAGTCAATATGGTTTCGTATAAAGTATAATCTATTACTTTATTATCCGTGATATACACAGTACCCATTGAGAATATATGGCGAATCGGTAGATCACTACCAATTATTTAAAAGCTATCAGATACCAGAACTATAGACCATAGAATAGTCCCAATTGATATACCCTTTAAAACTCATAATACACGGTCGTGAAGGTATTGTACCCAATACTCAATTGCTAAATGGCTGATTTACTTTATTGATTCATAAAGTCCATGATTATGTATACGGGGTGAGATAAAATCAGAAACCCGCTACTTAATTTACTCAGCTTCGCTTCGTGAATTACTCTGCGGTCAAAACTCGTTGGAGTTTGAACTTGTAATTACTTCATGAGGTTAATTTATTAGAGGTGCAGCCAGGCAATAGGTTTATCATTTCTGTCCTAGTCTATATTTGATTCATGCGCTTTAAACAGATTTCAGCATCGATGGAATGGTAGCAAGAAATATAGACAAATAAAATAAGTCAAGAAATTAGATAAATGACGTGGAATTCCATTCAAAAAGACACTTGAGTAATGTGTGGCCATTTCAGTTCTAGTTACACAGAGCAATAGACGAATAAAATAGGTCCAGAAATTATAATGTAGATAAATGATGTGAAATAGTAACATAAGTGTCTTTTTGAACTCATTTAAGTAATGCCTGGCCATTTTAGTTCTAGATACAGATAGCAAAATGCGAATAAAATAGGTCCAGAAATTAGAAAAATAATGTGGAATAGTAGCATAAATAATTCCGAGTTCCATTCAAAAAAATACTTGAGTAATGCCTGGCCATTTCAGTTCTAGATACACAGAGGCCTTGGTTGAGGCAGGTGTTGGCAGCAGGTTAGTATACACACTCACACATCCTGTTCTGTTCAGGAACGAACCTCCCGGTTGTCCACTTCTACTTTTCCCAGCACTGGTTCCGAGCACCATACCGGTAAACTGAGAATTAGGATGCATGGCTAGGCGTCGGCTTGCTTTTAATCGGCGCGGTTTTTATCATTGGGCGCCGTATGTAAATCCACGCCGTCTCAGTCGACTGAATATCAAAAGGCCAGTCGATCTGCCTCGACACCTGGGCCCTGACTACACATACTAAACCCATCTCATGTTACCGTGGAAAAAAAGAGAAAGAGGGAAAGCTCCCACAGAAGTGAATATCACAGAGAGAAAGCCTCGAAGGCCTTATATCTCAATCGCCGACTCACTTCGATACACACAAAGCCGATTTGCAAGGTAGACGTTTTCAAGTGGTAAATGGTGGGAGAAAGGTAAACACAGGTGAAAGCGCCCAGACGTGGGCACCCAGGTTTCATCTGCGGGTCGGGACCTGTGCTCTTTGTCGCTTGCTCCGGGAAAAATGCGGCAACCCGGCACAAAGAGTGTGTATGAAGGTCATGTAGATTATGTAGACATAATCCCCATAGAAGGCATAGTACGTGACGGCGGCAGAGTGGTGAGGACTTAAACACCATCTGTGTGGTGTTTGAAGTCTTACTTACACAGGTTCATCCCTGTGTATGGTAGAGACCTGTGGACGCATCTCCAGTGTATTATCATACCATTTTGGTGGAGTAGGTGTCATTGCTCACATTGCTTACAGTATTATGTTCATCTCCATGGTATTACCTGAAGGCTGTATCACAACATACATATGGGAATCAGCCTATTTTAATATCTAACCCCTGGTATTTTTGTCCCAAAGGCTTAACATTGGAAACTCGTTCTCCATGCCCCTACGAGTATTGCAGTCCGTACTCCATGGTCTATATCCTGTGTGTCGTCCATTCTTTTAGTGTGTAAAAGGGTGAGGTAAATGCAGAAAGCAGCTAGTTTTGGTCAAAGTCATCATTCTCCAACTCGTTTGAATGCTATGTGATATTCACTCGGCTGTCTCCTCATTCATATAATTCTGCATCAAACTCGTGGAGAATGACGACTTTGACCACACCTTGATGGTTTCTTCTTCACTCCTACTGCAGGGTCACCATCCCATAGCATCATGCAATGTTCAGTATAAATATACTGTGCCTGTAAGTGATAAATACATGATGGAATTAACGATCAGATGAACCGATGCCGAAGGCAGACATCTGATTGTCAATTTTACCAAGTATTTACCACGTACAGGCATAGTATTCGTGATTTCGTCTTTGTATACACCTTAAAATAGTTATCTTTTACCTTCACTTTTAGACGATTTGTTGGGTTTCGCCGCCGAACATACCCTGTACGCCACACAAACACCCCTACGCCACGTACATGTAGTACGGCCATAAATATGACATGGGTAAGAGTGGCCAATAGGCCTATACATAGGACGTATGGCCACAGGTACATGATAATATGCTTGGCGTTTACCACTACACGTGATATAGTGATGATTGGCTTATATGGACGTTAATAAAGTGGGACAACTCCATGTAGCAGCACATCATACACATGGAACCAACATCATGACTATCAATTGTATTTTATCATTATCTCCACTTACGAATACGTGTAGTTATCTAATTATGACTGGAAGATAATATTCATCACATCATGACTCCTAGGCATGAGGGATGTAAGCAGGCATGTTATCACATGTTCTCTAAGCATCATGAACCCCATCCCCTCTACTCAGCACCCACACCCACATACCCATAGCCTATTTCTGCATGACTCCACCATACTGCACATCCTAATATGTTACCACACGATCAGCACGTAACGACACACAGCTGATTCATTGTTTAGATGCCGGCGGTGGTTTTCTTACAACACCGATTGTCTGCTCAATTAAGTTCTGTTTGGATAAGCGCACATTAGCGTTAGTCAGCGGCCATTACTGTCCGGCCATGAGTGACCACCACACCCACACCCCTCTCCCACACCCCCTCTCCCACACACCCACACCCTCTCCCACTCACCCACATCCCTCTCCCACTCACCCACACCCCTCTCCCACACACACCCACACCCCTCTCCCACACACCCACACCCCTCTCCCACACACACCCACACCCCTCTCCCACACACCCACACTCCTCTCCCACACACCCACACCCCTCTCCCACACCCCCTCTCCCACACACCCACACCCTCTCCCACTCAGCCACACCCCTCTCCCACTCACCCACACCCCTCTCCCACACACACCCACACCCCTCTTCCACACACCCACATTCCTCTCCCACTCACCCACACTCCTCTCCCACTCACCCACACCCCTCTCCCACACACCCACACCCCTCTCCCACTCACCCACACCCCTCTCCCACACACACCCACACCCCTCTCCCACACACCCACATTCCTCTCCCACTCACCCACACTCCTCTCCCACTCACCCACACCCCTCTCCCACACACACCCACATCCCTCTCCCACACACACATACCCCTCTCCCACACACACCCACACCCCTCTCCCACACACCCACAACTAGACTTGCTCAAGTCTTTGATTATGAACATTCATGATTAAGGACATATATGACCTATATAAGTAAGGAGGCCAGGGAGGAGCTCGGCGCAGGCGCTGGAGGCACAGGGAGGGGCAGGCAGGAGCCTATTACCCCCCTCCCCATTAACGGTCTGCGTCCACCCTCCACTGGTCACTTGCCTCAGCGCGCTCACAGCAGCAACAAGGACTTAAAGCCCTGTCAGAGGGCACTGTACAATGGCTGCTAAAGGAAAAGAGAACGACCTTGAAATGAGCGCCGATTTTCACTTTACCGATTGGGCTATTTAAACCAAATTAAGATAAAGTATGTTGCAGTGTGACTGGTCCAGGAATCAAATATCGAGGAGAGGAGGTGTAGGGTAGGTGAAGGGATACAGGCACTGGGGCCAGTCTAACCCACACCCCACTCCAGCACCCACCTAGACTTGCTCAAGTCCTTGATTATGAACATTCCTTAAATGATTAAACACAATCAGAATTAATGTTCTTGACTGGCCCATGAATCAAAGACTTGTCCAATATGAACAGAATCTCCTGTTTATGGCCCCAGGATACTCCTGTAACCCCATACATCCTCCTACCACCCCCTCCCCTCCTCCAGTTACCTGGCCGCCTGTGTTGTCATAGCAATGCATTTCACATTCTCCTGACTGTGATTCTCCTGATTGAGATCGAAGTGAGAAGGTATCAATCTCCTAACAGATATCTGGCCAGAAGCCATGATATCTGAATGGAGAGTTTTGGGAATACTGGAGCTAAATAGCGCCAGAAATCCAACACCATTACCGATTGTACCAGTCCCTGTATCCCAGCGAGGAGATTAGCCATAGGGTGCAGGGACTGGAGCCAGTCTAACACCCACACCCTTATGGGCCACGCCCTGTCCACTCTGCCGGCCGCCGCCGGGCTCCGGACAGTAACGGGACCACCAGAGCACACAGCCTTGGGGCTCTTTGCTTATATTGGGCCCACAATTTACTCCCTCTAATCACCCTGACCACGGAGTAACTAATCACCGCGAATCCCACATCGTAACCATCGGATCTACATCATGATGGTGCTCTATGCTCTTCTCACATTGACCTCTGGGTGTATTTCTGTTTTACTAGATGCTATCAAAATAGCGCTGGGAGTGTCCAGAGGGGTTTGTTAAGGCTGGAGGGGCTGTGGAGTGACCACAGCAGTGCCCACAGTGTGTCCAGCGGTAATTAGCCCTTTGTGGATGGCCACGGCGCCCCAGGCGTTGCCCTCCCTCTTTTCAGCACTCTTTATGTGAGTACAACACTAGTCGAGCTAACCCCCGCTGCAACTGCCTCGACCACTTCACACCGAGCAAAACTGTTAGTGTCTCGTGAGAAAAGTCGCTGTTAAGTTCTAAAATAACTTGACTCCTGCAGACATTCCGGAATTTAAAAGATGTCAGCAAAGATTAGTCGCATGAACGCTGAGAATTTTATCTCCTAAATGGCATTTCAGGAAACAGTGTGTGTGCTTTTGATTGCTTTGGTATTATGAAGCAATGATTATGCATTGCATTTTGTTTTCATTTATCTGGGTGTTATTTTTTCCCAGAAGAAAAAAATCAATATCATTATGTGTTTGATATGGCTAGTAACGCTTGATCATATTGTCATCGTTGTGCAAAATACGTCTATACTGGGTACATTGTGTAGACTATGAAATGAAATAGAAAATATTAGAAAAACAAATACTTCATAGGTATATTCCACAGATGCTCGGCCTATTTTATTGAACTTCCACTCTCTATTTCCGTTATTCTAATGGCGACCCAAAAACAGAATCCCCTATTTTCCGGTCAAGAAAGTCATTAGTTCGGGGCCTGGTGGAAACATGGCATTATGGCTATTAATTATCGGCGTGTAATATAATCAGCCGCGGACAGACTGACCACTGGGGTCCCCGGACACACTGCATGGCCACTGGCCGGGGTGCCTGGGCAGGAGGCTCGTCCTCTGAGCCTCCATGTCACTCATCGTGAACTCAGTGTGTAGTCGCCAGTGTGGTCCTTATTGCTGTATTCATCTCACCCCTGGTATTTCTTTCCCCCATAGACTTAACATTGGGAACTCGTACCCAATGCCCATGGAGTATTTAGTATTTATCTCACCCCAGATATTTTTTCTCCATAGACTTAACATTGGAAACTCGTATCTAACACCCATTAGATATTTAGGAAAAATATCCAATGGGGGATAATGTCACAAATGTTTGCCCATTAGTCAATATTAAGGGTGAGATAAATTCAGAAACCCATTCAAGTTTAGGGTCAGAGCTCGATCCCATCTCATTTGAATCACTTAGCAATTCACGCGGCTTCGCCTTGTGAATTACTACGTGATTTAAACTCGATGGGATACGAGCTCAGACCCTAAACTTTCATGGGTTTCCTCTATATCAGCAAATTTGTAATTTATCAAAACGTCATTGTAATTCAGTAGAATTATGTTTTTAGTATAATCACCATCACAGTGCATTTGAAGGAATATGTTCCGTCGCTTTCTTTCGCTACTTTAGAAACATTCATCAAATAGAATGTTTGGCTCGGTTTTTAGATGGAGCTTAAAATATCACAAGGTGATGTAAAGAGATTTATCACACACCCGCCATAGAATTAAAATTGGGAACTCATAATCAATGCCCATGGAGTATTTAAAAAACTTAGTGGGGGATTAACTTTTGGAATTCATACTTCATACCCATTGAGTATTTAGAAAAAAATACTCCATGGGGGATTATGCCACAAATGTAAGCCAATTAGTCAATGTGAGGGGTGAGATGAATTCAGAAACATATTCAAGTTTACGGTCAGAGCTCGATCCCATCTCCTTTGAATCGCTACGTAATTCAGGCATTCAATCTGTATGGGATACAAGCTTAGACTTTCATAGGTTTCCTCTATAACCCTTTACATACAATTCATAATGTATCTAGCCACACTAAAACAGCTGTATTCATGAGCTGTTGAGGGGAACTTCAATATACGGCACTTGAGTACTATCATTGATGCTTCAAAGTGCCAGAGCTTAGGGGAGGGTGGGAGGGGAGGCATGGTCAGGGACTCCGAGTGTCCAGAATTGGCTGCAGTCCCTATGGTCAAGGTACCCAGCGGACCTCGCCCCAAACATTAGTCATCGTCATTATTCAAACAAAAAAAGGGCAGCAGTTGGTGGATGTCCAGGACTGGGCCGGAAATAGGCCGAGGACTGACCGGCCACATGGGGATATGCCTGTAGCTGACCCCGACGTCGTAATGACAAGACACAATGACCATGTGAATAACGCATCAGCTCATCCCTCCCTGTCCCCGCCCCAACACATAGACACACACATGAAATATGAATGCCATATCTTGCAGAGCGCTTATTTATATTGTGTATCATGTTGGACGCCTCATCAGCTAACGATTACTTGGCATTTAAACATATAGAAACTTTGAAACACTTATATTTCATTTTCCATTTGCTTTATTATTCATGTATCTTATGTTCATACTTCTACCATCTTCGATACCCTCGATTTCTTTTCTGAAAAATATGTTCTTATTTATCCCACCCTATGCATGTGTATAACATCTTTACATCTAAAACAGAGCGAAATTTATATCTACTAACTCAAATCAAATACAGCGAAATTCATTTCTAATAACCTCAATCAAATTATATAACACGTTGGCAAATTATCTGCTGATGTTCTCCTTAGAGTTTGCTTAATAAAAGATTAGAATGGATTAGCGTCGATGATCTTTTTGTATATAGGTCAACAGGCATTACATCCAGGAGCAACTGGGAGTGACACATAAAGCAGAGTCTGGTTGAGAGGCCTCTGACAGGGGGCGGGGGTCGTGTTTTTCTCGCTGTCTGTCGCGGGTGATGACCAGTTAATTGCTTCACTCCTACTAATGTCCTTCTAGCCTCAGGCAACTGGTAATGGCCATTTTCCTGGGGAACATATTCACCCATGATCCCCCCGGGGCTACAGAGCTGCCCCTTTAAATACTGCTGTCGTCCTGTACTTTTAGTGGCCTTCTGTGGACGGATTGGGGATTCTATAAAAGGCATGTCAGCGGCCTTTAGCCCCGTTTCCATTGGCCGACAAACACGGTGTAGATTTTCTGTGTTCTCCTAATAGACTATTTCCATTTTGCGTCAGCATTTCTAAGGTACATCGATGGTTGCTGACTGTATATCGGTGATGGAAATGGGCTATTAGGAAAACACACAAAAAATTACATCTTGTTTGTCGGCCAATGGAAACGGGCCTCATAAGACTTGTTTGCGGAGAGGGAGAGGGAGTGGGAGAGGGAGTGGGAGAGGGAGAGGGAGTGGGAGAGGGAGAGTGGGAGAGGGAGAGGAAGAGAGGGAGTGGGAGTGGGAGTGGGAGAGGGAGTGGGAGAGGGAGAGGGAGAGGGATTTTTATCCTTAACTTAATCGAATATGATACAGTGAATACTTTGTGTGAGAAAGTACTTTTTATTAACTATAACTTCTTCAATACGATTTAATATCACAGACTTAGCTAGATTTATGTATTTCCTGGTAGAAGACGATCAAGAACATTGAGACTTGTACATCATTTACAAAGCATCCTTTCTTCAAAAGCACCAAGCAGATTCACCTTATAATAGGAACTCTTCTATTTGAACGGTTTCACTCTAATTAATTAATATATAGAAGCGTATGCCATGGTCTGCTAGTAAAAGCTACTTAATAAGATGGATATAGAATCATCCATTATGAAACCAATATTCCCTGAAACGATGATGAAAAATGATTGACTCATGATAGTGAAAATTCACACATATAAATACTAGTACATTTAAACGTTAAAAGCCCGAGGTGCACTTAAAAAAACATACTTTGATATACTATAAATAAACTGATAATTCAGATGACTTGGAGTAAATTGTTTTTTTTAAACACTTGTTATTATCTTCGGGAGGGCTTATTCCACCGCGGAGTTTGCGTTGGCCGCATATACAGGTTGAGTGTGGTCTTGTTCCGCATGCCCCCTGTGGCGACAGAGAAGGGCTGAGGGCCCGGTGCCCCTTCCTCTGCCCCCCCTGCCTATTGGTGGAGAACCTAGGCTCATTGTCCGTGCCCTGCCCGCACCCCGGCCCGATGCCCCCGGGTCTATCCTCGTAGGGGCGCCGCCGGCCGTGCGCTGTGCCCTTTGGTTGGACCTGGATCTGGCGGCGCGCTCCGAGGCCCCGCCCTGACGTGAGGGCCTTCTGCGGGGGTGTCGTGTCGGAGGTCGGCGCCCCCGTCCCCGTCCCCGGCGATGAAGGTCACCGTCCGCGGGATCATGAAGGCGTACTCCTGGGGCTCCTTGGACAAGGACTTGGGTCGTGCTCACCGGTGTCTGCAACATGGGGAATAAGCTGTTACACATCTATTTGATTATTATTATTATCATTGTTATTATCATTATTAGTACGTCCTATGTAGGCCCCTATACTGTCATATTTAATGGCCGTTCAACACGCACGTGGCACCTAATATAAGGTGTCCATATTGTATGCAGTTCCATGCTCCTCGGAGTTAACTCTGCACAACATACCGCTTGTATCTGAAACCTCAGTTCTCGATTTTAATTTCCATGTGTAAAATTAACCTCGAAGTTATACATGGACATATTCTTAAAAATATATCGTAAAAAAAGTCGATGTAACGAGATACTTGAAAATTTAGACCAATAATCTCTCTCCTCCCCCCCCCCCCCCCCCCCCACCAAAAAAAGAAAGAATAATCATTTCAGCATCATTTCATCGACAGCGAGTAATGACACTAGGGGTGTGTGTGGTACAATGGGTGCCTGAGCCTCTAGGAGCTCCAGAGGGCTGCTTTCTGCTCCGAGGGTCGGTCAGCCGCATGTGGTCGCCACTACATCCCCTAATTGAGTCCTATAATCCCGACTCAAAGCGCACGGAGAGCCATCCACACCCCACAGCGGCCGGCCGCATCCTCATCTGTGGCGAAATGAAAATGGCGCCGGAAAGATCGATCCTCATAATTAATTATTGCCTCCCCGAGGAAGACCTTCCGCTTGCCTCGTGTTAGAATGAAACATGAAAGGCTAAACGGACATGAAAGAACACGGGCGCGAGGTTAATATCAATGGGGAGGGATTACTGGTGGCGGCGGGAAATATTGGGTTTCTGTAATGGTGATCAGCAGACGACATTTAGCCCAGAGGCGCGAAACCAACCAGGAATCTGCAGGGGTCCGTTTA